>CM061921.1:81445886-82045886 GCA_031002005.1 Vandiemenella viatica
CCATTTTTCTGTATAGCGGTATTAAAACAGTAATTATTCACAAATTCATCGTAACTATTGAAATAATTAGCATATTTTCGTATAGTGTGGTCAACGGTTCAAAACCCCCGTCGGTTTGATAAGGCGGGAAGGAATTCTGCATGTTGAAGAAGGGAAATGGCGAAACCTGGTGTCAGGCATAATCTTCCGAAAGATACCAAAAGGTTTAACGTCCCCCTCCAAAGGTAGTTTACTAGAATTCGGTGAGTTTAGTTTTGCGCGATACATGGACACATTGAACGAGAAGGAATACGGCCATTGCCTTTTGAGCATCACGGCATTCACCTGGAGTGATTTCAGGAAACCATGGAAAATCCAAATCTGGATGCACGGACGGGGATTCGAACCCTCGTCCCCCCGAATGCGCGGCCAGAACGTTAACCGTTCACCCCACAACGTTCGGTCCTTAGGATTTGATAACAGCGAAGATATTATACGTACTTTACGTTTCTTTGAACAGCTACGAGTTGCTATTTTGTTCGATTTTTCAAGTGAGTGCTAAATTTGTTTCATTTGTATATTTCTACATCCGGCTTACACAGTACTTTCCAAAAAGTTATCACACATCAGGTTTTAGTTTAGCGTGGTACGTGAATAATAATTATTATTTATAAACGTGTTGTTCTCGAGTACTAGATGAAATGTGAAGTGATAGGATGATTTCTGAGAACTTGTCAAACTAAGTAGCTCATGGATTGCAGTGAACAGTTGTAAGTGTAAAATATAGATTTCTAATGACAATGTAGTGGCACTGATGAAACTCGACCGAACTATTTTCAGTGTTACGTTTTCCTGTTTGTTTGAAAACACAGAACTATCGAGGTCATTAGAGGCGGGATGGGACTGGAGACTTTGAATTGGAGGGAATTCGGCCATGGCCTTTTGAAGGAAGCATGGCAGCATTCGCCTGGAGTGATTTCGGGAAACCATGGAAAATCCAAATCTGGATGCTCGGATTGAGATTCAATCCCTCGTCCTCCCAAATGTAAGGCCAGTATGTTAACCATTCACCCATTACGCAGGGTTTAGTATGAAAAGTATGCATCATAGTATGCTCGATTACACAAAATTAACCACTTAACTTCTGTGACTTTACTATACAAGCTTTACGGTCATCCATACCTTTTTATTTGATCTGTATGATAGCTGTATTGATTTACATTTTTTTTATTTTTTTTACTTTTTTTTATATTTTTTATTTTTTTTACTGCGATCCATGTTACTGAACGTGGTGGGTGAGCGGGTAACACTCTGTCCTCACATTCAGAACGTCGGTTCGAATCCCCGTCCGCGCATACAATCTTCCAATCATGATAGGGTGAGCAAAGGATGAAAGCAAAATATCTGTGCATCACAGAACTCAATGCGATCGAAGGTGCTGACATAACGTATCAGACACATTAACGCACACACAAGTCACAATAAAACCACTATCATGAAGGTGGAATAAGTTAGCGTAAGTTCAGGTTAATTCTTATTTTTGATAAAATTGGGAGTGCATGAGAAGCGATAACTTTATATATATAATGAGGGTGGGATGCACTAGAGGTTAACACGTAAGCTAAGACATAACATGCTGGGCCTGCCTTACTAAGGAATGAGGTGGGATAAGATAGTGCAAGCTCAGGTTAACCCTTATTTTTTTTCATAAATTGAGAGCGCGTGTGATGGGAAATAGCAGTAACGAGGGTGCGATGCAGTAGAGGTTAACCACATTTTTGGGTTAAGAAACCATGACACCCTTGCACTAATTGAGGTTATCGATTTGAGTTTTGGGCTAAAAAAACCATGAAACTCTTACAGTAATTGAGGATATTGTCGATAATTTAGGTTAGGCAGGCTCAGCATGTTACACTGTGTTAGCTTAGGATAATGCATTGTGAATACTCATCACATAGTTTTCCTAACCTTTGCCCCTTTGATCGATAACATCTGTAGTTTTCATCCTTTGCACTCCCTGACGGTAATGTGATGTGTGTGTTGGAGGGGCCGTGCAGGTTTGTCTGGGAACTGTCGCTACAGCCGAAACATACATTTTTGTACATATATGACACTTTTCTGTAGCCAGTTGTAGTAATGAAAACACATCATATAGTTGGGCACTGCTCTCTGTGGTGCACGCAGGTGTAATTGTCATGTCAACCAACGACATCTTGTTTTGGAAGGAAATTACGTAATTTTGGCAATATTTTACGTATTTTAATCATTTTTTTACCGATTTTCATGAAATTTAAGGGAATTTATAGGATTTTCATGCTTCTTACTGAAACTGTATATTTTTCACGAAATTATGCTTCTCTCTTGCTCCCTGTAATGCTCGATACTTTGTTCTATTTCTCTGACTGGTCGGTTTTTATTTTTTTATCTATTTTTGCACATTTTCACACTTTTTAAAAAATTCGTGGAAAGTGGCACATACTTAGTACTTATATCCGGCAAAATTTATGTCTTATCGAGTGTTGGTGTCTATTACGATTGGGGTCTTAAGACTAGTAAGTGATGAAGGACTCATGAAAAATAACTTGATAAAGGACTTTTTTAATGGATGGTGGGTAAAAATAAAACAAAGTGAATCATGTACAATGTGTTTTTATTTATTTATTTATACTTTTCACATGCATGTAGTACCACAAACATCATATCCAGGATCATAATTCTTATTTACTATGTTATTAACATCATCCAATACTAGTAAATTTTTATATGCAATAATTTCATGTCTAAGCAGTGTATAGTCCAATGATGAAATGGGGCTGTATGTCACTTGAGTCACATAAACATTATTATATGCACACTTATCAGTTTTTGGACCTAGCCATCCGATAGTTACGCAGCACTTTATTGGCTAAAATGTTCAAAACTCCTTGTAATATCTTGCAACTTGGGGCACCACGTCTTCTTGATGGTCAAGGCTCCAGTCACTGCAGGCTGCACGTCAAGGAGGTTTTGCCATGTCGATTCTCTGAAGAACACACAGTTGGCAGGATAGGAATTGCGATAAACACATACAGTTTTTATCCCAGCCACCATTCGGAAGGAGACGGAGTGATCACCAATCGGAACGTCTGTGGGAGCTGTCTGTGTTGAACAAATGGACACTACATCCAATACTTCAGTCAGCACTCTCCATTCTTCATACGTTAATATAACTTTGGTACTGTGCCCCACTTTTTCGAGCACCACTACTGGCTCAAATTCATGCTTGGACGATAAACCTATCGTCAAACGCTTTGAATCACCAGCGTTGAGCTGATACACCGACGAGAACAATATTATCGGGCGGGCCATTTCTAAACACTGACGCTGGCAGGTGGTTGGGCGTTAAATAGGGTCTAGTGGTGGTGGGGGTAAACCTGTTCAGTCCTGTCCATGGAAGAACGACACGTGCTGTGGTGGAGGTGGTGATGGTGGGGGTAAGCCTGTTGTATGTGGGGTACATCACGACACATACTGTGGGGCGAGTGGTGGTGGGTGTAAACCTGTGAAATCCTGTTTGTGGAAGACCGCTTGTCCCATAGTTCACCAATCTGGCCTCTGATGCTAGTTTAAACGTGCGTGAAGCGAAACTTAGCAACACGAGGTATATAGGTTGTCATTATAAATGAAGACTATTTTGTCAAACGCAACGGGTATAAGACGTATTTCGTGAAACGTCGATTTCAATTTGCACCATACAGCTACTGAAATTGTGGAAACGATTAGCTGATGCTGTGAACATGTCACTTTTAATTTTGTCACCTATAATTTCACCGAGACTGTTGGCCTCTCATTCAGGAGGATACCGGTGTGAATCCCGATCTGGGCATCGGATTAGGGTTTTCTATGCATGTGGGTTGAATGGATAGCTGTTGTAACCATTTGTGAATGAAGTGGATGTTTCTCACTCCGGTTGAAAACATACCTAAAGTATGCCCTGATTTTTTGAGGATCCACCCACGAAGGCTCTGCTTTGGAGAAAGGTTACGAGTTTATACCACAAGAGATGCTCCTAAGCACAAAATGTAGCATCTCCATGGGTTTTCTGGTATTCAACAAATAAAAAACAAAACAAAAATAAAAAATGTTACAGGTTCGGTCGGTCTCGAGCCAGAATGCACACATTTTTGCCCGTAACCCAGCAAACTCCACAATCAGGGTGCTATTCGCCTCGTCCTTCATAACACCGACAACCTTTTTACTATGGGACTCTATCTGCCAAGATATCTGTGTCCATATAAAGTAATTTAGGGCATCTAAACTGAGGAATTGCGAATTCTTAATGAAACTGATACATCCTCAGTCACCTTCTAACCATGTCAATCGATTTCTTTCATGGAGCAAATATTACATAATTTTTGTGATTTTTTTACCTGGTTCACTATCTTTTGCGATGGGCGAGCGATAACACTCTGGCATCGCATGCGGCATTAGGTCCGACTACTATCCTAACAGAGCAGCCATTATACGAAATGGCATACTGCGGCCGAGTTGTGTGAAACTGTTGTTGGGTGTGTGAGCGAACAGTTGGCGAGTATGCGAGGCCAGCGGAGAAATAATAATAATAAAAACTTTTAAGTTGTTGCGAAGCAACACAGGTATTGAGCTTCCTAACGCAAACACTTTTGCAGACATGAATCCCTTTTGTAATTGGCGGCCTCCCCTTATCAACGGCCGAACTATCCTTCTGGGTCTGACGGTCAAGAATTCCATTCGCAATTTATTATTTACTTAATGGAGACATCCATATATTAATTTGGAAAATATTGCAAACGCATTGCATATCCTCCCGACTATTGTTTTTGATTCTTTGTATCTTAAATACTTTTGGTCCCATTTGTAAGGTTGTTGCTTCACTAGGAAAAATAATGTTAAAGCATAAGGTATTTCTGGCCAGGAAATTCTAGAAGCATAGTTAAGTCACAGCAGTTTCATGACCATTTTTATTATAGTTACTTGATTATTACAGAAATCTATAAGCGGGCTGTTACCGCATCATGCAAAACTACAGAACCATAAATCAATTACCAATGTTCCTTCAATATAATATTTTTCTGCTCCGAAGATGCGCTGCTCCTTAGTGGGGAGCAAAATTTGCTCGAAAATACAGTCAGTAAATTATTTACCTATCAAACAATATAAAAGAATTCGATTGACTTTCCAAAGACACGACACATTCCAACTAATTGTCTGTGGATAAAAAAAAAAAAAAAAAAAAAAAAAAAAAAAAAAAATGCTCCAATTGCTTCGCCGAATTAGTCTTGGTTACAGGATGTGGGGCGGGGATTGAATGGATATATATAACAAATATTTACACCAGCGGTCTAAGCACAAAACGATACTTACAAATCCCCGTGAAACGTCGATTTGCACCATACAGCTACTCAAATTGTGGAAACGATTAGCTGATGCTGTGAACATGTCACTTTTAAATCAAACACTTATAATTTTGTCACCTATAATTTCACTGAGACTGTTGGCCTCTCATTCAGGAGGATACCTGTGTGAATCGCGATCTGCTCATACAGAGGAGTAGCCAGAAGCCTTTTTTGTTGTTTTTACCTATGGCTTTATGCCTCGTCGACGCCGAGGTCATTAGAGGCGAGATGGGGCTGGGTACAAGGAAAGGGAAGGAATTCGGCCATGGCCTTTTGAAGGAAGCATGGCAGCATTCGCCTGGAGTGAATTGTGGAAACCATGGAAAACTCAAATCTGGATGCGCGGACAGGGATTCGAACCGACGTTCTGAATGTGAGGCCAGAGTGTTACCCGCTCATCCACCACGCTCTGTAACATGGATGGCAGTAAAAAAAAAAATGTTAAATCAATACAGCTATCATACAGATCAAATAAAAAGGTTTGGATGACAGTAAAGCTTGCATAGTTAAGTCACAGAAGTTCAGAGGTAAATTTTGTGTAATCGAGCATACTATGATGCATACTTTTCATACTAAACCCTACGTAATGGGTGAATGGTTAACATACTGGCCTTACATTTGGGAGGACGAGGGATTGAATCTCAATCCGAGCATCCAGATTTGGATTTTCCATGGTTTCCCGAAATCACTCCAGGCGAATGCTGCCATGCTTCCTTCAAAAGGCCATGGCCGAATTCCCTCCAATTCAAAGTCTCCAGTCCCATCCCGCCTCTAATGACCTCGATAGTTCTGTGTTTTCTAAACAAACAGGAAAAGTAACACTGAAAATAGTTCGGTCGAGTTTCATCAGTGCCACTACATTGTCATTAGAAATCTATATTTTACACTTACAACTGTTCACTGCAATCCATGAGCTACTTAGTTTGACAAGTTCTCAGAAATCATCCTATCACTTCACATTTCATCTAGTACTCGAGAACAACACGTTTATAAATAATAATTATTATTCACGTACCACGCTAAACTAAAACCTGATGTGTGATAACTTTTTGGAAAGTACTGTGTAAGCCGGATGTAGAAATATACAAATGAAACAAATTTAGCACTCACTTGAAAAATCGAACAAAATAGCAACTCGTAGCTGTTCAAAGAAACGTAAAGTACGTATAATATCTTCGCTGTTATCAAATCCTAAGGACCGAACGTTGTGGGGTGAACGGTTAACGTTCTGGCCGCGCATTCGGGGGGACGAGGGTTCGAATCCCCGTCCGTGCATCCAGATTTGGATTTTCCATGGTTTCCTGAAATCACTCCAGGTGAATGCCGTGATGCTCAAAAGGCAATGGCCGTATTCCTTCTCGTTCAATGTGTCCATGTATCGCGCAAAACTAAACTCACCGAATTCTAGTAAACTACCTTTGGAGGGGGAACGTTAAACCTTTTGGTATCTTTCGGAAGATTATGCCTGAATGGGCCGACACCAGGTTTCGCCATTTCCCTTCTTCAACATGCAGAATTCCTTCCCGCCTTATCAAACCGACGGGGGTTTTGAACCGTTGACCACACTATACGAAAAAATATGCTAATTATTTCAATAGTTACGATGAATTTGTGAATAATTACTGTTTTAATACCGCTGTACAGAAAAGTGGTCATGTAACTGACGGAAATTGTCTGGGCATCAGCCGCAGGCTTAGTTCCTGTTGCGAGGCTCCTTTTATACTGATGTTAGAGGCCTGCACTCGGCCGTGGCTGCAGGGGGACGGGGCGGGTGACCTACAAGGAGCTCCGGCAACGTACAGTCCGCAAACGAGATAATGACGGAAATTTTCGGAGTTTTGGCTACAGGTACATAATTGCGGACACTTGGGGTGAGTAATAACAGGGGCGGTGGAAGACCTCCAGACCGCAAACGAGATAATGACGGAAATCAGCCGCAGGAAGTGGGATGGGTAAATAACAGGGCGGCGGCGTATAATCAACTCTAATCGGAGGGCAGATGCCGCACAGTCGGCGGGCGCCTAATTATAGGGGCAGCGGCCGCAGGGGGCGGGGCGGGTGACCTACTTTAATACCATACGCTCGATAGAACCCTACTAATATTGTGGTTTAGTATGGGACCCACATTTTGGGTATCAAAAAATAAGAGTTGAAGAGGGTACAAAGAGGGGCTGCTAGATTTGACTTTGGAAATTACCACAGTACACAATCAGTAACTGATATGATAAAGGAGCTGGAATGGGATTTATTGGAAGATAGATCGAGGGTGAAGAGAGTTATGGGAACTCGGAGATGAGGCATGGAAAGATATTGGTGGGAGAATTAAGAGAGGTGTGTGGAAAGGAAGAGATGACCATGACCACTAGTTGGCGCTTGACATCAGGCTAAAGGGATTGGGAAAATCTTCTTTCATGGGTAAGTGAGTAAGGGATGGGAATAAATTACCAAGTAAAGTGATGAATAATTTACCAAAATGCGGAATAATTCGAAATTAAAATCCGTAGAGAGCAACAGCAGGTTAGTACTAGCAAGAGAAAACATGGGAGTGTAGGGAAATTGCCACCGGAACGTGCGCTTCGTTACAATTAAATTAAATTTACACCCAAGCCTTATCACCAACATTCACCTCATACACTCCCAAGATTCTCTTCGCCGCTCCTCTTTTCTTCCAATAATAATAATAATTTCGTATGGGCGTAATGACCTGGTGACAGCGTTTCCATTTGCTGCGCATTCCACCCCAGTCGGAGCCACCTTATCCTAACCCGGCAATCCTACCTGGTACATGGGACCTACATTTTAACGTTGAATCCGAACTACGGAAGCGTTCTGGAATACTTCACATAACACAGCAAGCTGTGCCAGAAGTGAAGATCGGGTTAAGGTTCTTTGAAAGGGATTCGAAACGGGGACCTTTCGATCCCCAGTCATAACTACTGAGCCACCAGAATGCTCCTTTTAATAATGACCTACCCGGACCCTTTATCATATCATTTCCTGGTAGTGTTCTGTGTTAATTTGGACAAAAACATCTAGCTTCCAACAAATGCACCCCTTGTAACTCCTGTATTGTATATCCATAAGGTGAGTCCCATACTACGTCACCATACTCAAGCAATAGTCTAACCAAGTTTTTTATCCCAGTTCCTTTACTCCATTGGTCCACCCACTTACTTCAGCATCTAGTAAATACAGGATTTAGAAACAATCCGTTATCACCCGCCCAGAGTGTCCTGCCCAACTGGATTTATTACCAAACGACATGGCAAGATATTTACACTTTGTCTTCAACATGAAATTCTTCCTGCATCTGGTTATTATAAAGTACTTTTCTTTTTCTGTGCATCTAATAAATTGCTCTTTCCGTGTTGAGCTAACCAGCTAGATATAGTGCTGCAATCGGAGCAGTTTTCTCCGAATGAAGTTGTTCGCGCCACTTCCTCCGGTTATCTCTGAATACTCCATGTAAACATCATGGTGGTTTGATGAGCACTAGTTTCGTTCGCGATCTCAGTTTTGTAAGAGAGTCTAGATTATATGTAAGGTACGCATAATTATTGAACATGCTTCGGTTTAATATTTTAGAAGCATTATATAATATTAAATAAATATTTTTAAAAATTTTCATCCTAAGCAAGTTTTTATCGGTAGTCAGAGGTATATTATGGTATCATATATTGATTTTAACATATTCTTCACTTGGTTATGCCCGATTGCAAGTATACCTACAAACTTTTCAGATGAATCGATGCTAATAAAGGAGCAAGTAAGTGAATTATCCACAACTGAGGAGCTGAAACCAAGTTTGAAAAAGGATACCACAAATTCTGGTTACAAAAGCAGATACCAATTTTATGGGTAACTTTACAGAAACTGTTAATTGTTTTTCCGTCTTCCTATTTAGTAAATCGTGGATTTAATTCATATATGAGTCTCGTTACAAAAAATAGAAAATGACAGGAAATTGGTATTCATGGAGACTTACGAATAATTTCTTACCATCCCCTCAGATTCATCCATCTCATTGAAAAAATAATGAATATTTTTGTATTTTAAATGAAAAGATATATTTTCAGTAAGTACTACTTTAAATACTAAAATGTTTTATTTACATATTATTTTTGCGTCCCCATTTACCATTCAAAACATCAAACTTAAATTTGATATTTCACCTGGGAGTTTTTGGTCATGTTTTTGCTTTAAAAAAGTATCTATGGGCATAGTAAGTATGGGAACCACTCGTTTAAATGAACTTTCTATTTCCGTTTAAGGTGGTCCAACAAATTTGAGGTTCCTCCCCCAGTTGAGTACAATCAACGGCAAATTTTACACCTACATGATTTGCTATTATCTGGTACCGTATCAAAAAAATTCACGCCTCAGGTTCTTAGTTAGGTAGCATTTTTACAGATAGGAAAGCCAATAAACCAATTCATTACAGTTATTAATCAAAAAAATAATAAAATTATAAACATTTTTAGACATAGCTCTACTTTATTTCAGTTATTTAAATTATCTAAATCACAAGCCGAAACGCGATCAACTTCTACTAGCCCAGCCTGGACTGACAGACTGCACGTGTTGTTTACTTTTTGCAAGCTTAGGGAAATCAGAATTGGGATGAATACAGCCGTCCTTCGAACCTCCGCTTTCCCCCACCACACCACACAACCTCCGATAGTGGCCGTCCTCCGTTTCCTCCGATTGCTAAGCCGCACGGTGGTTCGGGATTAAAATATGCTGGACATTCGAATAATATCGATCCAAAAAAATTGCTTTAGGTAGCATTTGTTATGCTGATCAACAATTGTTATGTACAATTTTTGATAAAAACCTTTGGGAGAAAATCCATTTTTTTTAATGGTCCTATATCAAAGTGTCAAAGTCAAACCTTATGAAGTCGTAACTACCTATCGAACGTCATAAAAATTTCTTGTGTATCCTTGCCGCTTTGACTACAGGATGCAAGTTAAGTTAAGTCTGAGAATATAGTGGACATTCGAACTTCAGTCATAATATCGATCCAAAAAAATGCATTCCTCCAAATGTCCACCATATTTTTAATCCTTAATTTCACTCGGGCCCTGTAGTCAAAGCTGCGAGGATACCCAAGAAATTTTCATGTCGTAATATTAAATAGGATAGGTAGTTAAAATTGCATAAGATTAGACTGACACATTGATATAGGACCGTAAAAAAAAAAAAAAAAAAAAAAAAAAAAAAAAAAAAAAAAAAAAAAAAAAAAAAAAAAAAAAATAGAAAGTGTGGTTTTATGAAACCACGAAGCAAGTGAAACTTTTTTAAGCTTTTAACTGAAAATTTTCTGAAAATTATTCGATTTAGGGTATTAAAATTGCGTTCTTAATCTCAACTTAATAATTGTAAAATGGGAATGATAATTGGAAATCAATAGTAAACAAGATATCCAACTATAAATTTCAATCTATGTATTAGAGTTCGGGATACATAATAAATATAATCGCAAGTATAAGTGAGAATGGAAATGCTAAACTGTCAACTGATGCGAGCTATGGGCGCCACCATAATGGTCTTGGCTGCTCTGCCGAGCGCCTTTCACTTTATCCCCACTCCGCGGCCGGCTGTATTGCGACATGGTGGACCTCCGTTTAAGAGAAATCGGGGATTTTTTTTAAAAAAAAAATGCTTAAATTGTATGTAAATGAGATATACTTTTACGGAAGACCGTAAGTTTATAGTGTCTATTTAGCTGTGGTCGTTAAGGTGGATTGATCTTATGCGGTGGGTTCGAAGTTCGATCCCACCAACCGCGAGTTTTTTTTCTATTTTTTTTATCATTAAAAATTTGTTTTTAAACCAAGTCTACACATTTTTCTTTTCCTTTGACAAATACGCAAATATTAGAATGGTATAAATCATAAAAACATTTGAAACAAAAATTACGTGCACACCAGGAACATTTTATGAAGGATATGTTTTGACAGTCGCATCCAGTATTTATTATTGATTTAGGAAAGCAGGCTACGTTAACTTTTGTAAATTTCGGCCTTTTATTCGTTAATTTTGAACCATACCAGGAATGTTTTATCATGTCATAAAATACAGGCGCTCGCAAAATGTGGTGAATAAGAGAATATATCTTAACAGGAGATATTGCACGGTTATCTTGCAACAGTTCCGGCGCATTTTGAAGCTTGTTTATTAGTATTTTTACCTGATGATAGAAATACACATCACATGGCTGACATAAATGCGTACATTTCGGTGGTACCATCATATTAATTGCGTATTTGTTAAAGGAAAATAAAAAAAAACTTGTAGAATTTGTTTCAAAACAATTTTTAATGCTACAACATAGAATAACAATTAAAAAAAATTCAAATAGAAAAATAAATTTCGCGGGTAGTAGGATCAAAGCTCCGAAACATCGCATCAACTCACACAACCTGAACGAGCACGGCTAAATTGACATTATAAACTAACGGTCTTCCGTACTAGTATAGCTCATTTACATACAATTTAAGCACTTTTTAATCACTGATTTCTCTTAAACAGAGGTCCACCAGGCAGAACTGCTTTAGGGCGAGAAACCAGAGGTGACGTGCTATTTACCAGACTAGTTCGTTCTACGATTGCGATTTCCACACTGAAAACCTCCCCTTGTGAGTGTTAACGGACATGAGGCCTCCGCACTAGGTCACGTCATACCTGCGCGCATGCGCCTGGCCGGCTGTAATGCGACATGCGATAGATGAACGGAAAAATTTGAGGCGATAGAGTAAAAGTTTCACTTTAAAAAAAAAATATATTTTCTCCCACACATTTTTTTAAATATATTTTTTGAAGTGTGACTCGTTTTTTATCAAAAATTGAATATAACAGCGTAATAAATGCTATCTAAAGCAATTTTCTTTGTATCGATATTATGACTTAAGTTCGAATGTCCACCATATTTTAATCCTGAACCATTATGCACCGGTTGTACTCGCTTCGTTTCCCAACTCTAGCTAGATATCCTCAACAGACCCCCCTACCCCCTGAACCCGTTCACAAACCTGTCCCGTTTAAATTCTGTTGTATAACATTTTGTCTTCTGATAACATAAAATACAGGCAACGGAGCAGCAGTACTTTATTGACACTTCAGACAACGAGAAATTCATACTTCTAGCAACAGGTCTTAAAATGGGAAGAACGGCGTTTTCGGCTTCGGCTACTCTTTGCGTCCAGTTACTTTGATTTCCTTCCGGATGTTCTAAGGCCCGGTGCACACGTTCTGTTTGTCAAGCCACAGCGCGCTGCGTGCATGCAATATCCGATGCGCACTTGTTTATTTGAAGCATGGGGCAGCAGGCGGTCGGCCACTGACAACGATAAAAGTTTATAATAGAAAGCGGATAATTTTTGCGTACTTTTTCTATAAAAATACCTTAGCCGCCATTGATGGCAAGCATGTGTGAATTAAAAACCGAAGGATGAGTGGATCTCTCTTTTATAATTATTAGAATTGTTTTTAAGATGTGTTGCTGACTATTGCGGACTCAAATTACAAGCTCATTTCACTAACATTGGAGCTTTCAGGAAGTAATCAAACAATATTATATTCCAAAGAACTTTTTATAAAGCTTGAAAACAATGAACTGAACATTCCAAGAAGACAACCACCCCCGGACCCGGCAGTTAAAGATACCCTTCTATTTTGTTGGCAATGAAGCATTTTCCATTTCAACAGATATAATGAGGCCTTCTAGTAGTAATGTTTTGTCAGACAAAAAAAAAAAACTATAGATTGTCACGCGCCCGAAGAAATGTCGAAAGTGCACTTGGCATACTTTCGAATAAATGAAAATTTTTTCACAAAACAATTAATGTAAATTTGGATTTATCCATTCCTATTGTTCTCTTATTAATTTCGTAAAATCTAGCGATGGATTCGATATTCAAGATGCACTCAGTATAGAATATTTCTTTGATATCGGCAAGGGCACCACGAGACCGGCATGAACTACTAATTAGTCTGTCGAAAGAAGAAACATGTTAGCAGAGTTTTTTGTTTCAGATATTGACAGCGTACGTTGGCAAAGAAATTATATTTAAGACTTTTTGTGAATGCAGCAGCAATTTAAATATATATAAGTATTGTCCACAACATCTTCGCAGATGATTGTTATAGCAACTGTGAGGAAACTCAGTTATCGCCATGATTAAGTGCATCACATCTTCTTTTGTGGCTGAATAGTCCGATGGTGGCGCTACAAATCTTGCAACATCTATCGCACGCGAAATAGGGGGCCGGTTGATGTTCTTCCCTGTTGCGAAGCTTTTTCTGATTTATTTTACCCAGCCATGATCTGTCATGTTTGGACATGCCGGCGGCGATATCAAGGCGCCATAAGGGTCTTGTGCTGGCGCAAACCTCCCAGTGGGCAGAACGCATGCCGAAGCTTTCCAAGTCACATTTGCAGGAGTCCTTAAATCTTAGCATTGGTTGCCCTACAGGTCTCTTAATATGAGCAACCTGACTGAGCATGACTTTGCGTTTTAGTCTTTGTAGCATATACTTAGATCTTGGTTCTGGTAGTGATGGTTTGAATAAGTTGAATGTCGCAGCCCCAAATACTGCACCCATTACCCGTCAGAATGCGAAAAGGGAAAATACGAATTTAGACTCCACAAATAATACAAAGCAGCTAAGGGTAATGGTCCTAAATTGTCGTAGTATTAGAGGGAAAGTAGCCGATTTCCATGCCGCAGTGGCGACTAATGATGCCGATATAATACTAGGAACTGAGAGCTGGTTGACGCCAGAGGTAGAATCTAGCGAAGTATTTGGCCCTCATTTCAATGCTTTTCGGAAAGACAGAGCTGTTTCAATGGGCGGGGGTGTATTCGTGGCCGTTAACAAAACCGTTAATTGTTCTCTCATAACCGAAACTGAAAATTTTTGCGAGTTCTTATGGGTCAAGGTAAAACTTGGTAAAAATTTAAAGTTCATAATCGGGCCATTTTATCGACCTCCGGATCCTGATTTGGCTAACGTGGAATACTTCAGAGAGTCGCTTAATAATATTTATAAGAAATTTCAGGGACATATATTGATCGTTGGTGGTGATTTTAACCTACCGTCGGTTAATTGGGACACATGCACTTTCAGGTTGGGCGGAAGAGATAGGTTAATAACCGAAACGTTCCTAGAAGTATTTGCAGAAAGATCTCTTGAACAGATGGTTCAAGAGCCAACGCGGTGCGATAAAGGTTCCTCGTCCATTTTGGATCTTTTTCTTATAAGCAATCCTGATATTGTAGATACAGTTTGTGTTGAAGACGGTATAAATGATCACAAGGCGGTTGTGGTAACCTTAAAATCTAGTATGACAAAGACAAAGACAAACTCATATATTGCTTCGATAAGGAAAACGATGTGGGTATGGTTGATCACTTGACGAAAATTTTGAAACGTACACGCTAAATACAAATGTTGAGGAACTTTGGTTTAAGTTAAAAGAAATAATATGGAACGGTTTAAATCAATTTGTTCCTAAGAAGCTTATTAAGGTTAGTAATAACCTTCCGTGGTTCAATAGGGAAGTGAATCGATTGCTCAGGAAGCAAAGGCGATTACATGCCATGGTAAAGATATCGGGGGACTCTTCTAATCGTTCTAAATTAGTCCAGTTACGAGCGGAAGTGCGTAAGGCAATGCGTGATGCGTTTAAAGAATTCCCAACCAGGACTGTATCCGAAGATCTGATTACTGATCCAAGAAAGTTCTGGTCGTATGTCAATTTACTACAAGGCTCTCGTAAGGTTATGCCTTCACTGATTAAGGAAAATAGCGAATTATCCGAAACTAGCGTAGAGAAAGCAGAAATCTTGAATAATACATTTAAAAAAGCTTTCACGACAGAAAACTCAGAGGAGATTCCAACATTTGCCAATTGTACCAACAAAATTATGAATGATCTCGTTCTTGATGTCGAGGGAATAACTAAATTGCTTATGAATATAAAAACCAATAAGGCTCCCGGACCAGACGGTATTCCTACAAGATTCTACTCCAGGTACGCAAAGGAAATTGCACCGTATTTGATGAAATTATATACCGTCTCCTTCGATCAAGGAAAAATACCAGCCGAATGGAAGACCGCCTTCGTAAGTCCTGTGTTTAAAAATGGGAATGTTAATTATCCTCAAAATTAGAGACCGATATTGTTAACATCAGTATTTTGTAGGATTTTAGAGCACATCATCTATTCAAATGTCATGCGGTTTTTGGATGAAGATGAGCTTTTAAACCCAAATCAACATGGATTCAGAAAAGGCCGATGCTGCGAAACACAACTTGCACTTTTAATTCACGACTTGTGCCGTATTATAGATGGGCAATCCCAGGATGATATAGTTCTAGTGTTTAAAAAAGCATTCGACACTGTGCCTCACACTAGGTTACTTAGGAAACTTCGTGGCTACGGCATATCTAGACAAATATGGGACTGGGTTGCAGACTTTCTGAAGGGCAGAACACAGTGTGTAGTTCTCGACGGTGAGAGTTCATCATTTACCGAAGTGAGGTCCGGGGTTCCCCAGGGAAGCGTGATAGGGCCTCTGTTGTTTCTCATATACATTAATGATTTGTGTGACATAATAATGGGGATGTAAAGATTATTTGCCGATGATGCTATTATTTATCGTGAATCAAAACCCAGGAAGACTGCGCTTTGTTACAAGACGATATTATGAAAATAATTGCGTGGTGTAAAGACTGGCAGTTGGAGTTAAACGCTAAAAAATGCCAAGTCATGCGTGTAAGTAAAAAGGTGACACCATTTAACTATGAATATACAATTAATGGTACTGTCCTTAGAACTGTGGATTCCGTTAAATACCTAGGGGTAACAATTCGTAATAATTTGTCGTGGAATGAACATATCGAGAATGTAATTAGGAAAGCAAATCGTATGCTCCGATTTCTAGGTCGTAATTTAAAACAATGCACTCCTGAAGTTAAATCGATTGCATATAAGTCGCTAGTGCGTCCTCAATTGGAATATTGTTGTTCTGTATGGGGTCCCCATCAAAAGGGGTTAATGGAGGCATTAGAGAGGGTCCAGAGAAGGGCCGCCCGATTCGTGACAGGTATATATAGTTGGAGGGAAAGCTTAAGTGCGATGCTGAAGGAGTTAGGTTGGGAAGACCTGAAACACCGAAGGCGTTGCTCTCGGCGGAAGCTAATTGAAAAATTCACGACTGACCTATTTCAGAATGACAGCAAAGAAATATTGCTACCAGCAACATTCGTATCTCGGAATGACTGTGAAAATAAGATAAGAGAAATCAGGGCCCGAACCGATTCTTTTCTGTATTCATTTTTTCCGCGAGCGATTAGGGAATGGAATAGAAAGGATTTACCGGGCGAGTAAACTTAATTTCCGACAGGAGTAGCTTTCGATAAAGCTCTCCGGCCATCCTGATCTGGGTTTTCCATGGTTTTCCCAGATCATTTCACGCGAATGCTGGGATGGTTCCTCACAATAGCCCATGGGCGCCTCCTACTATATCCCGTATATCCCTTCCAAATTATTTATTACCCTTTCTGATAGGTGCAATGCACCCTCTGCCACACACTTTTAGTGAATCGCAGAGTAATAGTAATAGTAATCCTTTATGCGGATGGCATAAATGCGTTGAAAATTCGTCTGAGGAATTGTGTGAAGCTTAGAGGGGACTATGTTGAAGAATATTCCACAACTTATTTTTTAACTCACGTGCATCAGTGTCAGGTCACAGGCTTATAGAACGAACCTCGTATCATAAATTTTATTTAGTGTTTATTGCAACCGAAAAATCTGCACGAAATATACTCCGGCTGTGTTTAACATCAGAGAAATAAAACTAATGTTACCTTAATAAAAAAAAAAGTAACATAATACGCAGCATTTTTTTTAAAGATTGTTTAGTTTCTTATTTTAGTTAAAATTTGTGTGAACTTCAAACATTATTTCAATATTCTACCATTGAATATACAAAATCTTCTGTTAGTCATAGGGCAGTTTTATTTATTTTATTGATATTTTACAGCAAATATAGGGGTTTGTTGGAGCCAAACTTCAGCTTACGTTATTCTCTTGCATATTAAGGTTTTATGTTTTTGTGTGAGTGAATCGTGGTTGCCTTAGTTCCAAGCCACTGCAATGCAGAAAGTAATGGAAAATACTGTATAATGGATTCAAATGGTATCCTGAGGCATGGAACCCTATTGAATTAAATTTTGACCGCTTTTCTGTGGACACACCATTCCGGAGGAAAATGGATCCCTTGTCTGAATTCGTGTGAAAACCAATCAGGAAAGCAAAGTCAAGAAGAAAACTTAAAAGAATATTCGAGGATACGATTCGTGGAATCTTCGAAATCTGGACAAAAAATTAAAGAGCATATGGGATTAGTGTTACTAAATGAAAGAAAGAGCATGATCTTTGTAGATTAATTATGATCTGGACTGCTGGAATGGTATTCAAAACGGAAAAGAAATAGGATGACAGAACAACAACTATGAACACTTATGTAACAGAATTATATTGATGGCGAAACAAATTAAGGCTGTACTAACCATAATAGTGCTAGCATACAAGCGAAATTCAAATAAGACGGTGATCTAATTGAAAAAGAAGATGTTGAAATCGAAAAGTGTGAGGAACTATTAGTATGGAACACTTTATTTATGAATCAAATAAGAATAATTGTAAGGGACCATTTATTTTAGTAACTTTGCAATAAAAGTTTTGCGAGTTTTCTAAAGTAGTGATGATGTTTGTGTTTGGAGGTGGGTATATCTGTGTTTGAGTTTGGTGGCTCTGTGGGGCTGTGAAAATATTTTAGTGTGGTTGTGTGGGTGACGTTGCCTATGAGTTGTCCATGTAATTGAGCCTCGATGTTTGTGTCATAATGAATGTCTGTAGTAGTGTTTGAGTTTGGTGCGTGAGAGGACGTCCTTTAATGCTTTTCGCTTCCGAAACACAGTGTTGTTTTTAAGTGGTCGATGTGTAGTCAAAATATCAGGAATGGGAGGTTAATTCTATCTGATGATACAAAGATTCTAATTATGTCTAGTGCAATTTAAAATTGAAATGTGGCTGTAGAAAATTAAATGGGCAGAGAAAATACAAAATTAACATCGGATGGAGGAGTTGGATTCAGTAGTATTGTAAGTCGTAGTCGCGCAATGAAAATTTTATGGACTGACAACGGAAAGTAATTTTACAATTCAAAGTTTAAGACTCTTATGACCCATCACTTTGGAATCATAGTAACAGAGACTGTGTTACTACCTTACCGCGATCAATTAGGGATGTTAGAACTTGTTCCCTAGCCAAGTCAAGATGTGCAACTCCAATTCTACAGTGGCTACAAGGTATATGGCGTGTGTGTTGGAACTTGTTTCCTAACGAGGCCAAGGTATACAATTCGAATTATTTAAAGAGTTACAGTTCGATGGCTTATTTTACCAGCTTATGGTTATGGCCATCTCTCCCTTCTCATGTACTATTCCTAATTCTAATGCCAATATCCATCCGAGCATCGTCGTCAATATACGCCTCGTGCACTTCAAGCACTTCGTTCATCCTCCTCCTGTCTTCCAGTGACTCCCAACCAACCTCCCTTATCATATGAGTTACTGATTGTGTTCTGACGTAATTTATACAAACAAAACCAACTGCCCTACTTTGCACCACCTCCAAGTAATGAATCTGATACAAAAATGCGGATTTCAACTACACATCCAAACAATGATTTGACCAATGTATTGTAATCAAATTTCCTAAATTCCCCAGTAGATCCCCTCAACACCCTATCCAGTAAATGAAGGATTTTAAAACTCTGGCTGCTACCTGCCCAGTGTGTCCCGCCTAATTCATTTTACTATTAAATAATATACAAAGATATTTACACTTAAGGCCTTCAACAAGCAATTCATACCCCATCCTATAATCACAGAAAACCTTCACTTTTTCTCAGCAGAGGAAACCACGTTGATAGGAACGTAATGTAGTTAAGTCAGTATCGTAAAGCGAAACTGAGTGCTCGCAAACAGTTTCAAAATCCAATGCTTTTATTATTTAAAGTCATTATAGTGGAAAGTGTAAACGAACTCGAATTGAACAATCAATTCCATAACACGTTACCCCCAGCAGAAAAAAGAAGAAATCCCCAAAATAAAGCCATCAGATCATTTCGTCACAAATAACAACAAATGAATCATTCATGCAGAAGGGGTCTCAGCACAACACACCTCTTTCTTGGAAAAACATAAAAAATGTTCCAAACGTACTCTATATACGAGGCATATTTTTTAAGCAAGTACCGTTTTGAAATTAAAAAAAGACGTGCAAATATATTTCAGTGATTTTATTTTTACATGAAAGCCTGTACCTTACTCTACTTTTCTACATAATTCCCTTCAATATTGAGGCACTTGTCATAACGTAGTACCAGTTTTTGAAAACCCTCCTCATAGAAGTCTGCCGCCTGACTTTTTAACCACTGCATCACAACTGTTTTGACTTCGTTATCGTCTTCAAGACGCTGACCGCCCAGGTGTTTCTTCAAGTGCAGGAACAGATGGTAGTCACTGGGCGCCAGATCAGGGCTGTACGGAGAATGACCTAAAGTTTGCCATCGAAAAGATGTGATGAGATCTTTGGTCTGATTAGCCACATGTGGACGGGCATTGTCATGCAGAAAAACGATGCCCTTGCTCAACTTGCCACGTCTTTTGTTCTGGATTGAACGGCGCAGATTGTTCAATGTCTCACAATAAACTGCTGCATTGATTGTCTCATTACGAGGCAGAAATTCCACAAGCAATACTTCTTTTCTGTCCCAAAAAACTGTGCACATGATTTTCCGGGCAGAAATCGTTTGCTTGAACTTCACTTTTTCGGGTGAATCTGAATGCCGCCATTCCATGGACTGTTGCTTTGATTCAGGTGTGACGTAGAAAAACCATGTTTCATCGCCCGTAACAATTTGGCTTAAGAAATCATCACCATCGTTGTGGTACCGCTCAAGGAAAGTCAATGCACTGCCTAAACGTTTGGTTTTGTGCACATCCGTTAACATTTTCGGTACCCAACGTGAGCACAATTTTCGGTAATTCAAGTGCTCGGTCCCAATGCCATACAAAACACTACGAGAAACATTAGGAAAGTCATCACACAAGGAGGAAATCGCAAAGCGTCTGTTTTCTCTCACCTTATTGTCCACTTTCTGCACCAAACTTTCATTAACTACCGAATGACGCCCACTCCGTTGTTCATCATGCACATTTGTGCGGCCATCTTTAAATGCTCTCACTAAGGATTGCAATCCCGCAGTGTTTTCAATCCCGCGGGATCCGCGGGGGATTTGCGCCAATCCCGCGGGATCCATGCGGGATTAATACAAACAGTTTTTTTAACGCATATATTTAAAACATAGTTACTTAAAACGTTAATAAATTAAATAATGATTAAATTAATAGATATTTTTTAATGTTAAATGATAAAAATTAACAGTTAATAATATTTTGATTGGCGTGTCTTAAGTGTATTTCGAGGTTTTACATTTATGTTTTTTAATCTAAACCAATTTTTAAATAAATAATAAAAATGGAAAATATTGAGTCTCAGGTCATATTATGTGCCTTACAATATATCACATAAGTTTAAAAATATTGTTTGCTTAATGGCCAAGTTACCACAGGTTTTTTTTTTCAAAAATTCTAAATAAACGTGCCATAACACCGATAAAAGCATTTTATTTCACAAAGTGAAGTGAATATACTCTGTAAAGTGTAGATTTGGCTCAGAACAAGACCTCATAACTTTTTCTCACTGCACAAGCACGAGACTTGGCCTTTTTTTGCGTGATTCATTATTATATCTCCTGAGTCCTTGATTGATATTACAGTTGATTCAATGTTATTAAAAGAAACTACTCACCAACACGTAAACTGTCAAGTATTTCAGATTTACTTATGTGATGTAACAACGTTTTTAGAGTGGAAATTATTATTTTTTAGTAGGAAAGGAGACTTTCTCGGCGAATGATTGCAGTGAAGTCCTCATAGGTTGTATCTCCGGATTACATTGCAAACACCCGAAATTACACACGTGAGGAAGACGGCGGAGGCAGCCGTTGAAGTATGGTGTTCCTACAACACAATTCGTTGATACACCCGTGAAAATTTCATTAAAACTTTTTTTACCTTTAGTCGAAATAATAACAAGGAGAAGAGGGATTAATCGAAAGCCTGAGCAGCACATGTAAGCAGGTGGCTTTCGTCAAAGAAACGCATTGAGGCAGCGACCAAAACAACAGTGTCAAAGGATATACAATTTCATTTTGATAGGTGTTAAATAAATAGGTACGCGATCGTTAAACTTACGATAAAATTAGTTTCATAGCAACGAATGATCAAATTTTCAGCCACAAATTACGAAATTGTCACAATTACTTTATCTGCAAATACAGAAAATGGGAATAATGAAATCGCGAATAAAAAGCTGTAACCGTGTAGTTCAGATAACGTGTGCGACACTTAAAAAATAATTACATAGTTATAAAATCATATTAAATACGCACCATAACTCAAATTACAGGAATGTGTACTCGAAACAAACGTAAGTTTTGATGAATACGTAAAAGTGTATTTATTTACTTACGAATGACGAAGGTTGAAAAAAACAAACGCTTGTTCACATGAGTCAAATGCCAACTAGAAGGGTACAGGCAAACAGTGCAAAATATCCGACAGAGACAGAGTGGGGCAGCGAGTCACGCAGACTGACACGCGTTTTACCCGCATTTTGCGGATTGCGGATCCGCTTAATTTTGTGCGGGATCCGCCAGACTGTCTAATGATGCGGGATCCCGCAGGATTGTGGGATCCCGCTTTGCTGGATTGCAATCCCTAGCTCTCACCCACTTTCTCACCATTCCATCACTCATAATGTTTTGTCCGTAAATTGCACAGATCTCACGATGAATATCGATCGGTCTTAGGCCTTTAGCACAAAGAAATCTTATAACAGCCCGTACTTCACAGTCGGCGGGACTCACGATTATCGGAGGCATCTTAAACACTCAGTGAACAACGTAAACAAGGAAGAATTAGACTGTAATGGCGTCAGTGAATAGGCAAGAGATGCAGGTACCCAGTGCGCATGCGCGGAACGCCGACTGTAGCACTGCAGCCACGGTGTGACAAAACGGTACTTAAAAAAATACGCCTCGTATTTGGAAATTCATGGCTCAGTTAAGGATTTTTTAATGCATATACCCATTTGACTATTTCACTACACTATAAGATCATGAAAAGGACCTTCTGCATAAAATATACACATTGATGGGAAGAAAGTGGAAATATTAAAAAAGTTACATATATATTTCAAAATTATTGGCTCAATTAAGAATTTAATTGGTCTGTATATCCATTACACTATTGACTTGAGTCTAATGAATGAAAAAGGCTCTGGAATAAGGCTCCTTCCGCATAACTCATTGTTACTGATTAAAAGATTAAGGAAATATCAAAAAAATACATATAATGAAGGTATTTTTAATGTTTATCTCACATAGAAAAACTTTTAACTTTATCGAATAAAAAAAGTCGATAGCTCTTCTGGTCAAATGGCGATAGATGGCAAAATGATGTTTCCATGGTGAAAAGTCATAGTTCATGACTGAAGAGCTTTCTCTTTGAGTGGTGCTGAAAGACTCCTATTATGTGTACGAAATTAAGGTCAGACTGAAGTCCTTTCATTGTAAATATATGCGTATAGGATTCGACAACTCACCAATATGAAAATATCATTTTTATTTAAAAAATGTACTGAAGCCTTTTGTGCTCGAAGCAATTAAAATATTGTCGAACTTAAGTAACTCCAGAGGAATCGTACATCAGTAACTTCCCGCAGTCTTGTTTAGGATTCACTTATTAAGGATTTTTTTTTAAAATCATCTATCGTTTATTGGGTTTACTTTGTGTCCCTTCTTAATTTTTCTGCCTTTATAAATATTGTGTTTTGGAAAATACAACAAAGTAATAATAGCTTAAGAACGATATTCGGTATCGTTCTAGCCTGGATTGTAATTGCGTATTTCACACTAAATTTTAATTGAAAATGATGGAGTCGGTTATAAGGCTACCGAAAATCAGCTTCATTTGTTTGATAAAAGTTAAAAACATTAACTTTAGTAAAAATGTAAAAATGCAGCCGTTAGACATGTAACGCAAAACACCAATCAGAGCACGTAACGTCTCAGCACGCTCCAGTTTCGCTGTGTATCTTAAATGCCTATGAACAATCTGTGTATCGTATATTTAAGCTTTTAAGTTAATCCGTTTTAGGTCTGGTTACCAATTCATAAAACACATAATATTTGCAATGGAAGCTGGATTTGCCAATGAAAACAGCTCTAATTTGCCGAAAATTTATTTGATCATGTCAGGAAAGTTTAAGCAAACATTCAACGAGACAATATACCAATATCCAGATGAGATGATATATTAATTGTAATTATGAAGTATTGCTAAACCTATAAAATTGTAACTGTATTTGTATTAGGCATAGACTATTTGAAAATAATAAATAAATAAATAAATCGCAGACATTGTAAATGATAAACAGCGCACTGTTAAACGCAGTGACGTTTTCGAAAATTACGGACACATTTTAGAAATAAATACTAATTAGCTTGATGAGTTATGTACTTGTATTCATTTAAATCATGTATTATATCGTGTAGATGATGTCTGACTAATTTCAACAGGTTATAAAGTCGTTTTATTTATGGGAATATACGATAATCAACTTTGAAAAATATAATTCATTTATCGATAGACATTTATCACAGAAAAAGTATTAACTTACACAGTTTTTAGAACATCATAAAATATTAAGTAAAAACGAATATCAAAGTGGTCTTTACAAAAATAAATTTTCTAGAAAAATTAGCTAGGTCCTGTCGTACAAGTTTTAGAATTTTCCACATATTATCCTTGTTTGGAACACAAATAAACAATTTGTTTGGTGTTTTAATTGATCTATTTATACACTGAGACTCTACACATCACTTGTAAACTGTAGCACTCATATTGTCAACAAAATAAGCAAACACCCCTTTATTGAGTTTATTTACAGCGGCACGAACTGAAACGTGACGTCCAAGAGACGAAATGAAGGTTGCGAACGTTTTGGCGCTAAAATTCAAATCAACATATAAAAAGTAAAGTTTTCTATTTTTACGTTTGTTATATATATATATATATATATATATATATATAATAGTTGAAGCACATCTACAATGCTGACTAATTTCACAAATTGGTCAAGTCCTTGCTGTCCTTTCGATAGTAAAATCTGAAGCGTGACTACGCATTCTAGATACTGAATGTCCGGAAATACAATTGAAGATAAATATTTAAAAGATATATTAATAAAATAACACTGTTAATATCTCACGCGTAAGCGCAATTTCTTCCAATAATATCTGTGGCAATATGCCACAGTAAATGACAATGCCCTTAGCGATCGAAAGCAGAACGCCGGTTCTAGAAAGCCAAGATTTTTTTAATAACATATGAAATTACTCCCTGGGACTGAAAGAAGCTACTGCACCTGTTAAAAATATAATGCTAGTGCAGAGTAATGTTTTGCATTTGCATGTTTGCAGGGTTCTATATTGGGGCCGCCATTTTTTTTTAATATGCATAAGTGATCTACCCTGTGTTTCATCTAAAAACTCAAAATTTGTCCAATTGCAGATGACACAAACATAGGAATTAAAAATACTCCAGATTTATCTACAAAATACATTTCAAGTTATGTCTTTGACCTTACTGATAAATGGTTTGCAGCTAATAGCTTGTCTTTAAACTTTGATAAAATTCAATATATGCAATTCAGTACATTGCACAGATTAACACCAGATATAGACATAAAATTTGCAGGCCAGCCCATTCAACAGGTAGAGTGTGTGTAATTTCTAGGTTTGCATATTGATCATAATTTAAATTGGAAGGTACATGTTTGAGACTTACTAAAGCGATTGGGTGCAGCCACATTTGCAATTCGTACAATTTCAGCTATAGGTGATCTCCGTATGAGGCAGCTAGTTTATTTTGCTTATTTTCACTCCTTAATGTCATATGGAATAATATTCTGGGGCAAATCTACCCATAGAGACAAAGTGTTCAAAGCCCAAAAGCGAGTAATAAGAATTATGTGTGGGGTTAGCAATAGAACTTCATGTAGAGAGCTGTTCAAGAAGTTAGGGGTTTTAACATTAGTAGCTGAGTATTTATACACATTAACGTCCTTTGTAGTCACAAATTATACTATGTTTGAAACAAATAGTAAAATACACAATTATGGCACCAGAAATAAAAATGATCTTCACAAGATTACAAGTCGTTGTCATTTGTTCAAAAAGGGGTCCCATATTCGGGTATACATATCTTCAATAAGCTCCCAACACATATTAAATGTCTAGCAGATGATAAGAATAAATTCAAGAAAAAAATTGAAAGAATTTACAACTACTTCTACTCTGTTGAAGAATTTATTTCTAAGGTATCTACAAAATAAACTGCCAGTAGTTTGTGTAAATGTAGTTGACATAATTAATGTACCATGTATGCTATGACTGTACACCATCTGGTGTCTGTATTATTTTGTTGTTCAATGTATGCTATGACTGTACATCATCTGGTGTATGTATTATTTTGTTATGCAATTGTTTAATGTGCCATGTATGCCATAACTGTACATCTTCTGGTGTATGTATTACTTTGCTATGCAATTGTTTATCTGTAAATTGAAAACTTTCCACATCCCACGGAGCCAGTCTCTTATATTAGGATCAATGGAAAATTAATGTATTGTATTGTATATTGTATGAGCTTGGGCTAAAGACGAATGGATCACTGTTGGCGAATCAATGCGTAGTATCATGTTTTTAAAAAGTTTGGTGATCACTCCCAACAATGGTCCCTTCAATACTCTCTAAATTCACCGATCACTACCGTCGGTTTCTTTCTTTTTTGTTATGGTGTCATGCACCGTCAACGTGATGTCATTAGGGGCGGAAGAGGACTGGGGGCAAAGAACGGGAAGCAATTTGGCCATGGCTTTCTTTAAAAGAACTATCCCGATATTCGCCTGACTGGAGTAATTTGGGGAAACCATGGAAAATCTAAATCTGAATGAACTGACGAGAATTCGAACCCGCATCCTCCCGATCGCTTTACAATACAATACAATATATTCATTTTCCATTGATCCCAATATAAGAGACTGGCTCTGTGGGATGTGGAAAGTTGTCAATTTACAGATAAACAGTTGCATAACAAAATAATAAGTACACCACTAGATGTACAGTCATAGTATACATGGTGCATTAAACACTTCCATTACAAAATAATACATACACCAGAAGATGTACAGTCATAGGATATATGGTACATTTAAAAAAAAAAAAAAATTAACAAAATAATACATACACCACAAGATGTACAGTCGTAACATATATGGTACTATAAACAATTACATAACAAACTAAATACATACATCAGGAGATGTACAGCCATAGCATACATGGTAAATTAATTATTTGAACTATATTTACACAAGATACTGGCAGTTATTTTTAAGAGACCTTAGAAATAAATTCTTCGACAGAGTAGAAGGAGTTGTCAATTAAAAATTCTTTCAATTTTTTCCTGAATTTATTCTTATCATCTACTAGACATTTAATATGTGTTGGGAGCATATTGAAGATATGTATCCCTGAATATCGGACCCCTTTTTGAACAAATGACAATGACTTGTAAGTCTTGTGAAGATCATTTTTACTTCTAGTGCCGTAATTGTGTATTTTACTATTTGTTTCAAACAAAGTATAATTTGTGACTACAAAGGACATTAATGTGTATATATATTCAGATGCTAATGTTAAAATCCCTAACTTCTTGAACAGCTCTCTACATGAAGTTCTATTGCTAACCCCACACATTATTCTTATTACACGCTTTTGGGCTCTGAACACTTTATCTCTATGGGTAGAATTGCCCCAGAATATTATTCCATATGACAATAAGGAGTGAAAATAAGCAAAATAAACTAGCTGCCTCATACGGAGATCACCTAAAGCTGAAATTGTACGAATTGCAAACGTGGTTGCTCCCAATTGCTTTTGTAAGTCAGAAACATGTACTTTCCAATTTAAATTATGATCAATACACAAACCTAGAAATTTCACACTATCTACCTCTTGAATGGACTGGCCTGCAAATTTTATGTCTATGTCAGGTTTTACTCTGTGTGATGTACTGAATTGCATATACTGAGTTTTATCAAAGTTTAAAGACAAGCCATTAGCTGTAAACCATTTATTAATCAGTTCAAAGACATAATTTGAAATATATTCTGTAGATAAATCTGGAGTGTTTTTAATTCCTATGTTTGTGTCATCTGCAAATTGGGCAAATTTTGAGTTTTTAGATGAAACACAGGGTAGATCATTTATATATATTAAAAACAATAGTGGCCCCAATATAGAACCCTGAGGTACTCCACATCTGATTAATTTCCACTCAGAAAACAGTGGACCTCTTAAGGCAGCCTTAAAATTCTCCATTGACACTTTCTATTTAGAAGGTAAGAACTAAGCCATTTATTAACAATGCCATCTATCCCATGATACTTAAGTTTCTGTATCAGAATTTTATGATCTACACAGTCAAATGCTTTAGATAAGTCACAAAAAAATCCCACGGGAATTAATTTATCATTTATTCCTTCTAAAATATTGTCAGTGAATGCAAATATAGCTTGTTCTGTTGAATGACCCTTTTGAAAACCAAATTGTGATTTAGTTAGAATATTATTGCAATATAGTCTTCACGGGTGTACCGCCGGATAGTGTTGTGGAAACACAATATTTCGACGGCTGGCTCTGCCGTCTTCTTCAGGTGATGAGACATGTGTAATGGTCGGCTGACCATTACACATGTCTCATCACCTGAAGAAGACGGCAGAGCCAGCCGTCGAAATATTGTGTTTCCACAACACTATCCGGCGGTACACCCGTGAAGACTATATTGCAGTCATACGCCGGGAAAGTCTTCGTTCTAGAATATTATTATTTTTTAGATGTTCATAAACTCTATTGTACATTGCTTTCTCAAAAACTTTGGAGAAGGCTGTTAGTAATGAAATTGGTCGGTAATTCGATACGGCTGCCTTATCTCCCTTTATATAGAGTGGTTTAACTACAGCATACTTAAGCCTCTCTGGAAAAGTCCCCTCAAGTAGAGATATATTGAATAGATAACTTAGTATATTACTTAATTCTGTGGAGCACAATTTAATTAATCTGCTGGAAATCCCATCATAACCACTTGAGTATTTGCTCTTAAGGGATTT
The DNA here is from genome assembly GCA_031002005.1 of Vandiemenella viatica. Lineage (NCBI taxonomy): Eukaryota > Metazoa > Arthropoda > Insecta > Orthoptera > Morabidae > Vandiemenella > Vandiemenella viatica. Next base: position 81,474,723 of record CM061921.1, read on the forward strand.
AATAATTTTTCTTATTTCTACTGGAGTAGCTAATTTTATAGACATAGAGTTAAATTTTTCTTGGAAGCCTTTTTTGACAAAATCCATACTGTGTGTCACTGAGCTATTAGCAGTCAACTTATCAGCAACAGATAAAAAATGTTTATTAAAATTATCAGCAATTGAGAAATTAGATTCTACCATCCATGGTCGAAACCTAGAACCTTTTAGAATGCTTACATATGGAATACGCGTGAATTCACGCGTATTGTACAGATTCACCGTAAATCGATTAATTGTTGCCTGCAGACTCCTTATAATCCACAGAAATCTCATATCAAATAAAAAAAAATCGGATGAATACGTTTCTTCTAAACACCATGATTTAATAGAATTATAGTTACGATCTTAATATTTCTGTTTGCACTAGTATCTTTGGGTACTTGTTTACGTTTAATATGTGTATGTGTGTTTGTGGTTATGGATTTTAGGGTTATATTTTGTACTGTTTATAATTACTGATTCATGCTGTTTGAAGTTAAAGCAGATAAAGTGAAACGTTGCAGTTTTAAAGCCGTTTAACATAATGGCTCCAACTACATCTGCTCAAAAACTTTCTCAAAGAAAGGAGTAAGTGCATCTGAGAAGTTGCTATTTGTGCTACGTTCATGTTCGGTTATGGCGCTTGCATAGTGTTGCAAGCAGCATAAGACAGGATTGTTAAATCGTTTAGATTGTTGAAAGTAAATGTATGTTTGCTTTCCTTTGTAGTCACAAATTATGCTCTGTTTGAAACAAATAGTAAAATACACAATTATTGCACTAGAAGTAAAAATGATCTGCACAAAGATTACAAGTCGTTATTTGTCCAAAAAGAGAGTCTGATATTCAGAGATACATATCTTCAATAAGCTCCCAACATATATTAAATGTCTAGCAGATGATAATAATAGATTCAGGAAAAAATAGAAAGAATTTTTAATTGACAACACCTTCTATTCTGTCGAAAAATTTATTTCTAGGGTATCTGCAAAATACATTGCAGTAGTTTTTCATTTATTTTATTCACCATATGATACATTTTCATGTATAATGGTTTCGTAATTTTAATTCATAATGTGTACAATTTGGATATTCAACTATAAATGTAAGGCACATAGAAATATACATAAGATTTTATACAATTTATCTATTACTACTAGTTTAATAGACACAGCTGTTTGACTACTTTAAATAGTCTTCTATGGAGTTATAAGCATTTTCTACTAGATACATTTTTAGCCTTTTCTTTAAAAGATCTGGGTTTTTTCCTCCCTTAACTTCTACTGGCAGTTTGTTATACAATTTCACTCCCTTGTGGAAAAAACTATTTAGAGTTTTACTTTTTAATTTCCTGTCTATGTGTAGATCATTTTTTGACCTTGTGGAATATGTATGGACGGAACTGTTTGTGGTGAAGTCTTGTAAGTTATTTTTTATATACATTATAGAATTGAAGATATAACAGGATGGAACAGTCAGGATGCCTAATTTTCTAAATATGTCCTTACAATGGGTTCTCCTTGAAGTTTTTGCTATTATCCTGACAGACCATTTTTGTAATTTGAAAATAGTGTTTATATTTTGTTTGCTTGAAGCCCAAAAAATGATTCCATAGGATATTATTGAATGAATGTTTGCAAAGTATATTATTTTGAGGCAATCATCATTGCATACAGGAGCTAGAATTCTAAGTGCAAAACAGGTTGTGGATATTTTCTTTCCCAAAATTTGTACGTGTTCATTCCACTTTAACTCGTGATCAATGGTTATTCCCAGAATCTTTGTATTTGCAACACACACAATGTGTTCATTGTTCAGTTTTAAGTCTATCTGTTGAACACTGCTAACTGAAGTGAATTTAATGCTGCTTGTCTTATTTATATTGAGGGTTAATTTATTATTTTGGGACCAGTTTAAGACTTCTATAAGAGCTGTGTTTCCTTTAGCCTGGAGTTCATTGACTGAGGGATCACTGATGATGATGTTACTGTCATCCGTAAATAAAATTTTATCCCCATGACTGACACTGGATATAAAATCATTTACATAAATTAGAAATAATATGGGGCCTAGAATACTTCCCTGTGGGGCACCTATATTTACAGATCTTGGTTCAGACAGGAACTTACATAAAATATTTGAGTTTTTTGTGATTGCAGAGATTTCAACATTTTGTATTCAGTTGGTTAGATATGACTTGAACCAGGATTTTGCACTACCCCTTATACCTATCGCTTCTAGTTTTTGCAGGAGGATGTTGTGGTCGACAGTATCAAAGGCTTTTGAAAAATCTAGGAATAGACTTGCTGCATGATCACCTCTGTCAAGAGCTTCAAGTACATTTTTGTAAACTGTGCTATTGCTGATGTTCCTTTTCCTGCCTGAAAACCAAACTGAGGTTTGCTAAGGATATTATATTTGCTCAGGAAGCTGGTTAACCTATCTTTCATAAGTGATTCAAAAATTTTGGAGAAAGATGACAGTATAGAAATTGGGCGGTAATTTTCTACATGTTCATTATTCCCATATTTTAAAATAGGTAGGACCTTTGCAAATTTTAGGTAGTCAGGAAATACACCAGTTGTGAATGACTCATTTATTATGTGCGCTAATGGGGCTTGGAGGATATGTATACATTGCTTTATTAGAAACATGGGCACCTCATCCAATCCTGTTGATTTTTAGTCTGAGGAACTGTTTTTCCACCTCTTCCTGTGTTACTTGGCTTAGGACCATAGAATTTACTGAGATATAACAATTTTGATATGTTTGATTATTTGAAAATTTAATCTGAAGTTTTGCAGCTATGCTAGAGAAGTAATTGTTTACATAGTTTGCTATTTCTGTTGTGTCGCTATCTGGCGTAGTGTCACATATTTTTATTGGTCAGGAGTTAGGTTCCCCCCCCCCCCCCTGTTTCCCTTCTTACTACATCCCAAACAACTTTTGATTTATTGCTTGAATTTATAATTTTCCTGTTATTGTAGTTTTTCTTGGCCTCTGCTAGGATTTTTCGATACACTTTTTTGTAAGTTTTACGATAAGCTAGGAAAGACTGGCTGGTGTGTTCATTACTTTTCATATACATTTTCCTGAGATTTTGGGATGAAATTTTTATCCCATTTGTAATCCTCTTGTTTTTACTTTGATCAGAAATTGAGAGTACTTTGGGGAACTTTTCTTCCAAATTTAATTTTTAAAAAGTTGCAAATTCTTTGTATTTTTCATTTACATTTGGTTTAGTGTAAATCTCTTCCCATAGCTGGCCTAATAGGTCATCTAAGAATTCATAAACCTTCGCTTTTGGAAATCTACGGATGTATCTTTTTGGCTTGAGTTGTTCATGAAATACCAGATCTAAATTTATAATTTGACAAGTGGTGGTCAGATAGACCTACGTTTTCTACAGTTACATCACAATAATTTACATCCAGGTTCGTTAGGACATGATCAATAGTGGATTCAGAATTAGGTGTAATTCTAGTTGCATCTTCTACCAGGGAGGAAATACCATATGAATACAAAATATTTAACAAATCTATTGTACTCTTATCTTTGATTTTAGTATTTATGTTTATATCACCACAAATTAAGATTTTAGTTTTCCTAGTATGCACTTTATCTAAGATCAACCTTAATTTTGAGAAGAATATCGCAATATCTGAGTTTGGTGACCTATATATACATATGATTACAACTTTGGTAGCTGAGTCTTCCACAGTAATCTCTATTGCACAAGCTTCAAAGTTTTTATCCTAATTTAGGGACATAATGTCGGTTCTATTTCTATAATTTACACGGGATTTTATAAATATACAAGAACCACAACATTTTACTTTTGTTCGGCAATAATAATTTGCCATTTCATAACCACCTAATCAACATAATTAATTTCATTTGATTTACACCAGTGTTCTGTTAGACATAATACTAACGTTTTTTTTTGAGGTCACTGATACATTTAGCTCATTTATTTTGTTAAGAACACACTGAACATTTTGGTGAAGAACAGATATTTGAGTAGACAGCTTTCTAGTTTTTCTCCACTTTTCCTTTGAGGCTAACTGGTGAGGTTTGTTTTGCACTTGTCGATCGCAGGTGCTTTACCTGTGGACTTGAAGTGAGGTGGGTATCATTGTTCAGATCAGATGAGTTTCCATCTTCTTTGGGTGGGTTGTGAGAATATGTCACTAAGGATGTTTGTGTTTCCCCAGGCTGAACCATAAAAAATTATCATCTTTTGGTGTTGACACTTTCTGTCTGGTGCTGGATCTTCTAGTAGATGATTGGGTTGCCACTTTTACTGTTGAATCCTCTTGGGTCAGTACTGTGTGTCCATTAAGTTCCTCTTTAGTTTTCACTGCTTTTTGGGTTGTTTTCACTGTGGAGCTTGAATATAATTTCTGTGCATATGTTTCTTTAGGCTGCAGAATAGAGCATGTCATATTTTCAGGTAATGTCATTTTTGTTTGGCACTCTTCTGTTGGTTCTTTTATCTCGATTTTTGAGTGCTGTGCATTTTTACATTTTATTCTTATATGGTACTGTATCTGTTTGGCTAAAGCTGCTTTGCCTTTAATGTTCCTCTGCATCCCATGTCTAGTAAATTCTTCCCAATGGCAGTCTACATTTACAAATTCGACATTTGGGTAGGCTTTACATATTTTTTGATACTTTCTGTTTGTGGTCTCTATTTCTTCGTTTACAAATTTGTGTAAATGAAGTTGAAATAATTAATGTACCATGTATGCTATTACTGTACATCTTCTGGTGTATGTATTATTTTATAATGCAGTTGTTTATCTGTAAATTGACAACTTTCTACATCCCACAGAGCCAGTTCCTTATATTGGGATCAAAGGAAAATGAATGTATTGTGTTGTATGGATCATATATGTCAATTTACCCATATACCCTCTTCAGCATCACACGAATCTTTACCTCAAACTCTTTCAATCTGAAGAAAATTGATCATCACATCCCTTGATAAGGAAACCACGCCCTGGTCTCTCTTTCATGCAAATACGAGTATACGATAACCACACAACTATTTTACATTGTGCGAAGTAATGATGTAATAACGCTAACATAGTCAATACAATACATTCATTTTCCGTAGATCCCAGTATAAGACACTGGCATTTAACAAAATAGATTTATATGTTAGGCTCAAGGACTCAAAACCCTGACTGAGCAGGGGAGGAAAAAATGCCACAATGCGTTGTGGTTTCTTGAAAATGACTACATTGTGCTATCAGTATCTATCTTTTTGTGTTCATGACGAATCCGTCCAGGCCGCATTCAATATATATGATTCTTCTTACCCATCGCATTACAAGGCTCTTTAAAAAAACCACACACACACACAAAAAGGAAAAAAAAAAAGAAGTGACATGAGTGGATAATGCGACATGGACCAAGCGTAAATTTTGTGTTGTGGCCGTTTTGAGTTAGGCCCGCACAACGCTTTCTGGCTGTTTTTGTAAGTGCCATACTGTGAATAACGTGTTATAACAACTACATTTACACAAACTGCTGGCAATTATTTTATAGATAGCTTAGAAATAAATTCTTCAATGGAATATGAGGATTAGTCACATATTTCCCCCCCCCCCCAGTATTTAATCTTACCCCCATCCAGACATTTAAGATGTGTTGGGAGATTATTGAAGATATGCGTCCCTGAATATCGGAGTGCTTTTTGAACTGATGATGACTTGTAATCCCTGTGAAGATCATTTTTACCTCTAGTGTCATAATTGTGTATTTTACTATCTGTTTCGAATAGACTATAATTGGTGACTACAAAGGCTAATGTATATATATGTATAATTGGCCACCAATGCTAAAATACCTAACTTCTTGAACAGCCCTCTACATGAAGTTCTACTACTAATCCAACACATAATTTTTATTACTAGCTATTGGGCTCTGAGTACATTGTCTCTATGAGTTGAATTGCCCTAAAATATTATTGCATTTGAAATTGAGGAGTGAAAATAAGCAAACTAAACTAGTATTTTTATATGGAGATCACATTTGGCTGAAATTGTATGAATTATGAATGTGGCTTCACCCAATTGCTAGAGTACCTAAGTCAGAGAAATTCACCCTCCAATTTAAATTATGATCAATATGCAAACCTAGAATTTTCACACACTGTACCTCTTGAATGGACTTGCCTACAAATTTTATGTGTATGTCTGATGTTTATCTGTGTGATGTACAGAATTGCGTATGAAGTTTTATCAAAATTTAAAGACGAGCCATTAGCTACGAACCAATTATTAATATGGTCAAAACCATAATTTAAGATATGTTTGGCAGAGAAATATAGAGAATTTTTAATTCCGGTGTGTGTGTCATCTGCAAATAGGTGAAAAATATCGGTAACTAATATGATAGAGAAGCTGGAATGAGATTAATTAGTAGACAAAAGGAGGGTGAAGGGAGTCATGGGAGTGTATATTGGTGATGAGGCATGGGAAGTGATTGTCTTTTGTGGGGGAGGTTATTGGGGATTGGAATAAATTACTGAGAGAAATGATGAAAAATTTACCAGAAACACAAAGAGTTTAAAGTTCAAATTAGTAGAGGGAAAAAGTAGATGCAAAAAGGAAAGAGCAAAAATGGATGTACAGTATAAAGAAACTGCCACTGGAGTGTTGCGCTCCATCGCAATTAAAGTATATTAAATTTTGAATTTTCAGATGTAACACAGGATACATCATTTATTCATATTACAAACAATGATGGCCCAAATATAAAACCCTGAGGTATTACACACCTGATAAATCCCCACTTAGAATATAGTGAACCCCATCAAGCAGCATTAAAATGATCCAATGAGGCTTTCTCTTTTTTATTCAGAAGGTAAGAACTAAGACCTACCAATGTCATCTATATTATAATATTTTAATTTTTGTATCAGAATTTAATGATCGAACCAGTCAAATTAACATCTCTCTGAACAATTAAAGAAGAAAAAGACTGCAAAGTTGAGATTCATGTCCAAGTTGCCAAATTTGCAAAAATCAATATTTCAATTTAAAAAATAAATGAAAGAAAAAAACAAGATACAAAAAGAAGGTATATAAGAAACAAGCAAATTTTGTTTTTGTGGTGCAGGCTAATAGGCTACAGCCTAGATAACCTATGCTTGATAGCCAGTCCTTACAGGGGTGACCTCATAATCGTTTTCAGAATATTTCAGTAAGAAATTCAAATAATTGATTTTACTGTACAAATTTTTAATAAAATAATTGTTGTAACTGCCTAGTCACACTTGCAATAATTGTACTTTCCGTATATATTTTTTATTAAAATATTTACTGTTACTAAGTACCAGTAGAGTTTGAAAAATTCAAATCAAGATCTAATAAAAGAAAAATTGAGGATTTGTTTATTAGGAGAGCGACAGATGTTTGCCATTCGCCAGAACTGTCTGACTAATCCCATTTTGATGGGATTCATTCGTCACTCGTCAGTATACAGCTGAGTAGATTGTGTCCAGTTGACGCATAACAATGCCTTTACCTGTCTCGGGATTATTCGGCTGTATATGGCTGACCACTCGTTCGGACGAATTCGGTGCCAGTGGACGACCGGCTGTATCCTCAAAAATGTTGATGAAGGCTGTTAGTAATGAAATAGGACAATAATTCAATACAACTGATTTATCACCTAATTTATAGAGTGGTTTAACTACCTTTTTGGAAAGGTACCCTGAAGTAGAGATACATTAAACAGATAACTTAATACATTACTTAATTCTGTGGAACACAGTTTAATTAATCTGCTGGAAATCTTATCATTACCACTGTAGTATTTGATCTAAGAGACATGATAACTTTTCTTATTTCTTCTGGAGTTGCTAAATTTATAGACATAGTGTAAAATTTTTCTTGGGAGCCTATATCGATAAAATCCACACTTTGTGTCACTGAGCTATTGGTAGTCAGTTTATTGGCAACCGATAATAAATGGTTATTAAATTTATCAATAATTAAAAAACTGGATTCTGCTGAACTTTGTTCGATATATGTTATAACATTTTATTAATAAAAAATTTTCCCCGAGGATTAATTTGGTTGTAATACACCCTGCACCTGCTAGACAATGCCAAAACTACTGGGGAAAGCAGTTCTACTAGTTTCAAGCTTATCCAGGTTGTATTTCAACCAAGGGCGTAACCAGGACTAGCTTCAGAGTGTGGCAAAAACAAGGAAACTTAATAAAAATACTTGTTGAAAATGGTTTTATTAGAAAAAAAATTAAACATTCATTTAACTTATTTAAGTGCTAGTTTTTGAGGGTTCTGATTAAATTTTGACAAAATTTATTTTTCAGTATTAAAAGATGGAATTTTTATTTTCATGTTTTTACTTTTTTTTCTGAATAACTTTAGGGGGGAGAGCCAGGGTGGGGCAAACACCCATGATATCAACCTAATTACTGCTCAGAAACACAATTTCTTGCTATTGGCTGCCACAGTATTGTGATGTCAATACCTCAAGTGGTGTAAAGTGCTTTCATTGCTATCACATTCCACTAGAGACCCTGAAAACTTTCACACTCATTTATGCCTGAAATCAAGTACAGTTGATGAACACTGTAGTCTCTTCTCCAAGTACTCATTGCCAGTGTTTGCCTTAGTTTTCCATGGTAATTTCGATAAATGATTTAGCTGCCTTCATTCCCACACCCTCAAACACACATATTGTGGCTTCAAAACTACTTTATAATACTTGAACAATAGCCTGTCCAATGTTTTATATCCCAAAGTCTCACCACTCTGGTACATTCTGTCACTCTGCAGGATATTTTTATCATCAAATTAGATCAACATGGCACTGCTGGGTTTATACACTGAAGAGCCAAAGAAACCGGAACACCTGCCTAATATCGTGTAGGGCCCCCGCAAGCACACAGAAGTGCCGAAACATGCAGTGGCATGGACTCGACTAATGTCTGAAGTAGTGCTGGAGGGAACTGACACTTTGCATCCTGCAGGGCCGTCCATAAATCCGTAACAGTACGAGGGGGTAGAGATCTCTTCTGAATGGCACATTGCAAGGCATCCCAGATACGCTCAATTATGATCATGTCTGGGGAGTTTGGTGGCCAGTGGAGGTGTTTAAACTCAGAAGAGTGTTCCTGGAGCCACTCTGTAGCAATTCTGGATGTGTGGGGTGTCGCATTGTCCTGCTAGAATTGCCCAAGTCCTTCGGAATGCACAGTGGACATGAATGGATGCAGGTGATCAGCCAGGATGTGTATGTACGTGTCACCTGTCAGAGTCGTATCTAGACATATCAGGGGTCTCATGTCACTCCAACTGCACACGCCCCACACCATTACAAAGCCTTCACCAGCTTGAACAGTCCCCTGCTAACATGCAGAGTCCATGAATTCATGAGGTTGTCTCCATACCCGTACACGTCCATCCGCTCAATACAATAGGAAACGAGACTCGTCAAACCAGGTAACATGTTTCTAATCATCAACAGTCCAATGTCAGTGTTGATGGGCCCAGGTGAGGCATAAAGCTTTGTGTCGTGCACTCAGCAAGAGTACACGAGTGAGCCTTCGGCTCCGAAATCACATATCGATGATGTTCTGTTGAATGGTTCACACGCTGACGCTTTATGGCTCAACATTGAAATCTGCAGCAATTTGTGGAAGGGTTGCACTTCTGTCATGTTGAACGATTCTCTTCAGTCGTCATTGGTTCCATTCTTGCAGGATCTTTTTCCGGCCGCAGCAATGTTGGAGATTTGATGTTTTCCGCATTCCCGACCGATATTCACAGTGCACTCGTGAACTGGTCGTACAGGAAAATCCCCACCTCATCGCTACCTTGGAGATGCTGTGTTTCATCTCTCATGCCCCAACTATAACACCACGTTCAGACTCACTTAAATCGCCATTGAAGCAGTAACCAGTCTAACGCCTGCGCCAGACACCTGTTGTCTTATATAGGCATTGCCAACCGCAGTGTTGTACTCTGAGTGTTTACATATCTGTGTTTCATACGCGTGCCTATACCAGTATCTTTGGCTCTTCAGTGTATATTGCTTTTACATTATCATAACTTGCAAAGTGACCATCTGCATTATAATGAAGCTTGGTTTTCTTTTGTCCAGGATATTAAGTATGAAAATGTTTTTTTCTGTAGTATAGTGAATTGCAGCCCGTTGTCAAGATTGTAGTTTCCAGTACATGCTACATTTCGCTTCCCAATCTACCCCTCTTTAAATTTGGAAAGATTGCCACTATCCCTTGTAAAAGAAACAAAAATCCTCCTGTGAGGTAATTATATTCTGCAGTGATGTCTTTAGGTCACTTTTTGTTAGTGAACTGTTCTATGGATTAGCCCTTATATATGTGATCACCAAAATAATAATATGCTTTTTTTTTTAATGTTGTCAACAATATCAAATCAGTGGTCTGCAAAAAATACCTCCTTATTTTTGCTTTTGGTTTCCAGTGCATTTTTGTAAACATGATAATCGTTACATTAACTGAGGCATGGAACTGGGGAATCACTATTTCAGGTGTGGCATGTTGTGTTTTCATGGAAAATACAAAGCTATTACATTAAAAAATAAGGTATTTTGACTTTTACAAACTCCATCATCACCTTTTCTCCTGGAAAAGTATTCAGATTAAACAAGCACTATGCAAACAAATGGCAATATTTTAAAATGGTTAGAAAACCAGGTTAAAAAAAATAGGTGTATAATATACATGTACAAAAGCACATAAGAAGGAAATGGTTACTTGACTCTCTAGATCATGTGTTTAAGGGACACATACCAGATAATATCTTTTTGCAGGCCTACATATGCTACAAAATAAGTTACCTCCTCAACTTTAAGCTAATCTACTTCTTCACTGTGAAACCTAGGTAGCAGTGTCCACAGAAACTAAAAAGCGTTTCTGGAATTGAATGGAGAAAGTCACAATACTTTATGGTTTCATTTGGAGAGAAAGTTTATTCCTATATGCCCTTCTTCTCTTAGGTACTCTTCATTTGTGATATAAAAGTACATTATTGGTAGGTAGTTCTTAATGTCATCTTTCATTCTATGAATTGCCTTAAAAACTAGCTTTAGAGTATGAGATATATTGTTCCTTCAAATGAAAACTTCTCTACTCCCTTTTTCCTGAAATCAAGTGCCAAATCATTGCCAAGGCCTTTTACCTTCCATATCCTGCTCAATATATATTTACAGTAGAGTCCCGCTAATCCGAACCCCGGTAATCCGAACGTCCAGTTAATCCGAACATGGCAAAGCATTACATAGTCTTAATATGAAAAATGGTAAAAGAATTAAAACACCTTGAAAATACAGTTCATACGCTATATAATTGTGTGGTTAACTACTGTACATGTACACAATTTTAATTTATAGAGAAAAATTAGCTAGAAAAGATTAAATTTAAAAAGTGCGTAACAATGAAAGAAAAACTGTCAAACTTACGATAGTAGTTACAACGGTTAGAAACACACATTTCATCCCTACTTTTTAGAGCACAGAAACTCAATAATTGTTTTTTGGCGTAATGAAGACAGTCTGTAATATGACGCAAAGTTGCGCCATCGTCTGATAAACATTAAATCAGCTGGTGTAGCAGTTGTCTGTTGCTCCATATAGCGTAGCGCGAGATCAAAGGCTACTGCCGCGTCAGTGTGTGACACCAACTCTCCTTTGTCACATTCCGTCTCATTGTCACTTTCGTCGTAACATTCCACTTCTACCGGGTCTTGAGTCACAGCAGCCACTAAATCAACGTCAGTAAGGTGCTCCAGTATTGAATCATCCGCTGCCATCCATTCATCTACGTCTGCTTCACAGGCTTCTTCACATCCAGGGATTGTCTGTACCATTTTTAGGAAACTCTCCTCTTCATTTTCAGCTGGTATGTCCTGAAATTCAAGAGATGTCCATAGTTTTCTCCAAGATTTTCTCAAAGTGTTTCCTGAAATTTTCTGCCATGCCTCAGCAGCCCAATAAACAACATCCTTCAGATTTGATTTTTTCATTTTTACAACTAAAGGAATGTTATCATCTTGGATCAGCATTCTTAAGAATTGTTTTCTGTAAATCAGTTTTAATGTTTGTAGTACGCCCTGGTCCATCGGCTGTAGAAGTGGTGTAGCATTCGGCGGCAAAAACTTCGCCACGATTTCTCCATCACATAATTCCTCAGTGCTGGAGTGAGATGGTGCGTTATCAATCAAAAGGATAGCACGGGGAGGCAAATTATTTTCCTTGGAAAACCGCCGGATAGAGGGAACAAACTGGTCATGAAACCATTCTTTGAACAGCTTACCATCCATCCATGCTTTTTTCTGGTTGCGATAGTATACAGGTTGGGATTTCATGTTACAGTTTTTGAAAGCACTGGGGCTAACAGATTTGCCGATCATCATTAAAGGGAGCTTGTGATTACCAGCAGCGTTGCTGCACACTAGTAAAGTCACACGATCTTTGCTCATTTTAAAGCCAGGAGCTTGGACTTCTGCTTTTGATGCCAGGCTTTTTGTTGGCAATGCCCTAAAATTAAGGCCTGTCTCGTCAGCATTACAAATTTGTTGGGGAGAATAATTTCCCTCTCTTATCAGTTTATTAAATTCATGCACCTATTCCTTCGCTGCATCATGGTCAGAAGAAACAGCCTTTTCCTGAACCATTGGTCCACTCAGAGGAGTTCCCCTTTCTCTTTTCTGTGTAAACCAAAAGAAAAGAGCTTCATCCACTTTATCGTACTGGGACTGTTTCAGAGTCTGCCGAATCTCGATTGTTTGCGCAGCACTGTTCAAGCTTCACTCGGTTCTTCTTCCAATCACAAATGGTTGCCTTACCAACACCTAGTTCCGTCGCCAGCTTAGATACATTCTCACCACTGTCCAATCGCTTCAAAGCATCCAGTTTTTCTCTGAGCATTAACGTCGTATGTTTCCGTTTACTCATGGCGATAACAAGCTAGTGTACACGAATTTTGTAAGTGTGTTAGCGATCGATTGCTAAGATTAACTCAGCAGTTCGCAAGCCGTCTGAGAGTGCACTGACCACGAACACTTCAAACATCTCAACAATAAAGGGAGGGAGTGAGAGTGAGCCATTGTTCACCCAGTTGTTCCCAATTGTTACCATGCTGTACCTACTTATATGCTTGGTATACTTCATTGTAGAAATTAGTCACTGTAACTCCAGCTAATCCGAACAAATCGGTAATCCGAACAAGGCCCGGTCCCAATTAGTTCGGATTAGCGAGACTCTACTGTACTCAATTCCTTGCACAAAACATTTCCTGCATTCTTGTCACCCACCTGTTATCCTCCAGTGACTCCCAATCCATCTCTTTTATCATCCTAGTTAATGAGTGCATCCAATTACAATTTCTACAAATCTAGCTGTCTTCTTTTGTATAATGTGGGTATCTTACCATCCCACAATACCTCAACAACGGCCTAGCCAAAGGTTTGGAACTCAACTCCCTTATTTGCAAATTTCCTTACTATCCTCTGCAGTGGGTCGGATACTTTGAATCAGTTTCTTAAAACCTCCCCAATGTTCCCTGCCCAGCTTCGCTTTCTATTAACCGATATTTAAAGTTTTATACCTTTAACAGGCAATTCCCCTTATACCATATAATGTCACAAAACCTTTATTTATTTATTTTTATCTATGTAGCTAATAAGCCGACTCTTTTTGGCATTCACCTTCATCCTACACTCACCTACCCAACTAAATATCCCATCTAGATCCCTCTGTAGGTTCACAATCCCCTCTTGACATAATCCTATTACTCAAAATTACATAATCTGAAAACATCCCACACCAAGGGTGGTTAGTGAGTGATAATGCTCTGCTCTCGCATTTGGGAGATTGCAGTTTTGAATCCCTGTCTAACCATCCAGATTTTGGATTTCTGTGTTTCCCGAAATCGCTCCAGATGAATACCAGGATGGTTCCTTTAAAAAGCCGTCACCGAATTCCTTTCTATACCTTGCCCCCAGTCTTTTCCTGTCTCTAATGACCTCAACGTCATAAATATGTAAAGCCATAAACAAAAAAAAAGTGAATATCCTCACCTCTGACTGTAAACAACAACAGAATTGTTCATTAGGATAATCAATTGCAATGGTCCTAACATACTATGCTGTGGCACTCCAGTTCTTACTTCCACCTACTCTGGCTTTACGTTTCATAATCCAACTCCTAAGAATTCATACACCCAGACAGGGACACGGAAAAAGTATCGATACTTTTTGGTATCGAGTACTTTTCTTTTGATAGTGATAGCTTTGTACTCAGTACTTTTCATATGGTACTTTTACTCATATAAGTACTTTATGGCAGTTATCGATGCCAAAATTATGGTGGAAAAATTAGTAGCAGTACTACAAAACCACACAGAGAAAAAGTAAGAATATAATTCAACAGACATGGCTGTATGATGTATGGCCTACAAGACAAAATAGATACATCTCTATTGAGATGTCTTTAGAATTAGAACTTAGCTCCTAGGTACAAAAACATTCACTTCCAAGATGTGACACTTTGAGCCAAGGCAGTATCTACCATCAGGTACATAGCAGCAGTGAACGTTAATGTTACTGCATCCAGTGATCCAGATTGTGAGTCTTATATTGACACAATATCTGCGTACGATTTTTGCAGTCATCACAAGACCTTAGCTCATACAAAACCAAAGAGTAAAAGTTGGACATCAGCCTCCTCTTTTCATTCTACTTTTGGCTAATGAAAAGGATTAAATGAGCCTTTAAAGGACAACACCAGTGTCACCATTGTTGACTGACCCTTTGGAACAATTGGAAGATATGAAAGTAGTATTCGCTTACTTGTATAAGTTGGCCCATGAATTCCTGACAGTTCCAGCAATGTCGGGCTCCACCAAATGTTTTTTAAGACAGGCAGCACAATTTCAAAGACAAGAAACAAATTATCATTGAAACAGTTGAATATAGTATTGTTTTTAAGTGACTGACTGGAGAAAGAATGGAAAGTGTAATTCCACAGTTTGACGAGTCATGAAATTTGCTTTTGATTTGATTTATAACTAAAATAAAGATTGAGTCTGTTTAAGTTTAACCTTTTTTTAATTTATAATACATTTTTTCATATATTAGGTCTACAAAAGGAGCATAATTTATTGCTGCAAATTTCATCATTATAAAAAAAATACTGGCCAATTCAGATACAAAAAAAATATTTAAAAACGGGTTTAAAATTTGAAATAAAAGTGCGGGTGCAGGCCTTTAATCTTAAAATAAAAAATTAAATAAAATAAAATCTCAGTCGCAATAAATGATTTGAAAAATATCATTTTATCGATACTATTATTTCGATACCTCAAAGTATCGATACTTTTGTCCAATACTTTAGTGAGTACGATACTTTTTCTTTCTGATACTACTCACACTCATAAATACAGTATCGATACTTTTTGTCCCTACACCCAGGTAGTAAGTTTTTGCCCCAGCCCAATGGTTTCCACACCATTCTATGGCTTACTCTGTCAGATGTCATCAATATGAAATAGCTTGCACAGAACCTATTTGCATGAATAACCTCTTATAAATTAATGCTGCTAAATTACAAACCATTTTCTCACAGAATTTGACTATTGTGCTCTTTATCAATTTCCCCACTATTGAGGCCAAACTAATGGCTCAATGGTTCTCAGATCTATCTGTCTCCCTTCCCTTATTAGTACATCGGGAAGACGTGGGCTCAAATTCCCATCTGGTTTTCTGTGGTTTTCTGTAGACACCCCAGGCAAATGCCAAGCTGATTCTCTTAAAACGCCATGGCCGAATTCTTTCATGTTCCTTGTTTCCCAATTTTCTTCCACCTGTAATGTCTAGTTATTCCAACCTCAGTTGACAAGGTGTAAAGCACTAAGCAAAAAAGATGGTTTTACTTTGGATTACAGCAAGCTTTTCAGTTATTTCCTCTGCTGTCTATCTGACAGCCTCACAAAATAAGCTAATCAACATCTCAGCCTTTTTCATATCCTCTCTAACTATTCTCCTATCCTTATCCTCAGTAGTCTGAATGCTCTCCCTTCCCCTCAGTTTCCCAAAATAGCCATAAACATTTTTAGTAACAATATTCAGTGTTACATCTACAACTGTAACATTCTTCATGAACACGCGCTGAACTTCGCTCATTACTTCTGTTAATTTCCCGTTTATTTGTTTCTCGTGTTGCATATTATTGTTTTTTTCTCACCAACCCTTTTAGCCTTCTACTACTTTATTGTTATATGTAGGTCATTATTTTTGGTTTTGGGGCTGCCATGTCTACCCCATTCTTACTATTTCTTTGAGCTATTTCCACTTCCCATGTACTTACTAGTGCCTTCCTTTCACATAATAAACATTTTCCTTAAATCTGGAGCCTTTGTTATAGGAGGCTCGCCTTTTAAGTTTTTACAAAAATAATGAAAGCAAAAAAAATTTTGGTACAAATCATTTTATTGTTTTTCAAAATACTCACTTTTAAGATTTATACACTTTTGCATGTGCTCGAACCAATTCTTGAATCATTTTTTCCATTCTGATTTTGGTAAGGTAAAAACATGGTTTTTGAAAGATTCAACAACTTATTGAGGTGATCAAAATTGCTGTCCATGCATTTTTTGTTTGACATTGGGGATCAAAAGGAAGTCATCAGGTGATAAATCAGGTAAATATGAGGAATTAATTTGATGTTTTTATCCGTCAAATAATCCATTGTTAGACATGCCGTGTGAGAGCAGGCATTGCCATGATGAATGATGCAACATTTTGGGTTGTTTCTCCTGTTTGCATGAATGACTTCTGGCAAAGAAATTTTTGTGTACCATTCAGCAATAACTGCCCTCTAAAGCAATGGTCACAATATGTTCAGTATAGCCAAAGAAACAGACGGCCATTTTCTTGGAAGTGCTTTGTGAAGGAACCACTTTTGTTGGATTCGGTTCATCTTAGAACACCCAAACATTTGATCGTTGTTTAGTTTCCAGCTTGTACAAATATGAGTTTTGTCTCCTGTTGGAAACGGACTTTACATTTCCTTGGTTGTATTTTTTGAGCATTTCCTTACACCAGTTGACACGAGCCTGTTTTTGAGCTTCAGTCAAATTATGCGGAACCCATCAGGAACAGATGTTTTTAACAGCTGTTGCTTCATGCATATTCGTATGTACTGCAGTCAGTACTGGATAAGCCACATAGAAAGAGTTAGCAAATGCTACATGCCCCGCGCGTTCAGGAGGCCCCGTACCTATGTGTCTAAAGATGTGGTTTTGATGAATATAGAAATTATTTACTTACAAATATTGATTTAGCTAGTGTTATCTCTAAATTTGTCCACATTAAATCACAAAAGGTAGCTTTGTAAATGTTCTGTGTTATTTTATTTCCTAAACTAATACCTTAAGCATACCAAGGGCCTCTTGTTCACCTTTGCTACAGGCCCGACGCTGTCTTTATCCGGGTCTGACTGCAGTCTTCGATATGCCTAAGAATGCATCTATCTTACAGTAAGTCACATGCTGGCCCTCTTCAATCATGTTGCGCATGGCATCGATGTTTTTTTTTTTTTTTTTTTTTTTGGAACAATAACTGATTTTGGTCGACCTTCACAAAATTCTTCGCTGATGCAATCATGACCGTGATTCTCCAAACCAATAGTAAACAGTATTTTATGATGGTGCTTGAACGAAGTGATTCAAGGCATTGTTGTTGAGTTAGGCCTTTACTAAAATTGTGAAAAATCATCCAGTGAAAGAAAATTTTTATGTGAAATTTCCATTTTTCGCAACACTTTTTTTTTAACACTTACTGTAAACACTCGGACAATATCTGAGCTACCAATCAATGTCTTAGCAATCCAGTGCCATTTATTGGTCATTTGTAAAAACTTGTTTCGTGTCCCTCCTAATATCCTCCCTGATCTTGATTATTGTTTTACCACACTCTCTTAAGTCTGTAAAAGCAGCCTGATGATCCACCATTCCCTTTTATCACTGTGGACACCAGTTATCATCAGGCGTTATTGAGAAAACATCTCTCACACTTTGCCTCCCGGCATATAGTTCTACCACTTGTGTAAAGCCTCCTTCCGTCACCAAAGTGTTTGTATCTGACTGTTCCCTTGTGTTACTAATTTATTTTCTCCATTTCCATTTAACAATTGGTATATTTAAATACCCTTCTACTGGGTCTATTCTACACATGGAGCTTTGAATAAGCAGCCAGGTTTTCTTCAATAGTCCCGTCTTGCTAATACATTCTCCCAGTTCAGTAAGCAGCCATGACACTTCTCTTCTACCCACAAAACTCTACCCCTCATAACACTTGTTTATTATCTAAGAATGTCAGAAGGAGCTGATTCACACTATAGGTCAAAGTATGGTCAGGTCAGATCAGGTCAAATCACAGTCCAAGATCTCACCAGTAGCATTCACACTTGCAGTTAGGTCAGATCATATTTTTTTAAGAAATGAATAAAGAATTTCACCTTTATAAATTGTTTTATTATTGTTTAAACCTTTTAGTTTTTATGTTCAATTTAGCAAAACAGTTAATTCTTCTTTAACAAACAAAAAAGGACAGTGAATCAAATTCTCAATATTTTGACATAGATAATATAAAATAATAAATTTTTTGTGATAATTCTACTTGCAATATTGTGCAATTTTATAATTTTTATTTGCTTACCTTATAGTAGTTTTTTGCAATCTCTACCCATAGTGTACTTTTGTGAGATGAATCACAATCCTTTAAAAAACCATGGCCGAATTCCTTCCTGTTCCTTTCTGTCCTGTCCGCCTGTAATGACCATAACATTAGTGAGGCACAAAGCCATAACGAAAAAAAATGCCATATTCCTACAGCTCACTAATAATTGTCTGATCTCTGTTTTTTGTTTGATCTCATTTTAATAGACGTCCTTCCTTACACCACCTCATGTTTCATTCCTCCCTCGTGAAACACACGAGGTGGGCTGCTATATGGTCGTAGGACCCTTTTCAGCCTATCTAACCTATAACAATAAGAATTGGGAAGGAGTCTGGCCATGGCCTTTTAAAGGAGCCATTCCTGTATTCACTTAGAGTGAAATCAGGAGAGCTGAATGGGGATTTGCACCTCAGTCTTCCAGACTGCCTGCTGGAATAGTATTGCTCACCAGCCTGCCATCATTATTTTGTAAACCTCAAAATATTTTGATGTAGCAGATTTATTTTAATTTCCTGATTGTCCTACCATGATCCTGATGTAAAGCTTGTTTCATTGACTTCTCATAATACTGACTGACTCTGTGAGCCAATCTCCAGTAACACCCACAATGCTATCTACTTGACAAAGGGCTAAAATCCAAAAATTCCTGTATCATGTGTGTTTTTGTCTGTAGTATGTGTTCACACTCCATAACCATCATGTAAATGTTGGTTCATTTGCCTATCCTAATTTTTAATTCCTTTTCGTTACTTAGCACCTATTACTGCATTGTTTACTGTAAATATAGTTTTGGGAAATGGCAAATAGTATTAACATTAAAGATGCTGATGGGAAATGCCTTCAGCATAAAAGAAAAAATGGACAAATACAGTGGATTACCACTGTATCAGTTTGCAAGAATAAGAGTAATAATAACACTGTGAATGTTTATAATTTTGATTGTTTGCCTTGTTCTAATCAGTTATATGAAAATTATGAATAGTATGGAAAATAATTAATAATAATATTATAAGGGTTAATTCCATATGAATTACAAACCAGATTAAGTTAACAGGTATCAAACTTGAATTTGAACTTCAGAGAAACATATTAATCATATCATTAGTAAACAGATAACAAACAGTTGACACAAAATAAAACAGAAGAAAGATATGAAATGAAATTAATTATCAAACAATAACTAGCAGAACATTGTACAAAAGACTTTATGACTATAAATCAGTTAAGCAATGAAGCTAAAGTTTCTTGCCAAGAAGACTATTTTTTCATCTTTCCCCTCTAGATCCTGCATCTTGGTGACGCGCTCGTTCAATTATAGGCGAAGAAACGTCAGTTATTAACAATTTCTCTCTGACTTCATGTTTGCTACACAACTTTTTTCACTTCTCCCTCATGTACGAAGGATTCAATTGGCTTCTATGTATTACACGTCACCATGAAGCTATTTGGAAAATGAAGTCAACCTTCAAATGTTCAAACCATCACTGTTTTCTTACCTCATTCATTCTCGACTCGTATCAGTTCTCTCAAGTTAACAAAAGTTTGCAGATTCCCTGAAAGTGTTCATTCTTGATTTGTATCAGTTCTCTCAAGTTAACAAAAGTTTGCAGATTTCCTGAAAGTGGGTTTTGAAACATGGTTGCCTGTCATGTTGCTTAATGAGCGAGAATACCTCCCATCCTATTCCGATTTTCACCCATTCTTATAATCCTTTGAAGGGTGCAGCGCTTGTTCAAGTTGGTACCTTCCTTAAATGGTTCCTTGGGTCAGCATCCACTTCACACGGGCCATACTGCTAAGACTTGCTTTGATTACAACTATTTATGATTTTAACCCACATCACACATCATTTAGGAACATTAAGAGCTCAAAATATTTATTAGTCAATAGAATCTACATGATTCACAAACAACTGATTTATCGTTCCAATAAGTTCATTTTAGTTGCATTAACAAAATAGTCTGAACGTGCATTTAATTGATTTGTCTGGTTAAGTCCTCAGTGGAGAGCGTTTATGTAATTCAGGATGCTGTGCACTGGTGGGGAATTATTTCAAATAGTCTTTCAATTATCAGCGTAGACTTTCCATACTGTTTGTCGAATGATGATACTGTGTGAACCCTCATAAAGACAGGGTCCTCAGTGTGACCACCAATTTCACACCTACCCTCTCACTGTTGTCAGGAACTGTTGTCCCAACTGATCGTAGTCAATCAGCTCTCGGCAGAAGTCTTTGTCCCTCATTAGTTGTTCAGCAAGTGCAAATGTCTCATGCCTTGTCATCAAAATAGTTCTCCCTCCTTGTTGCACCTTCAACAATGAAGAAACCTCTGGTCAGCTGTCGGGGGCCATCGTTCGATGCTAATACACCAATCGATTCATCCGGCAAACAATTTTCTCCAGTCATTCTCTCTGCTCCTGTTAACATTTATGACAAACACCAGTATCTCGAACTAAAGTGATCTAATTGGCTTTTTGATTATTTCCCACTATCTGCCACTCATTAAAATACTTGGAACTTTTCACTTATGGGACAGGTTGATAGGTGGAAGATGGTAGATTTCAGACACTTGTGACGGCAAAAACGTTTACTGGGGTTAGGATAAACAATTATCACCTCAACAATAACCGTGTAGTTATCCCTGGATATTAGATTGTTCTAAAGTTCTTGGTCGCCACCATCTTGAACCCTCAAAAATGGAAAGGTAGGTTCATAAAAAAAAAAAAATCACTGCTTCTAATTTAAAGTTCAAAATATCATTGTATCCTTGAGAAAAAATTTTTACAAGGCCGAACAATCTATAGGTGATCGGAAATCTTCACCAAATAATTTGACTTATGATAATTGATTCAGTCCAGACAAAACCCCATTACTGCATAATAGTCACTTGGAAAACTGAATGGTTCTGCCGTACTCCACAAAATCTTAAGATGTCTGCCTACATTTCCTTACACCATTCTTCCACTTCCTGCCTTCTAGCACTAAGCGCGCCCGAACCGACACACGTCTTGCTCCAGCGACATACAACTAGTCCCCATTTTTCGTATAAGTAACCTAAGCTGGTCAGTCAGTACTCCTCCACCTCAGCCAGACATGTGACCTCCCGAAGTGTGAAAAATATGTATAGCTGCACGTCTGATTTCATCATTTTTATAACTTTAGTGACTGAAAATATTCCTGTTGATTTGAAATTTTCGTAGCTTTAATAGTTTGGCCGTAAAAAAATATTTTCTGTTTAACTCAAATATGCTTCTACCTTCCACAATTTTGCAGCTACGAAGCCGAAATAACTTTCAGTTTACTTCTAATTTACTACTCTTTCATTTGGTACTAAGAACGCCGTGTTTACTATTTTCTAACAGGT
Organism: Vandiemenella viatica; assembly: GCA_031002005.1. NCBI lineage: Eukaryota > Metazoa > Arthropoda > Insecta > Orthoptera > Morabidae > Vandiemenella > Vandiemenella viatica. The sequence continues at coordinate 81,496,872 of CM061921.1, forward strand.
TGAACCAAGGTTGACCCAAAATGTTGTGCAATCGTTAATTTCAAAATTGTAAATAACTACCCAACATCTGTGAAACATGTTTTAAATGATTCTATGTGTTCTTATTTGCAGTTGTGTACATTTGAAGTTGCTACACGATTTATTATGCATTTTGTAAAATCATCCACTTGAATGATGTCTGTCTAGGAATTTCAAGACCAAGCGTGGTGGGTGAGTGGTTAATGCTCTGGCCTCGCATTCAGGAGACCGCTGGTTAGAATCCCCATCCGGGCATCCAGATTTGGGTTTTCCATGGTTTCCCCGCATCACTCCAGACCAATGCCGGGATGCTTCCTTCAAAAGGCCATGGCCAAATTCTTTCACATTCCTTGTCCCCAGTCCCATCCCACCTCTAATGACCTCGACGTTGACTAGGCAAAAAGCCATAAGTAAAAAAATAAAAAATAAACATCTCTTCTGGACATTAATCATCTAACATGTCAATAATGTTATCACCAACATTATTTCATTAAAACAAAATTTTCTGTGACTCCATGATTCTGAAACCTTTTTTTCTACATCACTGTCTACCACATTAATTAAATCATTGTGTGGTCCTATTCTCATGTAATGCAATTTTGACAGTTATTTAAAGCACTTTCCAGTTAACAGTTTTACACTATGAAATCCCTACCATTAACCCCAAATGACTTTAAATTATGATGGATTGACCTATTTCAAATTTCAAAACTGTAATAAAATTCTAAATAAGTCATCCTCATTAAATTCATATGTTGCAATGATGGCTATGCAGCACACTTAAATACCACTCAGTAGCAACACAACTGTAAGAACTACTATGAATGCAACGCATTTTCATACATAAAACAACACAATAAATTTCAGCATACACAGTGCCTTTGCATTTCTGCATCTGTAAACAATTTATTACACAACTTGTAATATGCATATTATCACAGTTCTTCTGCAACTGTTCCAGATCCATTTGTTTACTAACCCTTCTTTTATTCTTTTTATTTTTCAGTTCATCAGCATATCCACTGGGTGTAAGGTGCCAGAAGTGTCTGGAGTATGGCCACTGGACATACGAATGTAAAGGAAAACGAAAATTCTTGCACCGATCTTCAAGAACTTCAGTTTTAAAGAAAAGGCTGAAAACTATCAATAAAGATTCTGAATCTACATCTGAGTAAGTTTCTGCCTAAGTAACTGTTGTTACAAAAAGTTTTTTCAATGTATTGAATTGATAATTTTTGTAGAAAGTGTCTGATTGGTTTCCTTGAGTCACCTCTGCCAGACTTTTGAGCACTGTAGTGACTCTTCGTGATACATGTATGGGATATTTTATCAGGTGGAATAGATTTTCCAGGACTAGGTGGTAAATTACAAGTGGTTGGGTGGTAATATCGGGCTTGGTATTTGGTAGGACATCGATTCAAATCCCTATCTGGTTTTCAATGACCGAGCGTGGTGGTGTAATGGTTAGCGTTCTCGCCTTGCATTTGGGATGACGGCGCACAGTGGGCCAGAATCTTGAAAACCTGGCCAAAAAGGGGAAAAAAAAGTTTCTGTATGGGAATTTTCGACTATCAGGTTGGCTACAGTAATGTTGGAACTACTGAATACCGATTGTTTGGACGATCAATTGTTCATTTCCTCCTTTATATTTCATGTCAATGTCGTCACTTCATTGCTAGCAGTGCATGCAGCCGACCAGGTTACAAAATAGCCTTGTGGTTAAAGATAAATATTTGTGTTCTGTGTAAGTAAAACGAATATTTTAAATATGGATGGTGTTCCAGGCAGTATCTACTAATTAAAATACATTTATGTCATTTTTAAATCATTAATTACACATATTTTTTTATTTAACTTAATACCAGAAAATGTGCTTAAAGAAATAGAGATAAGTTACGAATTCCACGATATTCCGCTTTCTTTTGCACTGTGTCCGCAAGTATATATTATCACCTTAGTAAATTAACCTTCAAATCCACCTACTAGTACCAACTCCGGCTTTGAACCACGTTTTAAGCAACGCTTGCAAAATGTTTGGTTATTTTTTTTAAAATGAAATTAATAATATGAAGTTAATTTTTTCATTAATAATCATGAAAAAATACATTTTTTGAAACACAAATATTCTATATACTTTGTGGAGTTACTTTTTAACGCTTTCAAACACGTGTTAAGCAACAAGTATTAAATAAATTAATAATAATATGAATTGTCGGAGGATGCTCAAGATTCAACTAATAAGTTGATAAAGCAATGTCGCATAAGTTTTTCTCGAAAGTGTTCCGGACTTAAGAGTATGTAAGACGTGTTCAGGAGATTGTTGGCAACCACAGACTTCAACATTTCTTATCTGCGCAAATCATCAAACAAACTGAAGAGTTTGTCGGCAGAAGCCATTGCCCTCTTAGTTCCTGTGCCGGAAGATTATGAAGATTCCGATGTAGATGATGAGGAAACAGTCTTTGAAGATGATAACCATTCAGCTGAAGATGCAGAAGAAGAAGATATGAAGATAAAAAACAAGAAGAAAACGACAACTTTTAACTATAGTCACAAACAATTTACTAACTGTAATTGAAATAAAATTATTTTTTGTAATATTTTATACTATCTTCTATCCTGTATTTGGTACTTTTTTATAGCTTCCCACTTTTTGAGCTTATATTTTTAACCATTAACTACAACAACCTCTAAATATTGACTTTTATATAAATAAAAAGAATTTTACCAATTTTTTGTCCGCCATCTTGGATTCTCCATTTTTTTAAAAATATTTGAAGTCATAATCTTCATCATAAATCTTGATAAATCCCAAAAAATTACTTTTATATGAATCAAAAGACTTTTATCAATATTTGTCCGCCATATTGGATCCGCCATTTTATTTTTTCACTTTTTGATACCATATTCTTAATCAGCAACTTCGATAACCTTTACATACTAACTTTGGTACAAATTAGACAACTCTAGCAACTTCGATAATTCCACAAAAATTACTTTTATGTGAATAAAACGACTTTTAGCAATATTTGTCCGCCATCTTGGATCCGCCATTTTATTTTTCACTTTTTAATATTATATTCTTAATCAGCAACTTCGATAACCTTTACATACTAACTTTGGTACAAATTGAACAACTTTTTATATTTTGGCCAGCTTTTTGCGATTCTGGCCCACTGTGCGGCAGTTCTAATCCCCATCCGGGCATCCAGATTTGGGTTTTCCATGATTTCCCAAATCACTCCAGGCAAATTCCAGGATGCTTCCTTCAAAGGCAATGGCTGAATTCCTTCCCATTCCTTGCCCTCCCATCCTTTCCTGTCTCTAAAGACCTCGCTGTTAAGAGACGTTAAGCAGTTAAAAAAAATGGTTTCAATTATTTCCCAAAATCACTCCATGCAAATATCAATATGGTTCCTTGAAAAGACTGTGGCCAAATTCCTTCCTGTTCCTTGTTGCTAATTTTATCCCCCCTCTAATGGCTTTCTGAGCACTGTGGGTGTGTGATTAACACACTGGCCTCGTAATCGGGAGGACGGCAGTTCGAATCCCTGTCCGTGCAACCAGATTTTGGTTTTCCATGGTTTTCCCAAATCACTCCAGGCGAACGCCGGGATGCATCCTTCAAAAGGCCATGGCCGAATTCCTTCCTTGTCCCCAGTTACATCCACCTCTAATGACCTCAACATCGGCGAGGCATAAAGCCGTAAGAAAAAAAAATCTAATGACTTCAGTGAGGTGTAAAAAACACAGAAAAACTGCTTTAGTGTCCTATTTGTATAATTTAAATTTCCCTCTGCATCTCTGTAAAGCTAAAGGAATTCATCAGTACTGCATTAGTTTTACCTTAATAACAGAAGGTTTTTAAAATTGTGAAAAGAAAATGCTGTGTAGAGAGAGGGATGAGATGTATTTGTTTTCTCTTCAGAGAGAGAGAAAGAGACAGACAGAGACAAATGGCTGCTAAGTCTGATACATCTAACACAAAATGGTGATATCTTCTTGGTGATTGCTTATCAGTACACTGTTCACAGACACATCATGTTTACATTTTCTGTGATGTCTCAGGCATTTTCATTAATTAGATTTTAAATTACATTGATATTTGAAACCATTTTTCAAATGATTCGTGAATATTATATGATTCATGAGGTTGGATTGACCGTGAGCTTGCATACGAACCTAGAAATTTCTGAATTGAGCAACAGCAGCTGGTTGAAGTAAACGTCTGACTGTTAACAGCTTACAAACATCCTACAAATATCAGTTGACAGCATCTAAACTGTTTCAAACAAACATGTATGGTAGGAAAATTTGATGAGTACATTTGCTGTTTACTGTGTAGATTGTTTTGATATATTTATTCAGGCAGAAACAATATTGTGAGTGAGTTTTGTCAGTTCAAATGACGTATCGGTTTACAAAAAGCCCAAATTTTAGGTCGTATTCAAGTACGATCACCATGAATTCAAGAATCCATTCCAGGTAAGATTACCAAGAAGGTGAGGTTCCCACATTACTGTCTCTTCATTCTTGTCTTGACGTTTCTCCTGGAGCTCTTGGATTCTTTTAATTGAATTTAACTGTGTGGATCACATGCTCCGATGGTAATTCAGCTAGTCATTACCCCTTCCTTTTTTATCATTTTATATACTTTGAGTGTTAAATTCCTCCACCCGTCTACTATTGCCATTTACGAATTTTTAATTCCTTCAGCGTTCTGGCTGCACTGGATGGCAGCATTTCAGATGATGGGATCCCAATAACAATATTGTATGACTTTCAGCTGTTGCATACCTTTTCCTTGAGTGTTCTAACATTGGCAGGCTCTCTGCTTCCCCAAAACTTTTCTTATTTCTTAGCAAACAGTTTGAAAAACTTTGGGTCACTTAAGAAAATAAAAGTTCCAATTTATTCTGAGCAAACACCACAGCTGATACCAATTGTTTTATTCTGTTGTGTCCTGCTTCCTGGGGAGTTGTGACTGAAGTATGCCATGTTCCACCTTAGACTAAAGTATGTGGCAGGTAGTAAGAGGAGGGATCCTTGGAATCATAGAAATAGTTGACTGCTGTCGCTTGGTTGTGGCATGGATGCTAGTGTATTAATGTGAAGCAAACAGACCTTGTACCAAAAGAATATACTTACAATACCTCCCATGATAATCTTCCAGCACCTGTGCTTACAGAAGATTTGGACCAAGCACAGGGGCATAAGCCTGGTTAATCTTGAAGGATTCCTGGTCTGTTGATCACCTTCAGTAAACCTCCTCAATGTGCTGTAGCATACACGCACGACACAAACAAATGCACAATACCTTCACATTCAACTCAACTGACTCACGTCGCGCCGACGCACTCCTTTTATATCGATGAGGAAGGTTCTAGTCTAGACACGAAGCGCGTGGAAGATTCCGCTTGTTGCTAAGAGATGGCGTTACTGTCTATCTCTCTCGCTTGTCTAGGCATGCGCTGCCCTTGAAATTACTTATAAATGTAGTGTGCGCATTTTAAAACTTCCATAAAGGAATCTAGTGAAGTCTAAAAGCTCTAAAAAACATGATTCTTCTTTCTGTGTCACATTGCGATTGCAGGCCGTATTGATAGGGCCCGGGGGCCGGATGCGGTCCGCGTGCAGTATCTTTGACATCACTGCTTTAAAAGGACATTTACATTTGCCGTTTATGTTCATTGTCCCCCTTCAATAATTAAATATGAAATTTAGCCAGAGTTTTAAAAATTCTTGTATATTGTTCAGTTGCATATTATCTATATATGAAAAGCTAAGCTACATTCAAAATATATTGGATTCTTGCTGACTCATGAAGGGTCTTGCCACACACTGCAGCTATATAGCCTCTGTGGTGCAGAATTATAGTAGAACATCGACAGTTGAATTAACTTCGAGCAACATTTATTTTTATAATTTAAAAAATTTAAATATTCACTTAAATTTATAGTTATGAAAGGAAACAGATTAATAGGTCTATTCTTATGACTTATAACAAATATGCTGCAAATACTAGATGATATAATTTTGTGGCAAATATTTGCTTATAGCACTGCCTACTATTGCAGTGTGCTAGAAAATTTGGATACACTTATAGTAATATCAATTTCTAATTTAATTATTCTGTATATTACTATGAATTAGATAAATGTCTATTGCAAAGATACTTATGTTTATTTCATGCTTACTTTTAATTTATGAAATTGTAGAAGCACTAGTTTTTCAAAGACTGAATTCTAATATTAAATGTTCCCTTCAGTTGACTATTGTTTGTCTTCCATTTCATTAAAAGATAGTGAAAAAATATGAAAAATTTGGCTAAAACTTTCATTTCCTTGATATTATATGGAATTAAGAATTGGAAAATAGTGACAATGAAGTAAGAAATTTGTACGTGTATTATAGCTCCCACTTTTTTACGTTCTTTACAGGGAATCTCCCAAAAAAGAAGGAAAGAAAATAAAGAAACAGCAAAGCACCACAAAGAAAAAATCACACAATGCCGACTCTGAAAGCTCATCTGACGAGAGCTCCAGTGGCAGCAGCAGTGACAGCAGTAGTGACAGCAGTAGTGACAGCAGTGACAGCAGCAGCAGTGGTAGTACTAGCAGTGGCAGCTCTAGCAGCAGCAGCAGCGGCACTGGTTCCAGCGACGCCGGTTCATCGTCAGAGGCCGAATCAAGTTCTAGGCTTGGAAATAAATCACATTCAAGCAAGGAAAGTAAAAAATCTGATGTTCAGACAATTGAACGCTTTGTTTCAAGGAATGGTAAAAGTCTTGTTCCAAAGAATAAGAAGAGTTCCCACGAAAATTCACCACAGATAAAAGAAAGCAGTAACCCTTATGGTGTCAGTCCACAAATGAATGAAAATGGCAACCCTCCCACTCAGTCGTCTTCTACAGACCTTAAAAAGTGAAAGGTTACAGGTAATGTGTGCATAATGATAAAGGTAATAAAGAAGCATAATTATCTCACAGCAGATCTGCTTCATCATTCTGAGATAAAAAATATAAGACTATGTTAAAATTAATTATGATTTGGACAGCCTTGGAGTAAATTCACTCCGTGTTTTGAATCCTGAATGTGTACAAATTGATATGGGCACAAATATTGTACTAGAAACTCATTGGTGAATACTTCCTGTAGTGGAAGTTTCGTGTAGACTATGGAACTGATGGTCACAAAAACTTGCCCATATGTGACATCATTGTGTATTTTCATTCAAGTGTACTGTTGGCCATAGTGATGTGTTTTGGTAAAAAATGTATATGTGTCCTCAATAAAACTAAAAAAAAGTATTATTTGTTTTATGGTTCTTTGAGTTCAAACTTGGTTTTAATATGGTTCTGCTATCAGTGTTTCAGATGACCTTTTGTGATGTGAGAAAGGCATAAAGCACATGGCATTGCTGACAGTGTCACGTTTGTGATACCTCCCTTTGATAATGATCCAAATCTACAAGGAAAAGTTTCACTCTTCTGCACCCATCATCCTTGCCAGGTGCTTTGTGTCTCTCTAACATGACTAACTAGTTAACCATAACATAATGTAATTGTGTTTGTGGTCACAGCCTCCAGTTTAAGTGTCATTCAAATAGTTGTAAGATGATATTTTTCAAATTGAACTCTACTAATAATAATAGTGAGTGATGCTGCAATACCCTATGGGCACTCGAGAGAAAATCTTGAAATTATAACAATAAATTTGATTCTCTCATTGCCTCTCAGAATAAGGTTAGGCAGGTGTTGGGATGATTCCTTAATAGATGTCTTAGCAATATCCTTATCATCCTCAATTGTTTTCATATGTTTGCCAATTTTTTTATGCATTCCTCAACTTACTAACACTGCATAACTAATACAATATACAGCTTAAGTTATCTGTTTCAAATTATCTAAACATTGTTTTATAATGCAATTCCTCACTTCATTAAAAATCTACAATATCCTTTCTCTTTGTTTGTAAGATTCTTCCACATACTTGTTTCACTCATTTCCAGAAGTTTTTCATTTCATACTTATTGGATTAAATTTCACTGTACTTCTGTATCACAATATTTTAGGTATCTCAGCTTTCTCTGCCCTGGGCCAGCCTTCCTCTGTCATTGGTGTGCTCCTTACATACTACACAGTCCAGTCACATTAATGTGACCACCACCTACTTTCGACGTCAACGTGAAATAACCAATCACAGAAGGTAGGTGACAGCACATTACAGTGGAGTGTATATAAAGGATGTCCTAGGGCATCGGAAAGCATGTCAGTCGTTGGTGTAATGCAGAAACATAGCGATTTATCCGACGTCCAAAAGGGCATGATTATTGGCTTTCGGGTCAAGGGTGGAAGCATTTTGGAAACGGCTAATTTTGTGAACTGTTCATGTGCCACTGTGGTGAAAGTATACCGTGCATGGCAAAATGGCACTATTCAAAATCAGCGGCATGGAACATGTGGTGCACCACGGGCTATAGATGACAGAGGCGAGCGAAGGCTACGGAGATGCGTTCGGGCAAATAGACGTGCAACTGTTGAGCAACTGACCGCCAGATGAACTAAGGGGCTACCAAGAGTGTATCCTCAACAACGGTTCAGCGAACTTTGCTGCACATGGGCCTCCGCAGCAGACGCCTGGTTAATGCACCTATGCTGACTGCTGTTCATTGGTGACGAAGGCTGGAATTTGCACGCCAGTACTGCAACTGGACGTCCACAGAGTGGCGACAGGTGGCTTTTTCCGAAGAATGACGTTTTATGCTCCATCGGACAGATGGACGTTGGCACATACAGCGTGAAACGTCTGAAAGCAAACACTCTGCAACAATTGCCGGAAGGATCCAGGGTGGAGGAGGGAGCATTATGGTTTGTGGAATATTTTCCTGGTATTCCCTGGGTGAACTCATCATTGTGGAAGGCACGATGGATCAGCACAAGTACATATCTGTCCTTGCGTACCATGTCCACCCCTACATGCAAATAATTTCTCCTCAGAATGATGGCATCTACCAGCAGGACAATGCGAGATGTCATACAACTCGCAGTGTGTTTGCGTGGTTTGAAGAGCACCAGGATGAGTTTACCTTACTCCCCTGGCCGGCAAACTCGCCGGATTTAAACCCCGAGAATCTGTGGGACCACCTTGATCGGGTTGTTCACGCCATGGATCCTCAACAGTGTAATATAGCGCAGCTGGCCACGGCACTGGAGTTGGCATGGCTCAGCATCCTAGTGAACACTTTCAGAAACCTAATTGACTCTCTTCCTGCACACCTCGCAGCGGTCCGCTCTGCCAAAGGTGATTATTCTAGTTTTTGAGAGGTGGTCACATTAATGTGACTGGACTGTGTTATTACTGAAGCAACATCAAAACATTTCTCCTTTTTTTTCTCTTTTTACTACTATAAATCTGCCTTTGACATGTTCCTTTTCGTCTTTGGCCCAAGCTCTGCCGCGCACACCAGGAAGACATTCTTAGTGCAACTCTGACCTGGCTGTTGAAAAGATCTATGTGACAAGTTCTGCCGGTCGTTGATTTGAACGGAATGACAAATTATCAAGTGATTTTAGTTCCCTTTTCTTAGAACAACCATACTATTTAACTGTTTTGGGTGATTCTTGCTTCGTCATATAACGTTAAGACTCTCTCTCTTCAGTGGATCAGCAGTGCATGTCGATGGTGCTGGCAAACGGTAACAGCTACAATCTGGACTGTCGCAGGTAGGTGATTTTTTGTGATTATTGCAAATTGCCGCGCTAGCTCATTTGTGCAATTCAGCGTGGCGACCAAGGCAGTCATGGTATGTTAAATCGCTCTTCAAAAACATTGTGGTTAAGATCCTTGTGTGAAAGCAATTATTTACACGTTACCTTATCACCAAGTTATATATTTTGGTCCTCTGGAGGCCGGATACCGCTATTTTTACTGATAGGATTTTTATATACATTTTGTTACCCTATATTTCTGTTCATTTCACTCTAAGATGGCCTTTGGGGGCAAGTACTGATGAACCCATAGAATTTATCATGTTGACCTCTAAGAAATGTGCGTGGTGGTGTAACGGCTAGCGTTCTGGCCTCACATTCGGGAGGACGGCGGTTCGAATCCCCATCCGGGCATCGAGATTTGGGTTTTCCATGGTTTCCCAAATCACTCCAGGCAAATGCCGGGATGCTTCCTTCAAAAGGCCATGGCCGAATTCCTTCCCATTCCTTGCCTCCCCCCCCCCCCATCCTTTCCCGTCTCTAAAGACCTCGCTGTTGGAGAGAGATTAAGCAGCGGATCTAAGAAAGAAATTATCTTCGGGAGAGTGAATTGTATATTATCTTTAAACATATTCTTGTTTGAACGAAATTTTATGATTTAATCTGAAACGGTAGACGTTCTACGTTCTAAGTTTGAAAGTATGATGGATCAGATTAATTAGTGGTTTTAACTAATGATCCTGAAGCTGAGCTTGATTATGCTCTATTATTAGCCTTTGAAGATTTGTATTTGCGTACTAAATGCGCCCGGAACATAATTAGTTGTACCTCCGCTGAGAGTTCTTCACCATCGCGTCTGAGATAAGATGAATACATAAATTACCACCTATAGATATATGGAGTTTTAATGGTACTATGGAAAGATGCACCGTATTTTATTAATAATTTAAGTCTAACATACATAATAATGACCAGTTGATTTACTCGTAGCAGGTGCAGTATTTAGTAGGTAAACTTATGTGTAATACATTGAAGGTCACAATAGATATTGTACCTACCAGTGATGCTTAAAAATAATTAGAGTTTAGTTAATAAGTATCAGGATTAGCAGTTGTTAGGTAGTTACTACTTAAATATTTTAGACATAAAAACTTGTAGCTATAACCAAAATAGTTTAGTTGTATTTCGCTTTGAAGCAACTTGGTATTTATGATTTATCTGATTTTATTTCAGTGTGCAATATGTAAGATCGATGCTCAAAACGTTGAAGCCTTCGGTGTACGGTAAAGAAATACTTATGAAGAATTAATTTATTTGTACAAGTTAAAATTTCAAAATGATCAAATGTGAGATTAGGCTCAATATATAGTACGTCAAATAGTGTGAATAAGCGGGTGACTGGGTCATTGGTGTGCACTAGTATCTACATGGTGTTTGTCTGAAATTATGATAATATACCCATGTCTGACTATGGCTTGTGTTTATTGTAAATAATCCAATCAAACACTGTTAGAGTTCGGAGCACGTACCAAGGCGGGTGGGCTTCGCGTTCTGCGCAGAGAGAGGGGGGAGATGTGTTGCGACGCTGCCAATTTGCTTCTGTCACTTTACAGCGCGCTAGCAGGTTCAGCGAATTGCAGGAACGCGAGCTTTTAGTCGCGCAAGCACATGTACACACACACAAGCACACACACACACATACACAATTTTGTCAGTATTCATAGTAGCCTCTCTTATTTTCTTTCATTTCGCAACCTGCTACAGTGTTACAATATATTTAATTGAACGAAATACCTTTCACAGAGAAAACTACATTATTACGAAGCCAAAGATGTGTACATAAACTATGCACCTGCAGACAAAGTCACATAAAATCATAAGTACCAGTAATTAACACTTACATCATTACAGCAAGAAATGCACGCCATCGTCTTCGCTGTCCGATGCGGATGACTCACTCTCAGCAAGATTTATGACAAAAGGTTCCATAATCGTGTCCCTGCCAATTTCTCTGTTGTAATCTTCATCCTGTAATTTTTCTGCGTGTTTCACACAAGCTGCCCATCCAGATGTTGTGATGCTGTTAATTGCCTCATGTGTAAGTTTCTCAACATCTGCAATTTTAAATGTGTTGTTCTTTTCCGCAATATTTGCTTTCACCTGAGCCCATACCAGTTCAATTGGGTTGTAAGGACAATGGTATGGGGGTAATCTAACAACACGGTGTCCATGCTGCTTTGCAATTTCGTCTATCTCGTATACTCTGTAAGCAGGCTTGTGGGCATTGACAAGAAGCAGCAATTCTGCTCTGGTGTGTGACGAACTATGAGGTATCCGTTAGAGGACAACCAGGCTATAATGTCTGCCTTTTTGGAATTCGTAGTTGGAGCTTTATTCACTTGCACTGAGTGGATGCTTGCATTATCCATGACAGTAACAGAGCATGGAGGGGTATACGGCAACAATTGTTCTTTAAACCACCTTTTAAAGACACAGTATGTAATCTCAGTATGGTAATCTTCAGAATTCTTAACCTTTGACGCCTTAAAAATCAGCTTACTCTGGGGAATAAAGCCAGTTTCTGCTGATCCAGCATGAAGCACTATTATTCTGTTACCCTTGCCAACGGGAACTTTTAATCCACCGGAACTGTCACTCATTTTTGAGCACATAGCCCTTGCATGATTTTGGTTTACGAAAGTTTCGTCTACATAATAAATGCTAGACGTTCCAAGTTGTCTGATTTCCTACTGTCATTTGTTTTCTGATACCTGAATCCCATATCTTTCAGTATCCTCAACATGGTCCATTTGCTTCTGCTAAAATTTTCGGCTTCTTTCATACGCGAAACTAATTTTTCTGCTGTCGGATATTTGCCTTCAGCATACATACCGAATATTATCTGCCGCAGAACGTTTTTGGAAAAATCGTCTAGAGCACCAACTTCTTTTTTTCGGTTGTGATGCTTTCCCGGTGATTTGAAAACAGCTGAGCCGCAGGCTTCAACTGACGCTTTAGCTTCGCTGGCTATCCTCTGAACAGTCCTAAAACCAACACCACAAGCTTCAGCCGCCTGCTCCTGGCACTTGGCAATGGCGCGACTCGCACCACATGGTGGCGCGGACTCAGAAGAAGACTGCCTTTTCAAGTACTGATACACACAGAACACTATTCCAATCGCTTGTTTGTGCAACACTTGACGTGATTCTTTACCATCACTCATAATGAACACTATGAGGGCAAAATAATCACTAAACACGGAACACTATAAGTGAAATAAACTGTAAACTTGACGAACACAGCACGACGCGCACAGAACGAACACAGGAAAGCCACTGACACGCGATTGGCTGTGAGTCACGTGGTACAGCTCCACAGGCTACTGCGCATCCGCCCGTGACCCGCCTTCGTACTTGCTCCGAACTCTAGTAACTCATTAATTTAAGGCTTCGATTTCGCCACAAATTGGATATGATTCTATAAAATCAAACCATGGTTGTGTGAATTGCCTAGTAACATCACACACTGTTTAGAATTGGTAGTAGTCATCTGAGCACTAAGCAAGAAACGTCACAAATTCTTGCATTTTGAAAAGGAAAATACTGGTACCCAGACTGCTAGTCTGTATGGCAATTTCATATCTGAGAGCAGTGTTGTTATTAAAGACTCTGACATGTTACTCGCCAGGTGGTACTGATGTTGCAACTAACCGCATTCACTGTATGGTTGCGTTATTGTGTCACATAAATAAAACTTCTGACAATAGGTTGCTGCTTTCCTTGAGCACTAATGTGAACCTAATATATTATTTTACACAACTCAGGTATATGTTAAGTCAAAAATAATAAGCATCGGATAATTAGATGTTTGACTCATAATGTTCCACAGTATAATTTAATCACCATAGATTGTTATATACACAACTCAGGTATGTGTTAAGTCAAAAATAATAAGCATTGGATAATTAGATGTTTGACTCATAATGTTCCACAGTATAATTTAATCACCATAGATTGTTATAAGTTATTGAATTTACCAATTATTAGATTAAATAATTCTTATGTTAAGGATATAGGTTCCAGTTCGCAACTGATTTAGTGTTATGTAAACATCAAAAGACAATACCGTGTATTTTTTTTTTTTAGTCATTATTGCACATAAGGGCAGTGTTTAAACTCAAATTATTCATGATTATTCAGTTTTTGTTTGTTTGTATTTGGTTTCTTCCTCTTCTCTTCCCAAAACTTCTTCATACGTTCGCGGTGTTCCTGTTTGCTTTCTCTTAGGGCCTGATATGATCCAGTACCAGATGCTGAGGCATCTTACTAAAGATGCTAAAGAGTACCTTCTGGATATTTTTAACGATATTTGGACCGGAGGACACTTCCCCAACTCCTGGAAAGAAGCAACATTAATTCCCATCTTAAAATCTGGGAAATAAAAATTGCTGTTGGTAGCTATCGCAGCATCGCCTTAACGAGCTGCGTTGGGAAGACACTAGAGCGGATGGTGAACCGCCGCCTCGTGTGGTGTCTCGAGTCCCGTACGCTGCTGAGCCGTTTTCAGTGTGGATTCAGGAAGTTCCATTCCACCACGGATAACCTGATCCTACTGTAAGCGGCAATTCAAGACGCCTTCATCCGCAGCCAACACCTGTGGGTGTATTTTTTGACATCGAAAATGCGTATGATGCTGCCTGGTGACATATTATTTTAAAACAATTATGTGAATGGGGTTTCAGAGGCAATCTTCCACGTATTTTAAAATCATTTTTATCACGATGTTGCTTCCGGTACCGAGTTGGTAGAGAAGTGTCGGATCTTTTTATTCAGGAAAATGGTGTTCCTCAAGGGTCAGTTTTAAGTGTAACACTTTTTTGCCATAGCAATAAATAGCATTTCATTCGGTATAAGGAGGTCCATCTGGTACTCCTTATACGTTGACGACTTTTTAATTTTTTATGCATCATCTAGCCTGAGAAGTGCTGAGCGGCTGAACAGGCTGGATGAATGGTCAGTACCCACTGGCTTCTGTTTCTCTGCTGAGAAAACCTGGTGTGTACTTTTTAGCCGCAGTCGAAGTCTTTTAGCAGAACCTCATCTCACCTTAAACACCGTTTTAAGTTTTAGTGAAACTGTTAGATTTCTGGGCCTCATTTTCGACAGTAGGCTTACTTGGCTGCCACATCTTAAAGATGTTAAAGCCAAAGCCCTGAAAGCCCTTAATTTTTTAAAGTGTCTGTGTGGCAGTCATGGGGCACTGACCACTCCTGCCTGCTACAGTTTTATAGAGCCTTTATACAGTCGCAGTTGGAGTATGGTTGTGTTGTCTACGGTTTGGCACGGGACAGTTATCTCCATATACTGGATAGTGTCCACCATGCAGGAATTCGTCTTGCCACAGGTGCATACTGCACCAGCCCGATACCCAGCATTTGTGCTGAGTCTGGCGAGCTGCTGCTCTCCATCCAACGGCATCTCCTCATGGTGCGACACTATATGCATATTGCCACAACTCCTGGCAGTCCCGTGTACGATGTAGTTATTCATCCTAACTATGAACGGTTTTACACCAACCGTCAAAGAGCAACCAGACCGTTCAGCTACCGTACAAAGGCTATTTTAGAGGAATATGGGTTTGAGATGCCCTCTCTGATTCACCAGGGTTTGAGCAAATCTCCCTCCGGCTTTTAAAGAGGCCCATACTTAGACCTGTCATGGTACAGTAAGCTGTTTACCGCTGACAGGGTATTTATTAGTCTTTTTAGTGATGTTTTAAATCAGTTTCACGATTTTACCCCAGTATATACGGATGGGTCTAAGCAGGCTAATGGAGTAGGCTGCTCCGTAGTGTTCCCTCGAGCGACTTACACATTCAAGCTAAACAGCATGTGCAGCATATATACCGCAGAGTGTTACGCCTTGTTAAAGTCACTCCAGCATATGAAAGTAAGTGTCTTGTCCCAGACCTACAGGACACCCTCCAATCTTCTGGGAAGGAGGTCTTATTCTGCTGGGTACCTGGCCATGTGGGAATCAGAGGGAACGAGGTGGCTGATGAAGCTGCCAAGTTAGCCTGCAACAAGGTCAGAATTGGCTTGTATCCGGTCCCAAAGTCTGACCTTGCCTCGGCGGGGAAAAGATTTGTTTTTGACATTTGCCAGATGCAGTGGCTGGAGGTAGAGCATGATAAGCTTCGGCTGGTCAAACCGACCATTCAGCCGTGGAGCAACTCCTTCCAGCGGGCAAGGAGGGATGAGGTTCTCCTTAATCGCCTCCAAATAGGGCACTGTCCTCTGACACAAAGCTTTCTTCTCCGCCGGGAGGACCCACCGGAATGTGATGCTTGTGACGTACCTTTGATGGTACGCCACATTTTAATAGACTGTGTCCTGTTTTTAGACTTAAGGGCAGACGTTGGCTTGGCCAACGATCTGTCCCTTATTTTAAACAACGAGACAAGCAGCGTGGCGAGTGTTTTAAAATTTAGTGTTTTGGCTTATCTAGTGCCTAAAATTTTAGGCAGATCGGCCTAGTTTTAAGATGTATGGGTGGCCTCTATACAGCCACCCTTCCATGTGTCCTGTGTATATTTTTTAAATGGTTATAATCCCTGTCTCGCTGGCCATTATACAGCCAGCGAGACATGTAGTGGTTTTTAATTTTTCTGCGAACTTGTTTGGCTCCTCTACAGCCATCCAGGTGTTCTGCAGCCTTAGGTCGTGGTGGCCCCTTTAAAGCTACGTTTTATTTTTGTGATTTATTTTATTTGCTGTCTGCATGGCCGACCCTTTTACAGTCGACCATGCAGATGGCATTTTAGTATTCTTTTTTGCTTAAATATTAGCTGGTCATTGTTAGGGCGCTAATGACCTCGCTGTCAACACGCCCTAAAGCCACAAAAACAACAACAAAAAAATGACGTTTGCTTTCTTCTGTCCATTTTGTTCCAGTTTTCTTCTGTATTTTAAATAATTTTGTTCCTGAATTGTCTCCTTTCATATGTCATTTCCTTGCTGATCCCTGCATGATTTAAGTCCTCTTCTATTTCATGGATCCAATTGATTTTCCTGAGCGAACCATTTACCATATCATAGATCCTCTTTGCGAGTTTAGTGTTGCTCATTCTCTGTAAATGTCCATAGAATTGTAATCTGCATTTCTGATCATGTGTGTCAATCTATCTGTATGTTCTTTCGTTGGTCTCTTCATCCATATGCCGTATTTATATATTGCTCCAAAAAAATTTCTAAGGATTTTGCGCTCAACTTTTTCCGCTTCTGTGATGTCTGAAGCCCAAATCGTGGTTGTTTCTGTTGCATATAATGCTTCTGGCAGTACCACCATATTGTAATGTCTGAGTTTGGTCTGCCTTGATACATTTATTTTTTTATGATATGTTCATGTGAGTCTGTGTGCCTTCTGCAGTTTTTCTGATCTTTCCACATTTGATAGCTTGTTAGATCCTCCTATTAGTATGTGTTCCCCTAGATATTTGAATTTCTCGAGACTTTTTATGTTTCCAAATTTTGTGTGTATTGTTTGTACGTTGTTTTGTCTTTCCTTGTACTGCGTTTTTTCAAACGAAATTTGTAGCCTTGTTTTGGTGGCAATTTGATGTAGCTGTTGCAATGCGTCTTGTGCTTCCTGCCTATTGTTGCTGAGTATTGCCAGGTCATCCGCAAATGCTAGGCATCTTATGATTGTTTTGGTATATCGTGTTCTTCGTAGCTGTATTCCTTTGACCTGTGTTTCCCATTGTTTGATAACTTTTTCCAATACCATGTTGAATAAAATTGGTGATAACCTGTCTCCTTGCCTGACACCTGTGCAAACTTTGAATGTTTCTCCCATAAATTTTATTTTAGATGTGGTATCAATGAGTGTTTTGTTGTATCAGAGCCCTTGTCTTCTTGTTTATGCTATATTCTTTCATTTTTTTTTTCAAAGAGTGTTTGTGTGTCTAGGGAATTATATGCCTTCTTAAAAGCCACAAATGTTACTACGTTATTGTTTGTTTGTCTTATCTTCAGGAGTGTTCTCAGATTTGTTTGATGCATGATCTTCCTTTTCTGGTATTCACCTATTTGTGGATCTACCTGAGGTTTAAGCCTGTTGAGTAGTGCTTTGGAGAGGATTTTATAAATGACTGGAAGCAGTGAGATGGCTCTGTAATTGTTGGGATCCATCTTGTCACCCTTTTTGTGTAAGGGATGGATTAGTGCACATTTCCATTCTTGTGGGATTTTCTCTGTGACCCAAATATCTGTGATAATTTTATGAATTTCCTTTATGAGATTTTCGTCTCCAGGCTTCCAAAACTCAGCAATAATGCCATCTTCTCCCAATGCCCTGTTGTTTTTAGTTTTTTATGATCTCCTTTATCTCTTCGAATGTGGGTGGTATAGAGTCCGGATTTGGTGCAGTTTCAGTTAGGGTTCATTTTCCCGTCGGTTTCTCGCAGTTGATGAGATTTTCAAAGTATCGTGCAAGAATTTTGGAGGTTGGTAACCTGTAATATTTTCTCTGAAAGTTCTATAAAAGTTTCTTGTATTATTATTATTATTTTTTTTTTGGAAGTCTTCCTCAATCTCGTGTAACCTTTTTCTGTTGTATGAACATTTTTCTTTTCTAATTTCTTTTGAGATTTGTTTCTGGACTATGTGAAATTGCTGCCATGTTTCTGTTGTTCTGTTACTGTTGAATTTAGTCCATGCCAGAATCCTTCGTTCAATAGCCTCGTCACACGTCATGTTCTACCATGTCTGCGTTTTCTAGGAGGTTGTCCCAATGCATCGCCTTTTGGACTGCATTTGTGAGGTCTTTCCAATTTTCTGTTGCATTTTGATTAATTTCTTTGACGACTTTTTCTTTGTTTTTCTTCAGATATTCTGGATCTGGTCTGCCAGTTAGTCTTCTTTGTTGTTTTTCCTATTTCTCGGGATTGGCCTAATCTTTACTTGTAACAAGTTATGATCTGATTCAAAGAATCGTTTACAGTTTCTCACATTTAAAATTTCTCTTCTGCTTTTGTTTGATATGACTATGTGATCTATCTGAAATTCTCCCCATAAATAGTTGGGTGAGATCCAAGTCGTAAGTTTCCGTCTGGGTTTTTGAAATTGCGTTGACATTATTTTTAGGTCAAAGCTTTGACAGTACTTTATAAGGTGTTCTCCATTTTTGTTTTGTACGAAGGCCTGTAATTTGTGTGTATTTTTTCTCTTTGCCTAACTGTGCATTGAAGTACCCTAGTAGAATTTTTATGTGTGTTTCAGGTATTTTGTTGATAGCTTCCTCCATATCTTCCCAAAAAATTTAAACTTCTTGCGGCTTTTTTTCTGTTTTGATCATTTATGGGTGTGTGCGCATTGATTATGGTATATCTTTTGTTCCCTGGTTTGAAAGAGAGTGTGGAGATGCGGTTTGATATTGAGTTAAAGCCTATGACGTTATCTATGACTGATTTGTGGACTGCAAATGCTGTGTCAAACATTATTGGTGTTCCTCTTCTTACTGCAGGTTTGCCCTTGTAAATCCTATAACTTTCCACGTTGAAATGGTTTTCGTCTGTGAATCACATCTCCTGTATTGCGAGGATCTTGATGTGAAATTGTTGTAATGTGTTTGTGGTTGTTTAAGTTTGCCCATTTTTACGAGGGTATTTGGGAGCATGCCAATGTAGTGTTTACGTAGAGGTTTCGAGAAGCTCCAATCCTTCTCTTCATTATGTTCCTGGTCCCCCAGAATCCGATGACCAGGAGAATCCAACACATTAACTGGGCCTGGGGTTGTAGGTTATTTCCTTGTTGTTCCATCATGATTATTTTAAGTTGATGGTGGTTGTGGCGTATCTCTTATGAGGTATACGGGTACTGCAACTGGATTGTTGAGTTCAAGAAGATAGCCAGATGGAAGGCTTTAGTTCTGTTTTGATCCATGGGTGGTATTTTATTTCCCTCCTACTCTGCATATCTCAGAGCGTTCCACTATCAGCCACCTGGGGAAGCTCCGGATGAGGGGCAGTAAAACCCTTAACCGTGTATTTATAGATAATGAATATGTCAGATCTGGAGTATGGGGTTAGCTACTAGAGGGCGCCACAGATGCAGCGAGCAGTGCCACAGTGACTACAGTGACATCTACGAGGGGCTACTTAAAGGCGGCGCACAGCACATGGAGCTCTCTTCAGGCCTGACCGCCGAGGCGACGTCACTCCGTTGTCTGTCAATGTGTATTGTGAGACTGAGTCTAATAAACTGGATCCTTGTATCCGCTGTGTTCTCGTAGTTATTCTCCACTGTCCAAGGGATATCCACAGCCTACCTTTGCTGACGAGCCATCTGCCTCTAACCGGGAACTCCATTCAACCCACCCGATTCCTTATCTTTCCCGGATGGATCCGACATTGGGATCGCCCCTGGACTGGAGAGAGCTGCGGAATGACGCAGCCCAGTGTAGCATCATTTCAAGCCTTGTGGGATGCCGAGCAGCAAAATCCGACGGAAGTCATCGTGGCGATAAAGCCGCCCACATCCGGCAGCAAACTACCATACTCGCATAAGCGAACGACCGCTTCAAGGGCTGCAATCCGCCACCCACTCCAGTCTTCGCGGGTATCATGTAGACGCATTTCAAGGAGCTCTTCCCCACAAGAAACGACCAAGTGAAAAGTGCCACCACAACGCTGAACACTAGTCAGCAAAGGCAGCCCAGCACTGACGAGGAACACACAGCCTAAACATCGAGAGCACGCTCGCAGGGCCTCACCGATGATAAAATAGCCTTGGCTAATATTGTGGCCACCCTAACCCAATCACAACAGACTGTATACAACAGGGAAACTATTAGAGACTTGCCAATTCAAGAACTACAAGCAACCAAATCTACATATATACTCTGCAATTCACAAAATTGTGGGTGGCAGAGGGTGCTCAGCACCAAAGCTAATCTCTTTGTTGTGCATTCCAGTCCCTAATGATATGAGGGAAAAAAGAATTCATATAAGAATCAGTGCGGCACCTTATTTCTCTAATCTTATCTTTCCTGTCATTCCGGCTCAAATAGGTTGGTGGACAAAGTATTTCACTACATTCGTGAGCGAAAGTGGGAGTACACATGTTTACCAATAAGTTTAAACGAAAAGTGCGTCGTCTATCTACCAGAGACTCCCAGCCTAGTCTACTAATCAGTTCTGAGACGCTTTCATAAGGACTGTAGCAAGCAGTCACGAATCGAGCAGCTCTTCTCTGTACTTTCTCTATACTTTCGATCAACCCCTTACGAAATGGATCCCAAATGGCACAACAATAGTCCAAATGTGAATGCACAAGAGATTTGTACGCTATCTCATTTGTTTGTTCATTGCAATTTTTCAAGATTCGACCTATGAATCGCAGCCTAGAATTAGCTCTACCTACTAACGAATTAATGTGTAAGTCACATGCCGGAAGAGAAAGCTGACTTCGGACACGTGCAACAGTAGCCGCATAGTACTATTCCGAATGCCACCGACTGCCTACTACCATAATGGATGTGTTGAGGAAAACAGCTTCACCAATCGATGACAGGCCGAGAATTGTCATACCTGAGCAGAGCAACAGAACCAGAGCCAGCGGACAGCCAAGCAGCCGGCTACCGTCGCGGATGCAGAGGCCATCAGGCAGCACAGTGCCCATGATAGTGGGCACTTGATGGAGAGCCAGCGGAGCTGCCGCCCCCATCGCCTCCTACAAACGGTCAACAGGAGCTGCGAGGTGGAAGGCTGAGCAACAACAGTGAGTCGCTTCCATTTTACTATGGCCTTGGATTTGAACCACCCCCCCTCCCCCCCCCCAGTCAAAGAATAGTGCCATCAAATTGGCTGGAAAACGGATACACCTGGTCTTAGTGTCGCTAGGCTTGGATGCTACCCGCGCTACCTGCCAGATCTCGAGCCAGGCAAAAATGTTATGATTGTAGACATGATTTTCCATGTGCTTTCTAACCACAAGCTAGTAAACAAAATATTACCAGAGCAAGAAATCTTGTAACAAGGAATCGACGCTAAGTCAACTAGTGACTTTTAGCAGAAGCCGAAAAGCACTTGGATGTAGCAAATTTGTGGGAATCCGACCAATCTAACCACCACTAAAATGATCAGATGTCCTACCCTGGCTAAATTGCTTGCGTTCTATACACTCTTCATAGGTAATGGACGATGCGTCAACATGGGCGTATTGCACATGCGACCCGTAGACCCATGCCGTATAGTAATGTCAGTCCCACAAAATGACACTAGGCAAAAAAAAAAAAAAAAAAATATGACCGCGAGGCAGAAAGTATAGGAACTACTAAATGCATGCATAATAACGGCGTGACCTTCGCCATTTGCTAGGCCCATATTGCCGGCCCAAAAACACCTGTTCCGCACATAATTGGACAATAGGCAGTTCAATGACAATACTATCGCAGATTAATTTCTATTGCCTTCTAGTTGAAGACCATATAGCAAATGGTTCACTTGTTTTGCTGTGAGGATATTCTAAGTGACTACCATCAAATACCTGCAACCGAATACTCAGCTTAAAATATACCCGATGGCAGGCGCAGTTTTTCAAAGAACAGTCTTAAAATCTTTAGGCCCAGTAGTGTACACCATAGCAATAGCACATATCGACTACTTTTTCATCCACCACTGACAGGATTTGACAGTTTAAAACACTGGCTGAAAATCGAAACCGCCGTGAGTTTCTTTAATACAGCCAGATACACATTTCTTAAGTCAAATCAACTTAGGATTTGTCATAACAGATCGAATCGTTTGATCCAACCTAAACTGAATACCCAAGCGCACATATCAACTTCCTCCTCCCCTCTATGGATTACGCAACTGCGACAGTTTATAGGGCTTTAAATTTCGACAATTCATACCCCAGTTTACCAAGTTATGGCCACACTCTTCAAACTCGCAGGAGGAAACACCAATACGCTAGACTAGCAAAAGGATGAGGAAATCTGCAAACAGGGCAAGCATACCTGCAGGCCTTCGATTTGTACATACAGTACCAGGAAAGAAAACGGAGGGCACACGTTGACTTTTGAACCCGGAACAGCCGCACCGCTACTAACAACTACACGCCACGGAAAACAAACTTTGTTAGTATAACACCCAAAAGTCTAAAAGTTCAAAGCCGATTTGCGTCCAAAAATCTTGGCTTCAAGCACGATCCAAAAGAGTATTTCCACAATAATGCAAAATTCGTATTACTCAACCGCTCAAAAAATCACACACAAGAAATTCAAAAACCAAACAGCAAGGGTCTTTACCTTCTCTACCCACCCAGCTGCACAAATAGTTTCCTCACCTTTCATCTCTGCACTCCACATCTCCGGCACATAGGTAACACGCAGCAGTATACCGCACGCACTACTTCTCGTGAGTCTTCAGCATCTGGATTCATTTTTCAGCAGTAGCAGTTCGTGTCGAACTAAAACATCTGGTCATTAATAGCGCCTAGAGTGAAACTTTAGCAGGACACTAACATGCTTCTTTTTCAAAAAACGTTACCCATGCGACCCAATGTAGAACAATGGTTCAATCAAAATCTCTTAAAAGGAAAACAAACTTTTCAGTCCATGTTGGACATTGCCATCAAAGTACCACAATTTCCAAGGACTACTAAGAATGAAATCTTAAAATTTCTTTGATACCAACACCATAATTTGCATGGGACCTCACCATGAAGAGTAAATTCTGTAATTTGCATGGGACCTTACCATTAAGAGTAAATGTTATTACTTTGTTTCAGACCTCGCCTCGAAGAGTAAACATTATCACCTTGTTTCAGACCTTGCCTCGAAGAGTAAATGTAATTATCTTGTATCGGACCTCGCCTCGAAGAGTAAATGTTATTACATTGTATCGGACCTCACCTCGAAGAGTAAATTTTGATTTTATTTGGACCTCGCCTAGAAGAGTAAATTTTGATTTTATTTGGACCTCGCCTAGAAGAGTAAATTTTATGATTATGTGGACCTCACCTTGATGAGTAAATTTTATAATCTGGCACCATGAACCTTTACTGTCATCAGACATCACTACAAGAAAGTATGGATGATCCTATCAGGAAATTTCGTTCTTTTATAAGGCTTGGAAAGAAATTTGTTCACGTTAGTGTCCAGAAAACACTTTTCAAATTTCCCTGGGACTTCACCAGGAAGAAAATGAGTTTCTAAAAACTTACTTTGATGTTAAGAAGATAGTACTTTTTTTTCATGTTAAATCGGAAAAGCATACATTAAACCTGGATTATCTTAGTTTTTTCCTCATTACTTTGATAATGTCATTATTCAACAAAATTGTTCTTTAAGTCAGGATAGCCAAACATACTGTGGTTAACCATCTTTTGTTCACAGAATCTTCACACATTCGACGGATGCTGTCATAAGGAGATGGCCGAGAAGCAACGCCAAACCAGCCTCACCAAGTTGGCAACCAGACAGCCGTGGCGGATCCTACAAACCCTTCCGGGATCACAAGAAAAGCAACAGAGCACTGCCTGAGACAGGCATTCTTGAAGACTCCATTGCAACAACCAACTACCAGCCTGATTTCGGTTTCCATGATTTTCCGAAATCACTCCAGGCAAATGCCAGGATGATTCCTTCCTAAGACCAAGGCCGATCATCTTTTTTTTTATTTCTAGCTCCGACAAGTCACACCCGGGACCTATGAGCGACAGCCAGGGACGGCTGTCTCAGCAGAAAGGCCGTGTCGGATCTGGAGTATGGGGCTAGCTACCAGAGGGTGCCACAGACAGAGCAAGCAGTACCACAGTGACTGCAGTGACATCTACAAGGGGCTACTTAAAGGCGGCGCACAGCACATGGAGCTCTCTTCACGCCTAACCACCGAGGTGACATCACTCCGTTGTCTGTCATTGTGTATTGTGAGACTGAGTCTAATAAACCAGATCCTGTATCCGCTGTGTTCTCGTAATTACTCTCCACTGTCCGAGGGATATCCACAGCCTACCTTCGCTTATGAGCCATCTGCTTCTAACTGGGAATTCCATTCAACCCGCCCGATTCCTTATCTTTCACGGATGGATCCAACAAATATAATATTCAAGCTTTAGTTGTTGATTGTATTACCGACCAGTTACCTTCACACTTTACTGAAATTTGTGACAATTTACGTACATCTAGCTGATCTGACCTGTTTCCATGTACACCATGTGACCAAAAAAAAAAGTCTCACATAAGGGAAGGTGGAATCGAAATGAAATTTCACAGGTTGAGCGGGTATATATTTCACAAAATAGAGTAAAATTTACAAAGAACTTGGCAGTATGAGCCCCTATATCAGTATGACGTTGCACTCCCTGTGGCCTGGATGCATGCATGCTCTGTTTTGGTTGGGAAGGGTGTCATTAAACCATTTTATCGTTTCCTGAGACCAGCCGGACCACAATCGTTACAACTAATCATTGATGTCCTGGATACTGAGGGACAGAACTGACATCCAAACTGCCCTACATGTTCTATCGGGTACAGATCTGGAGATATAGCTGACAACTGGAGTACCTGAACATCACGCATACAGTTCAATAGAGACATGTGCCATTTTTGAACGAATATTGTTCTGTTGAAAAATGGCATCACAGTACCGTCGCATGAGAGGCAACACAGGACTCAGTATGTCAGTGACGAACCGTTGTGCCGTCAGAGTTCCCTTAATCACTACCAGCCATGACCCGAAATCATAACTGAAGGCACCCCATTCCATGATGGCAGGAGCAACACCACTGTGGCTCTTTAAAACATTGGAAAAATGGGACCTCTCCCCACATCATTGCCATACTCGCAGAGAATGGTCATTCCAGGTAGCGCCAAACCGCAATTTATCCCTGAACACAATGCGACTCCATTCATCGTTTTCTCCTATTCTGCACTGTATTGGATGACCCTCGTCGGAGTATATGATGGCGGCTTGGGGAGAGATCCCATTCTTCCAATGTTTTGAAGTGACACAGCAGTTTTAATCCTGGCGTCATGGTGTAGGGAGTCATCAGGTATGACTTCAGGTCACGGCTGCTAGTGATTGAAGGAACTCTGAAGGTACAACGGTACTTTACGGACATCCTGCCCCATCATGTATTACCTCTCATGTGACAGTATAGCGGTGCCATTTTTCAACAGGACAATGCTCGTTCACACACGGCACGTGTCTCTATGAACTGTGTGATCTTGGAGTCATCAATCAGCCAGTAAGATCTCCAGATTTGTCCCTGACATTACTAGATCAATTGGTATCCAGGATATGAAGGACCAGTTACAACAGTTGTGAGCCAGCTTGCCTCAGGAGAGGATACAACAGCTTTGACACACTTCCAAGCCGAATTGGTGTATGCATCCAGGCCAGAAGGGGTGCGATGTCATACTGATAAATGGACTCTTATTGCCAAGTTATTTGTAAATTCGATCGATTTTAATTACTGAAATAGTGTCACATACCCTCCCAACCGTAAAGTTTTATAGCAATGTCTCCTCCCCATCTGGATGCTTTTGTCAGGCATTGCACATTTCCTGCTTTATTGATCACCTTCGGTTACGAGCTAATAGGAGATTATCCGAGCATTCATACTTACCCTATGTGTTTTACCATTCTAACACCTAATGACTTAGTATAAAAATTTTGGGAAGTAGAGGAGATGTCATTAAAAAACTTCCTAATCCCTAAAGATACAGAGTGTGATAATTTATAGATTTCATTGGTGAGTCAGGATAGTGAGGATAAGTATAATTTATCTCTGCCTTTCTGTAAAGAACCAAATAAGTTGGGCAATTCTGTTTGAAATGCTCTTCCCCTACTTATAGTGCTTCAAAGGAAATTTATGCAATTTCCAACTCTACGAGAGATCTATGTTAAAATTATTGAGGCATATATTGCAACCTGTTAGCAGACTGAAGTTTGCAAATCTGATGTTAGCGATGACGGGTATTACATTCACCATAATGCAGTTATCTACCATGATAAACCCATGCTGCGGATAGACCTAGATGCAAGTGATAACTCATTGATTTGTCATTAAATGATACTTTGCATATCGCTTGTAATTCGACACCGATGTATTTACACTTATTAAATTTTCAATTGTCTCTGATAATTAACCATTATGGCTGATATAAAGCAAATGTATTTGCAGATTGGTGTTATTAATAACAATTGCACATTTTTACAAATTTTATTTCGTTATGATGTTAACAATATTGTTCGGACTTCCAAATTCAACTGTATTCCATTTGGGTTGAAATCAAGCACTTTCCTGGCTATGCGGATTGTGTGTAGTTAGCACCGGAAATAAGTTTTCCTTTGCTGAGACGGCTAAAATGTTGTGACTAAGCTGTACATCTTTGATTTCATTATGTTCCTGATAGACATCATTCCATTTATCCCCAGAATTGATCTATCTTAACTCTGGAACATTTGATGTGGTAAAATGGACTAGCAACTCTGTGTTTCTCGACAGACTTCCTGATTTTCATCGTAGTCTGAGACTTTTCTAAAGGGAATGTACAGTCGGTAGTTAAGGTTGTTAAGTTTACATGCAAACCACCAGACGATGTTTTCTACTTCACCAAGGATCAAGTCTAACAAGTGTAAAAAGTGGAGCATACAAACCATAGTCACATGTTTTTTCCCGATATTCTGGGTCTGGTTGCTTCTGTTATCTTATCGGTCATGTTGTTAATGAAAGAACTGTGGCTAAGTAAAATTGATTGGGATGATACCCAACTTGAGAGTGTGATAGGCTGATTTGCGTTATTCAATAATTACTTCTTTTTACTGTATAAATCTTTCATGTCAGTGCGTCTTGGGACTGCATGGTAAATATTGTTGCCTTTTGTGATGCTAGTATAAAATACTATTCTATGATATACTTAAACATCACTGATGTCTTACATATCTATATGATGGTTATGCCAAGGTTTCACATATGCACGTCTCGTTATACACTGTGCTTCTGATTAGTTAAACTCATTTATAAAACTTATGTAGATTGTGTTCATATAACAGGCACTTACTCCTTCTCAGATTACACTATTGCTTTATCTTAGATACATTCTTCCTGCATCACTGGTCGGTTTTTTGAGGTATGGGGTTGCTTAGTGTCGAGAACTTTGCTCCACAAAATGTCTTTTATTTGGCCATAGTCTACAATCCAAATGATTGCTCCTCTCATGGTATGCTATAATCACAGTTTCACATGATTTGTGATGGAGTAGCGGCCTTCTTGGATGCATCGTCCCACTTCTAATTACAGTAGAACTCCAATTATCCGAACTCCACTATCCGAATCGCTTTTTTAAGACATGCGTGCAACAAGTGGAAAGGCTTACCAACTAAATAAGAGAAGGAACAGGAGAAAAAGGAAAAAGAAGCTCAAGAAAAGGAAATGGAAGAGACAGGAGATGATAGGAATGACCTTTCACTTGAGGAATTCAGAAACATTCTTTTGAAAATTCCTGGATGTTCAGAAGTTAGTGCTGAAGATATAGGAGAATGGTTGGTGTGTGATTTTTCAGACCCTGGGTATGAAATTCTAAATGATGATGAACTTATTGAAAGTGTGAGAGAAGAAAGAAGATAACCTTAATGTCGAAGTTGAAGCAGACACGGGACCATCAGCAAGTCAAGCATTTGCCAACCTTGAAACTGCGTTGAAGTGGAAGGAGCGTCAGCCCGAGTGTGACCACTGTCAAGTGGATGAGCAAAAATGGATAAATACAGTCAAACAGCTTACTTTGACCAAGATATTCAGCACGCAATCACTTTCACTAATACTGTAGTAATGTACAGCACTTGTAAGTACACTTAACATGTATAAGCGTTGCCTTTTCATTTATTTAATTAAAAGCTCTTTTTCCTTGAAAATAGTTTTTTCCCCCCATTTTCAACATACATACAGTAATTAATTAAAATAGACCCTTTTTCGGAAAAAATCCAACTATCCAAATTTTTTATTATCCGAATAGGGTCCGGTCCCAATTGATTCGGATAAATGGAGTTCTACTGTAATACTATTTACTTTGTTGTTTCAAGACACTTTTTATTTCTTTTAAAACTTTGTCACTATTTAGGAATCTCGATCACATGGTGTGGCGTGGGAAGGCTCTTATTAGTGGGAGCGCTGTCTAAAAATAGTTTAGTCACTGTCTTCCTGTTGACATGCGTGTCTGAATAACCAATAGTGTGGTTTTTAATCTTTTTCTATTGCATGCTTTGTTGATCATCTTGTATAGTTTGTTTTATCTTAGTATATAGACCTACTCTTTCATATTGTTACTAAAACTTTTGAATTTGTAATTCTGCGGGCTTTTGCTAAGGATGTTTGGTTCCAACAACACAACTACAATAGGCAGCACCTTATCTATCGATCATCAATCGAAAAATTGAGCATGCAAACATCATTTGCTAACCTCGTTCACTTACATTATCCACTAGTTTGCATTAAAAGGTTTAATAAGTAAATAATAGGTAATATATATATATACATATACACCCCACACCATAGATATAGCCTAGGGGCCTACAGATCCTAAATGCAGCCCTGAGAGTTTTATAAGGCTCTATGACCTGAATGCACAGGCGCAGTATTAAGAGGAAACTGATCCTTACTTGTGCTCCGTGAAGTAGTTCAATGTTGGAGTCTAATATAAAAAGTTTAGACTCATTTATATAGGGTTATTGGAAATCAGCTCCCTACTCGTGAGGAACTGTATAATGCTTTAGTTTACATCGATTGTGTAATGAATTTGCAACTGTTGAATATAGTGTCACCGTATCCATCTCCCCTAAAACCTGTGACTAAAATATCTGGTTCGAAATTGAATCAACATAAGAAGTTGCTGGATCAGATGATATAATCCTTCTTGAAAAGGCACCAAGCGTGGTGGGTGAGCAAACGCTCTGGCCTCGCATTTGGGAGGACAGCGATTCAAATCTCCTTCTAGGCATCCAGATTTGGATTTTACATGGTTTCCGCAAATCACTCCAAGCGAATGCCGGGATGCTTCGTTCAAAAGGCCATGGCTGAATTCCTTCCCATTCCTTGTTCCCAGTCTTATCCCACCTCTAATGACCTTGATGTCGACGAGGTGGAAAGCCATAAGCAAAAAAACTTGAATAGGTGGGGGTCTTGAATGTTCGAACTTCCTGCAAACTGGGCAGAAATAGTTTACAACCGATAACCCTATCCAAGTGGGAACCATTGGACATAATGAGTCCACCCTCCCCCCCCCCCTCCATAAACTGGCTCTTACGAATAATCGTCAAAACATACCCTGGTTCAGATAATGGCGATGGTGGATAAACGATACGGAACTTTCAAGCATCCTATTGCTAGGCTTTGTCCCCCCCCCCTCCCCGGCCATTCTATCGACTAGTTTGATGCAATCCTCCATCCCTTCCTATCTTGCCCTAACCTCGTCATCTCAACATACCCCTTAGCACCTACATCAATTATCTGCTTCATATATTCTAAGCATTGTCTACCTCTACAATTATTTCCTTTGAATGTTCCCTCCAGTAAAAAATTAACCAATACTGCATGTCTCAAAATATGACCCACCATCCCATCTCTTCTTTCGGTAAGCCTCTTCCACAAACTTCTTTCCTCCCTTATCATTTCCAAAGCTCATTCATTTCGTAATTTATCCGTCCACTTAATTTTGAGCATCCTTCTATAGTGCCACATTTCAAATGCTTCAGTTTTCCTTCTTCTGTTATTCCTAAAGTCCATGCTTCGGCACCATAAAGTGCTGTGCTCCACACAGTTTTAAAAGTTCTTTCTAGTCCCCAGATAAATATTTGAAACTAAAAGATTTCTCATTTTCATTGAAGGCAAGTGCTATTCTGCTTTTAACATCATTCTTGCTTCGGCCATCAATTGTAATTTTACTTCCAAAGTAACAAAATTCACTTACTTCCCCCATCACATTCATTCCTATTTTTATACTTAATCTACTGTTATTCGTATCATTTCTGATACATTTTATCACTTTTGTCTTCTTTTGGTTTACATTTTTTCCAAACTCTTCCTTCAGTGTTTTATTCATGCAATTCAGTAACATCTCAAGATCCTCAGTCTGTTCTGATATTGGGACAATGTCATCAGCAAATCGTAGCATACTGATTTTTCCTCCTTGATCACTTACGCCACATTCAAATTTTTCTTTCACTTCCATTATTGTTTCTTCTACTTACAAGTTGAATATTAATGTCTCTCACCATTTTTAATTGACGCATGTGTCTCATGATTCTCTACTTTTATTATAGCCACTGGATTCTTACATGGTTTGTAAAGTATTCTTCTATCTCGATATTTTAGAACTGACTTCTTAAAAATTTAAACATCTTGTCCCACCACGCCCGCATTTAGGCTCTGTGGGCCCCTAGGCTGTACATGTGGTGCAGGCCCCCCTGTCGGCAGTGGCCCTGGCTGCCTCCGGCTATGGATGCTTAAATTTCGAAAATCGGCCCAAGAAATTTATGGGCAACTTTTTTTAGCTCTACTGCTGGCCCAGGCAGGGGATCCAGGGTCAGTGTTGTGGTGCCCCTTTTGTGGTCTATGCTTAAATGTGGTCCTGTGTCCCACCTAATATTATCAAAAGCTTTTTATAAATCAACAAACGCCATAAAAGTATCTTCAAACATTAATCTTAAAGCCAATATTGCTTCACTTGTACTGTGGTTTTTCCTAGACCAGAACTACCGAGCGTGGTGGGTGAACGGTTAACATTCTGGCCTCGCATTCGGGAGGACGCGGGTTCAAATCCCTGTCCGGGCATCCAGATTTGGGTTTTCCATGGTTTCCGCAAATCACTTCAGGCAAATGCTGGGATGATTCCTTCAAAAAGGCCATGGACGAATTCCTTCCCGTTCCTTATCCCCAGTCCCATCCTGCCTCTAACGACCTTAGCCGTCGACGAGGCATAAAGAAATAAGAAGAAACAAAAAAAAACAGAACTGATCCTCCCCCATCTCTTCTACCACCCTTTCCACCTCCGTATATTATTCTAGTCAGTAGCTTTGAAGCTACTGTTAGGCTTAGGGTGCGATAATTCTCACATTTGTTGGGTTGTGCTTTCTTCAGAAGAGTGAAGATGATATTTTCATTTCTCCTGTTTCATAACTTTTTGATATCAGGTTGCAAAATCTTTGGATTCCTTCTTCTCCTAGGAATTTCAGAAGTTTTACAGGAATCTTGATAATTCCAACTGCCTTTTTTGATTTAAAGTCATTCAAAGCTCTATCAAACTCTGTTCTCAAAACAGGATCTCATACATCATCAGTAACGACATTGCCTTCGTTTTCCACTGTTGTTAGTCATCCCATCATAAATTTTCTCAATACATTCCTTCCACCAGTTAGGTCTGTCTTCTGAGTTTAGTAGAAGTTTCCTATTTGTAGCTTTAATGTTTATACTTCTTTTCTTCATTTCTCCAAAATTTTGTTTGATCTGCCTACAGGTTCCATCAACTTTACCTACGACCATTCCCTTTTCTACTTCTTCACACTTTCCTTGCAGCCAGTTTTCTTTTTCTTTTATGCATTTCCTGTTTGATTTCTATATTGTCTGTATTGCTCTCTTTCTGCTTCATCCTTAGCACTTTTTTTGCCTTCTCCTCTGATCCATCAACTCCAAAATTTCTTCTCTGATCCAAGGTTTTTGGGTGGCTTGTTCCCTAAACCCTAATGTTTCTTTACCAGCTTTCATTATTTCATTCTTCAATGTGTTCCATCCATCCTCGGTTGAGCTCCTTTCAGAGTTACTTCTTAGACCCACATATACCATTTCTGTAAACTTTTCTCTCGTGATAGATT
The DNA here is from genome assembly GCA_031002005.1 of Vandiemenella viatica. NCBI lineage: Eukaryota > Metazoa > Arthropoda > Insecta > Orthoptera > Morabidae > Vandiemenella > Vandiemenella viatica. The sequence continues at coordinate 81,529,468 of CM061921.1, forward strand.
GTTTCAATTTATTCACTTCCAGAGTGTTCTGCTTGTATTGCTTCTTTATTCTTTTGAATTTTAGGTTGCACTTCATAATGATCAGATCATGGTCAGAATCTATGTCTGCACCTGGGTATCCCTTACAGTCTAAAACAGGGGTGGCCAATCCAAATGATCTTGCAGGCCACTTTGGATATGCATCATAACTCCGCAGGCCACATATTAAATTATATATCCTAATATTAGATTCAGACCCACTATAGACATTTTTTTGGAGCAAAAAATTGAAATATAATGAGTTATTACTATTGTGTTTACTATTATTCTCATATTTAAACATAGATAATATAATAATAATGATACTAAATGCACATTGGAATAAATTTTGAAAATAGGGATACACAAATAATGTATATTTTTAATACATTGGTTTTCACTACTTTGGCCATCATAAAATAAATATATTTTGTAAAAGTATGATGAATCTCGTGGGCCATAAAAATGTTCAAGGCAGACCGCATGCGGGCCGCGGGTTGGCCACCCCTGGTCTAGAACTTGATTCCTGAATCTCTGTTTGACCATCATATTATCTAGTTGATATTTGCCTGTATTCCCTGTACGTTTCCTGGTGTATATTCTTCTTCCATGATTCTTAAATAGTGTATTTGCCACGACTAGTTTAAATCTTTCACAAAATTCTAACAACCTGATTTCTCACTCATTTCTTTCTCCTAAACCAAAATAACATCCTACAGTTTTCCCCCTTTTCCTTCTCACATCACTGCATTCCAATCATCCTTGATTATTAGATTTTCCTCCCAGTTCACATATTGAATTAATTCTTCAATTTCAACAGATATTTTCTCTATTTCTTCATTTTCGTCCTATGATATTGGCATGTACAGTCTTTATCAATAAACATGGCTGCTCCCATCAGAGACTATCTCCATAATTATGCACAACATGGCATCACAGGAAATCACGACGTCACAGGAAACTGTAGTGCGTCTCTTGACTCCTTCCATGAGGCGTCCTATTGGTGGATTTTAAATCGAGGGCCTTCTTTAATTCAGACAATTTGTTTTATAATGTCAAGTTGTGGAATATAAAATAAAAGTTAGGTGGCAGATGGGTGCCTTAGCTCTGCCCACTGAAGTGTCTGATTGCCTCTTACGATTCCGTTTCTAACGTCATGTTATTAAACCTAATGTTAGTCTTAAGGATTGGATTAAAGCATAGCAAAGAGTAAACAGGATGTTACATTTTATTCAGATTTATCAGCTTTATACTATAGAAACATTTATTCTCATTTTATTTTGGATAAAATCTTTGCTTACTTTTGCTCTTTGTATCATCCACAAATCTGCCAGACCAAGGGATAGGCAAATCTCTGATCATTGAAATCTTAATTTTTTGGTTGAAATGGAAGTGGCCATAAGGATATTAACATGAAAACATGTACCTCGAAGCCAGCCAGGTTCAGTGATGTGCACTGACAGGAAGTTCCATGTATGTTGGTTTGTTTGTGGACTGGATGAGCAACCTCGCAGAGCAGGCTGTATGGTCTTGTGGATAAGGTTGTTGGCTATTAACAGTGCATTGCTGGTTTGAAACTGTGTTAGGTGAATTTTTTTCTTCTTTAGTTTTCAAACCATTCCAACATACCCACTGGATATATATCATCATCACCACCATCCTCAACAGTTTCCAGCCACTGGCCGGGTCTGCTTCATGCAGAAGCCTCTCCATTTCCTTCTTTCTTCCACCACCTTGTTCCAGTCCTCTCCTCTTTTCTGTACACACACCTCCACTCCTTTCAGCCATCCATCTCTTGGTCTTCCTCTGGGTCAATTACCGTGCATCTTAATTTCGTGGATTTTTCTTGGGATTCTCTGAACCTCCATTCTCTTTACATGTTCATACCATCTCAGTCTGGTCCTGTCTACCCTTTCCTGTGAGGGTTCCTCTTTTATGGTGCATCTAATCACTTCATTCCTTATCCTGTCCATTTTAATAACTCCCATTCTACCTCTTAAAAACTTCATTTCACTTGTTTCATTGTCCATGTTTCAGCAGTATATGTCAAGATAGGCACATAGTATGTGTGATAAATTACTCTCTGGCTTCTCTGTGGCACATCTTTATTCCATATCAGGCTTCTAATGCTCCTTAGAAACGCCTCTGCTTGTCTTCCTCTTTCACTTATCTTGCCATCATTTCCTCCACATTCCTCTAATACACTCCTCAAGTACTTGAACCTGCTTACCTTCTTTAGTTGTTCACCTGCTATCACAATTCCCTGGGTTACCCTATTCTTCTTTCTGGTTGTTACCATGTACTCACATTTCTTTACATTAAATATCAGGCCATATTCCTCCACACTGTCTTTCTATACATCCAACTGCCACTGCACTTCCTCTTCATCACCTCCCCAGATCATCAGATCGCCGGCAAAAGCCATCACTTTCATGTTTTCCTCTCCCATCCTCACTGCCACCTTCTGCATTATATCATCCATGATTACAATGAAGAGTAGTGGTGATAGGGCACTTCCTTGTTTTAGTCCATTCCTTTGTTTCAACCAATCTGTTCTTCCTTCTCCTATTTTCACATAGGTCACACTTCCTTGGTACAGTTCTGTCACTCTCCTGATGGTTTCTTTGGGAACCATTTTGTTTTAAAGTGTTGTAGGTAGATTTTATCTTTGAATATCTTCTGTCGTCGCAGAGGAGGGCTAGTTGAGTTCCAGCAACCGTCGAGTCAAGTGCCGCATTTTCTGTGTATTTTATTTTAAAGTGTTGTAGGTAGATTTTATCTTTGAATATCTTCTGTCGTCGCAGAGGAGGGCTAGTTGAGTCCAGCAACCGTCGAGTCAAGTGCCGCCTTTTCTGAGTATTTTATTTTAAAGTGTTGTAGGTAGATTTTATCTTTGAATATCCTCCGTCGTCGCTGAGCAGTAGCTAGTTGGTCCCCAGCAACCGTCGTGACGAGTGTCGCCATCTGTTTACATAATTTAAAGTGTTGTGGTAGCGTTTGATTTATTTGCGTTAATTGAATTATAACAGCGTGCTCCAATCGTGATCGCATTTATTTGCTTTTTCTATAGGGAAGTATATAGAGCTTATTTGTTTTTTATTTAGTACATTGGTTGGCTAACACCGTTCATCAGTACGTCCTATTAACTACTAAGTGCAGTCGTCTGGTCTAAATTCAATTCCTCAGGAGGTTCTCTTTAGGTCGTGTAGCGGTTGGTAGTAAAGTGTGAACAGTTAATTTGGATTACTCAGTTAGTTCAACTTTTATCCTCTCCGTAGTTTTTGCTTTAAAAGTAATATGTGTAGGGACTGTGACTGCTGTGTGCAGACGCGGGTTGAGGTGGCTGATCTTCGCGCTCAGCTTGCAGCTTTGCTAACTAAAGTTACGAGGCTGGAAGCTGCCGTAGGTGACTGCAGCAGATGTGGAAGGGGTGACCCTGACGAAGCAGGTGTTGTCACAGGTTCTCCCCTGCCAAATATCGTACCTGCAGTCCAGGCTGAGACTTCGGGGCCTGTGCGGCAGTCACCTGATGGTGTCTGGCGCGTGGTTTCCGGACGTCGACGCCGCATGCGGGGGCAGGAGTACAGGTCTGAATCCCAGGAGGGCAAGCCTGTACCACTGTCCAATAGGTTTGATGTGTTGTCTGGATCTGATTCAGATCCACAATCGTCAATCAGCGAGTTGCCAGCCCCCCGCCCGCTAGGTCTGGGCGATCACAGAAGGGGATTCTGGTGATAGGTAGCTCCAACGTTAGGCGTTTCATTGAGCCCCTTAGGGACATGGCGAACAGGTCTGGGATGAAGTCCAATGTCCATTCTTTGTGCATTCCGGGCGGTCTGATCCATGATGTGGAACAGGCCATCCCGGATGCCATTGAGCGGACGAGGTGTAGCCAGCTGCGGATTGTAGCTCATGTCGGCACCAATGATGCTTGCCGCCTTGGGTCGGAGGGTATCCTCTCTTCCTTCCGGCGGCTTGCTCATACGGTGAGCTCTGTGGTTGATGACCGCAAGATTTCGGCTGAGCTAACCATCTGCAGTATTGTCGATAGAACTGACTGTGGACCTCTGGTTCAGAGCCGAGTCGAGGGTCTAAACCAGAGACTGCGTCGTTTCTGCGATAATCATGGCTGCAGATTCCTTGATCTTCGCCCTGGGGTCGAATCGTGTAGGGTTCCCTTGGATAGATCAGGTGTGCACTACACACGTGAATCGGCTACACGGGTGGCAGGGGCCGTGTGGAGTGCATTGGGGGATTTTTTAGGCTGAGGGAGGAAGACCCGAAACTGGGATTACAGTCACGGGCAGCCCAATTAAATTCGGCACCATATGTTAGGAGTAGCGAAAATCAATCTCGACCGTTAAAAGTACTCGTTATAAACTGTAGAAGTGTTTGTAATAAGCAGCCTGAGCTTGAAAGCGTTATTAGTAGCACAGAAGCTGATATAGTATTAGGTACTGAAAGCTGGTTAAAACCGGATATAAGTTCAGCAGAAATTTTTAACCATAGCATGAATGTTTTCCGTAAGGATAGGTTACATTCTAATGGAGGTGGTGTATTTATAGCTGTTCGTAAACACCTGTCGTGTAACGAAATAAATATTGATACGGTCTGTGAAATCCTATGGATTAGACTAAAAGTAGCTAGGACAAAACTTGTAATAGGGTCTTTCTATCGTCCACCAGATGCAGATGTAGGTGTTGCTGAGGCCTTAAGAAATAACGTAAGTAATATAGCTCGTCAATTTCCGGATCATGGAATAATACTAGGAGGCGACTTCAACTTGCCGTATATTGACTGGAGTAATTACGCCCACGTTACTGGTGGCAGGGATAAAATATCCTGTGAGATTATTCTCGACCTTTTCTCAGATCTTAATCTTGAGCAGCTCGTCACTGAACCAACGCGGTGCGACAACGAAAACGAAAACATTTTAGATATTCTCGTTACAAATAGGCCTGAATTATTTACGGACATTTCTACCACCACGGGAATAAGTGATCATAAAGCTGTAATTGCTACAGTAAAATTAACAGTCGAGCGCAAAAAGAAAAAAGAAAGGGTCGTTTACAGGTTCGAAAAGGCCCCAAAGGAGAGTTTAAGAACGTTTTTGAGGGATAAATACATTACCTTTGTAGAAGGAAGAGGCTCGGTTGAAGAGATGTGGCTTCGATTCATAAATATAGTCAGGGAAGGTATGGACTTACATATACCGAAAAGGACAATCAGGGACGGAACGATCCCCCGTGGTATACGCGTGAAGTCAAAAGGTTACTTAAAAAGCAAAGGAAGATTCATGCACGCTCAAGAAGGACGATGTATAGGAGTGATTTAGAAAAACTAGCTGAGACAAGAGGACAGGTCAAGAATGCGATGCGCGAAGCCTTCAATGACTTTCGATGCAACTCACTTTCCAAGAGCCTCATTGAAAATCCAAAGAAATTTTGGTCGTATGTAAAAAAAATAGGTGGTTGTGACAACAATATGCCAGTTCTACTAAAAGACGGTCGGGAAGTTGATGACAGCCGCGACAAGGCTACCGTATTTAACGCCGAATTTAAAAATTCCTTCACTGACGAAAACATGGAAAACATTCCCGTTTTTCCACGGCGTGTTGAATTTGAAATGGATCCAGTACAAATTGATAGTGTAGGTATCATAAAGCAATTAAAGCTCCTGAAGTGGGGGAAAGCGCCGGGTCCCGATGGTGTACCAGTAAGAGTATTTTCGGAATACGCGGAAGAAATAGAACCATTTCTGTCAGATATATTTCGTAAATCTTTAGAGGAAAGAAAAGTACCTTCTGACTGGAAAATTGCGCAGGTGATTCCCGTTTTCAAGAAAGGAGATCGGAGAGATCCTAGGAATTATCGTCCGATATCGCTAACATCTGTTTGCAGTAGAATTCTGGAGCATGTCATATGCTCTAACGTTATGAAGTTTCTAGATGAAAACGAGCTACTTACAGCATACCAACACGGATTTCGGAAGAACCGATCATGTGAAACGCAACTGGCTCTATTTTCGCATGATGTAATGAAAGTTATTGATGCGGGATCACAAGTTGATGCTATTTTCTTGGATTTTCAGAAAGCTTTTGACTCTGTACCACACAACCGACTCTTAGCGAAGATCCGAGCGTACGGTATATCTGATCAGATTTGCGAATGGATACGCGATTTTCTAACTGGTCGGTCACAGTATGTCGTTGTAGACGGGGAAGCCTCTTCTAAACTAGATGTTACTTCGGGCGTTCCTCAAGGAAGTGTAATAGGACCACTTCTTTTCTTAATTTTTATAAACGATCTCGGTGACAACGTTAATTGCAGGATGCGATTTTTTGCTGATGATGCACTTATTTATAGGGAAGTGAGGTGCTCCGACGATTGCTTAGAAATTCAGCGCGATCTGGATGTTATTTCGGAATGGTGCCGTGAATGGCAGCTTACACTTAACTGTAAAAAGTGCAAGGCAATGCACATAAGTAATAAAAAGACCCCACTTGCTCTGGAGTACAAAGTTAACAATTCAGTTGTTGACACTGTAGATTCCCTGAAGTATCTAGGCGTAACAGTACAAAGCAACATGAAATGGGACTTGCACATAACTTCCGTTGTAGGAAAAGCTAATTCCAAACTACGATTCATAGGACGTATTTTGAGAAGTTGTAATGCTCATACAAAGGAAATAGCGTACAAAACACTAGTGCGTCCGCATTTGGAATACTGTTGTGGAATTTGGGATCCGTATCGCAAGGGATTGATTGACACATTAGAGAAAGTACAGAGAAGAGCCGCTCGATTCGTGACTGCTAGTTACAGTCCTTACGTAAGTGTCACAGAGCTAATTCGTGGATTGGGCTGGGATTGTTTGGCGGACAGACGACGTCGTTTTCGTTTGAATTTGCTGGAGAATATGCGAAAATCTTTAAGTTACGAGTGCAACGAAATACTTCTTCCGCCAACCTATTTAGGTCGCAATGACAGGAGGGATAAGATTAGAGAAATAAGATGCCGTACTGATTCATTTATGTATTCCTTCTTTCCTCGATCTGTTCGGGATTGGAATGCGCAGAATTAGGATTGGTGCTTAGCACCCTCTGCCACCCACAGTATTTGTGATTTGCAGAGTATGGATGTAGATGTAGAACTCCTCTGTTCTCCAAGGCCTTCCATACCTTCCTCCTATGTACACAATCATATGATTTCTCAATATCAAGAAATACCAACAGTAGATCCTTTCCATACTCATAATGCTTTTCCTGCAGATGTCTCATAGCAAATATCAGATCTACTGTTGATCTCCCTGATCTGAAGCCATACTGCTCTTCCCTTAGCCTTTTTTCCACCCTGCTTATATATAAAATGTGTCATTTCTGTAGTAAACAACAGATAAAAAAAACTGTTTCTATTAAATCTTGCTGAATAAAATCTTTATATAAATCATAGGGTTTAAATGAAAGCATTGAGCTATAAAAAGAATCATCTCTTAAATTCATTCCTCATAACTAACGATTTCGAGCACATTTATCTCTAGAATTATTGAAAAAGTGGCTGTTTTCAATGGACGTCAAAACAGATCTTACCTGTTGCAGCAGGGAATAATCTTCCTCCTTGGCTCTAAAAAGATAATATTAGATGAGGAATACTTATTAAGATATTATAATTGAATGATGCGTTTTTAATTTCAGGCAGATTTAATTTTAAAAGTCTTGTCCCATCTGGCAGTATCGAAGAAGGAATTACTAACGGCAGAAGCAAGTATTTATAATCAATTAGAATTTTTAATTTATGAAACAGGTATTGTGAAAATTAAATATACAATAATATTAATTTTGACGTGGGTTCACTGTCAAGTACGGTAAATTTATAATGTAACAACAAAAGCGCCTAACACCGTAATTGAACCAAATACTCAGTCAGCATTACAACACCGAGATATTCCAAATGATAAATTCAATATACCTGATTGTTTACTTATGAGATAATGTCGATAACAGAGCTATACTTCTAAAATAGTTATGCAATAGTATAAGTTGATCGGAAGAAATTATCTTCTAGCACAGTTTTCGAAAATAGTATCACTGAGCAATCGTCTCAAATACTTCGTCGGTGACATCTAATAATCAATAGTGTTCATGCCCCATTTACTTTTCAACACAAAATTCTAACAATTTTCTAGGTTCAATGGTGACTGTAAATAGGATAAAACTTGCTTAGAAATAATATTCTGAAACAATTCTGAGTGGTTACTCACAACATTATGCATGTAGAAAGTTCTCTAGACTTTAACCAATAAATTAAAAAAATCTTAATGTCCCATATAGATACAGCCATGAGCATATCTTCACTGAAAAAACGCTTCTAACGTGAATCATTTGACAAGAAACAGTTCCCGTTCCAATACGACATTTTCTACTACATCGCTGTCTAGAATCATTTGAAGCAATCCTCCATCTCATTCTGTGTTGAGCTAATATATTTCTATCAGTACACGAAATATAACCAATGTTTTCAGATTATTATATTATCTTTTTTTATTCTAAAATTTCATCTTTGAAATCTACCATCCACCATCAAGTTGATTAATCCGAGAAGTCTTAAAATATGACCTATGTTCTGTCTTGTATCTAGCCATTGTTGCAACCATTATTTATACATTATTTTACTCACTTAAATTTATCGTACTCTAAGATTTCTCTTTTTGAAATAAATGGGAAGGAATTAGGACATGAAATTTTGAAGGAACCATTCCCGCTTTTGCATGGAGGGATTTGGAGAAACTAAGGACAACCCAAATCTGATGGCCGGATGAGGATTCAGATCCGTGTCGTCCTGAATATGAGGTCACAGCGTCTTTCATCACGTTAGGTATTAAATTGCAGATATAAATCCGTAAACGACTAGGATCAGTCTCCCGACTGGTTTGATGCAGTCCTCTATCCCTTCCTATCTTGCACTGTCTTCATCTCAACATACCGCTTACAAACTACACCTTCAATTACCTGCGTCATATATTCTAATCTTTGTCTACCCCTATAGTTTTTTCCTTTGACTGTTCCCTCCCCTACCAAATTAACCAATTCTGCATGTCTTAAAAGTGACCCACCATCCTACCTCTTGTTTCTGTAAGACTCTTCCACAAGCTTTTTTTCACACCCATTATTTCTCACCCATCACTTTTAATATGCACTTTATCTGGCCACTTAATTTTCAGCATCCTTCTATAGGACCACATTTCAAAAGCTTCAATTTTCCTTCTTTCTGCTCTAAACTTAGAGTTTTACAAAACTTCGTACTGAATCAATATTTTAAAGTAAAGGATTTCTCTTTTTCATGTAAGCTCTTTTTGCTATTGCTATTCAGCTTTTGACTGTATTCCTGATTCGGCCATTAGTTGCAATTTTACTTCCTAAGTAGCACAATTCATTTACTTCTCCTACCACATTAGATCATTTTATATATATATATATATATATATAATCCACTACTGCTACATTTAATTACTTTAGTCCAAAATCTTCCTTTAGTATTTTATTTATGATATTCAGTAGCTTCTCAGTAGTCTGTTCTGCTAAAAGGACAATGTCATTAGCAAATCGTAGCACACTGATTTTTCAATTTTTCTTTTCCTTCCTCTATAAACATACTGAATATTAATGGGGATAAACTACAACCTTGTCTCACACTCTTTTTAACTGATACACATCTCACATGATTTGGTTCTTATATATATTACAAATTATTCTTGTATCTCGATATTTTACACCTTGTTAGGGTCAAAGCGTATACCGGGGGTAGGTATCGGCTTGTACACCTAAACTTGAAGTCTTCCAAAATGTTACCAAAAGTTCGGAAAAAGTACTATAACCATGAAAAACCTTGGAGAATGCTAACTGTAATGATGAGGTCGGTCGCCACTTACAGAATTAACCTCCTGTAAGAAAGGTACTAAGTTAGAAATAAAAGTTGAAGTCAGGATCACCAAAGGATATATTCTTAAAATTTTCACTGAATTTACATAAAGTCACAGTTAACAATGGCAATCGGAGTTAATCATCAAGCCGAAGATCACAAGTCATGAAACAGAACAGACCGCTCCACCCCGAATGAAAGTAAAAGTTAAAGTTCCGGCACTGATGAACACATGTAGTCAAAGTTCAGAGTTCGGCGGGTGGCACTACCGATAGTTAGCCATGTTTGTTCCGGTCTCCCATGACCACCCGCAAGCCGGTCTCACTCAAATCCGCTAAGCAAAGTGCTACGTGTTACCGCGACCAAGTGCTTCAACAAACTGCCAGGAAGCGAGCGGATGGCCTAGCTTTATCAGAAATGGCCTACTGACCTAGACAACAGTCTATCTAGAAAAAATTTTGTTAACTGAGAGCTTCCAGAAAATCACAAGATGTTGAGCGTAACGAGACAAGTGTAGTGATGTGGTTGGTTTTGTTCTTAGAGCTTCCAGACCAGTGTAAATGATTTTTGAAAGTTGGTTAATCGGAAAGCTCACGTTTATAGTATTGCCGAATGTCACGTCCGGAATATGAATCTGCTAAAGTTTAAAATATCAAGTTTATACTATGTTTAAAGTGTTCCCCAGCTTCTCCTGAGTTCAGTGGTGTAAAAATCTTTTAAATCGGTTAAGGATGTCAAAAGTTATGGAATTTCTAAAATTTGCTGATTTCCTGGTGGTGCAAGATTTTCTTCACTTTTTATTTAAAGTCGGTTGTGGCCTGAAACTATTTTTAAAACGTACCTTTATTTTATTTAAGTACTTTAGAAAAGTTTTTAGTTCGTGAAATATGTTAGCCAGATAGAATTTTAAATTACAGGTTGGTTGCTACGACGTCACAGGAAAACGGATTTTCATTTATTTATATCTTCTGTTTATTAGTTGATGGCTATTGGAAACTTATAGAATATTGACTTGCTGGTTATTTTGTTTGTTTAAATCTACTTTTAAAGCTCTGAAACTACTTAGATGTGCTGGAATTTATTATTGAAATTAACCTATGTGGTGATGCTTTAAAAATCATATTTACTGCTTTAAATTAGTCTGAAACTGCGAGTTATTGGTGAATTTAATATCAAATGGTGAAATTATTATTATTGAAGTGCTTTACAGTGGTCAATTATGTGGAATATTAGTGATGTGGTTGTTACTTCAGAATTACTATGGATTACGCTCATCTCGGTAAGTTTATGGTTTATATTTTATTAGAAACTTCTTATTTAAGGTTGTTATGTGCTGTTTATTTACTTTTCTGAACCTAAAGTGTTGTTATCTCGATTTCCAACTATATCCTAAACCCATACTGATCTTCACCTATCTCTTCTACTGTCCTTTCTATTCTTAATAACAATTATTATAGTAATAATCATCTCAAACATTGCAAATATGAAAATGTCTAAAGCTTCTATTGCTTTGAGATTGAATTTTGTGTCATGCATTATTTCATGCCAGCAATTAGAGGTAAGGTTAATTTCCTTAGTAGCCGATCAGGAATACGACCTCACGTCAGACAAGGACACGTACTTTTACATCTAACACCTGGTGTGCCTTTATTTGAAACAAGTATTTTGATAATACTCTTGCTTGATATTATTGTTTGAAAATGAAAAGTAATTTTTATTTTTTTATATAATTTTCCATACGTTTGATTCAATGTTATTTACTGACAATTTAGCAACAATATACACGAAACCAGTTGATATAACCTCGTAGTTACTTCGTAAGAGGGCCAAGTTCTTCTAATAAATATCCCATGCAAATAAATATGTTAATATACATATTATGCAGAAACAAAAGGAAAATAAATGGAGAATGATAATCAAGAAATTACATCCCTACAATATGTATGCATAAATAATGGCTTAGGACAAATATGTCAAATTCTTAAATGGATTACTGGTGGCTAACCGATTTTTCAGACCAACCCACTGGAACAACAGAAGATTGGTAGAAAACACTTAATAGCTGCTTACGGATCTCTATGATCAGAAGACTATACTAATGATGTAAGGCAGTAAATTGTGAAAAATAATTTGTTTGATGGCACAGTATTCAGGAGATCGAATGTGATAAATGAGGTATTATACAAAATTGAGAAAGCTTTAAATAATAGCAAAAACGGACAGTGGTATAAATGATGTGAGAAAAGGCTAGGGAAAAATACTGGTGCAAAAGGAATCAACGAATCATATACAAAACATCACAATTTTAAGGAACGCTGCAAAAAAAGTCTTAACGTATGACATATGTTAGTAAAATAACAAAATGAAGGAATATAAGGTTGCTACATTTGATAGCTATAACAACGAAACAGAAATAATATCATAAATAAGAAATGCATAAGAAGAAGATTGCAGTCAAAAAGCTGCTACCACCGGTCTGGTGAAAATTGCATTGAGTGTAATGGCAGATTGTTAATTTAATCTGTTCAGTTGAGAGGGACAGACAGCTTCATTCATAAATAAAGAAGTCCATCTCTCTCCAAGTCTTTAGGGAACCTAAAAAATTTTAATATAAAGACTATAGAGGGATAACAGTTACTACCAGCCACTAGGAAATTGTAATAAATGAGCGACGTGTATAAGAGAAGATTTGCAAGTGATGTATGTAGCTGTATAGTATTATGAATAAAGTAGGATCATATATGAAATAATAAAAGGATGCCCCTTATATTGATTTGGAAAAAAATTATGAAATATTTGCACTAAGCTAACTTTTTTTTAAGTTAATTTATACAAAACGATATTTACGTTAATGATATACATGAAACGGATTGTTTCTCACTTAATGGTTTTGTATGAATTGCAATGTCTCTAGCAATCTGATAGCAGGAAGGAAAATGAGTCTATTTGTAGAACAGACGGGGAAGTGGAAAGTAACTTCCTAATTGCCAACTCTCTAAGTGGAAATTCTGCTGTTATGGATCCCCAACTCAGTGTTCCATCGATGTTTCGTAGTATAACTAGCTGAATAATTTATGTTTGTCATTAGTCTGTAGTACCCTTTGGAACCAAAAATGGTTTTCTGTAGGTGTTAGTGTAAGTCCCATAATAATACATGAGATAATATTATTCCTTTGATATAGGAGATTCAAGGCTAAGCCATGGATATCCAAAATCTGGATGGCTGGTTTTGTTTGTTATTTCTGCATTTCCGCTGGTTGCTTTTTCTGGACCAAACTTACACACTATGTTCCCTTCTGGTGATATTGCATCACTGCCACTGATTATTACATTTTTACATATTATCATACCTGTTGGACTGGGACTTTTATGTCCTCTATTTCATCAATAACTTCTTGGGAAGTTGGCATGCGAAGTTGTACCAATATGTATGATACTGGCTTAGTGTCTGACTTCACAAAAAAAATCCAATAACTACTCAGTTCAAACTAACTTAACTGTTCTTCTCCATTATAAATTGCTATTCACCAACCTAGAATACAGTATTTGCATTGATGTAGTTTGTATTTTTTAACCCCAAAATTTCAAAAGTCCTTCGATTTGACGTAACCAATACAATCAGCATCAAATCGAGTTGTTGTATCTCCAGCTTTACATTATCTAACCTACTTACTGCAGTCAGACTTTTTACATTCTATGTCCCCATCGAACAATGATTCTATAGGTTCATATCACTGTTCTCTGATCATTAGAAACTCGGGTATCCTAATGCCTAATGGAAAATTCGTTTCATTCTACTTCCTACCCTTCAATCAAAGCAGTGGAGACATACAGTCTTCACAGCCTTGAACAGTCAAACAGCATGCAGAACGTGAAGGTAACTTTGATCTTCAGACGAATGAGAACTAATTTATCTTTCACATGGTGATATTTATCAACAGACTCAAGCCCAAAGAAAGGTGAATTATCGTCAGTGACACAAACAGATAAAATATACCACAAATCATTATTTTCTTTTTTATCATAAATGAATACACCCAAAACCATACAACCAAGCAACTGTTAAAAGTTGGCAGAGGGATTCTCGGAATAAACTCAAGCCAGTGAAAACAGCAAAATCCCGGTATAGTGCTTACAAAAAGATCATGGTTGAAGTCCTTCCTGTTCCTTGTCCCGAATCCTCTACCACCTCAAAATATCTATTAAGACATCTTCGTATTCAACAAGTAATGTTTCGTAAAATCTATTGTAAAAGTAGTAATTAACAGGATTGCATTAAAATGAGGCATAAAACAGGCTCAGTGTTACATATTACTTCAACTGATTAGCGTAAAACTATAGCAATAATTATTTATATACTGGTTTTGCTAATTCATTCCGATAATATTGCGCTCATAATGTGATCTCTAAACAAACCAGCAGATAATGATATTCAAGGAGGTAGAATTTTTAATATTACTAAAATACAGAAACAGGATATTATTTCGGAAAGGTATCTATCCAAGACAGATTGAATGAAGCTATCTTCCTAGGCAGTGTTGTTGACACTGATTTATCCACAGTACACAGTTAGGTGACAGTAACCACTGTATAAAAGTGAATATAATGCCACCAGTTTAATGCACTTTATCCTATATGAATACTCTGCTTAAAACATATATTTATTTAATCACTCCAAGTTACACATAATCTTTAAGACTATTCTCTGAGCCACTTAATATGAATCAGCCTGAAGAAAACATACTGTTTATGACTAATGCTAGACCATCGAAAGTTCCTCGTAGTAGCTAGAGTTGAAACAGATGAAAATATACAGTCTCTGTTTGATTTCTTGTTATAATATTATAATTCAATACATCAGTAGTGCAAACTCTGCTAGATTTCATTTTTCCCCCCTTATAGGGTAGACTTTTATGAAGGCCAATAATATCGAACTGAATTCTGTGGACTCCTCTCTTCACCATGGTGAAATGTAATACGCTGCGTGCAAGACCTAAAACATAGACGGAGACTTTTTTTTCCAAATTTTCAAATGCATAATCTGCAACCATATACCAGACATATGACATGTTATTTGCGCATGTAATACCGACTTTAAGTATGCTATATGAGGAGGGAGTTCTCCCACCGCATGCTGTCCGCCCGGGTAAGATGGCAAAAATTTGTCTTTTGGATGCTTAACTACGTAAGTGACTTTGACAAACCAGTGCACAAGTGTTCAGTTTGAGTGGTCACATAGGTTTGGAGTACATATAATCAATTTTGAGGTAAAAAACATGATGTATGGATTAACACTAAGGTGTATTGTGAAGACATGTCATCCTTTGCACATCCTCTAACCTGTATGTCTAATGATAATGAAGGGGTCATCCATTAATTATGTGAGGTGAAATGGGGGGAAGGGAGGGTGGGTCAACAGAAACCTATCTCACGTGAGCTTTTGAAATTCTTGAAGAGCTAAAAAAAAAAAAGTCCAGCAACGACGCAGATGTCGACTTTAGGGTGGGGTATAAGGTCTAGCCACGAGGCGGAAATTGCCTTTGTGGAGGGTATAACCACCCTCGGAAGTAAAAGAGCTAAAAAAAGTTTAAAAAAAACCATAAGGTCGAACATCAGGGGGGGGTCCCGTCAAAATCTCACGTCATCAAGGGGGGGGGGGGGGGGAGTCCGCCCAGATCTCACCAAATCTCACAAGAAAAAAAGGGGGGGTCCGGAATTCTAGAAAAACACCTCACGTAATTAATGGCTGCCCCCTAAGGGAGTTCTGTTTTTTGTTTTCATTATGATGGTTGCTGCTACTTGTGTCATACTCACCATATGCATGGACATGTAGATGTTTACGGAACTTACTTTCTCATCTAATGGTTTTATTTTCTGAAAATTGTCACAGATGACCTAACAAATAACACAGTCCAAGTGTGAGCACGATCTTCTGTGTATTCGAACTCACGCTTATACCTGTGCTAAATCTTTTGTGTTTTAAGCTTGCTGGTGTTAAAGCTGTAGAATCCTCTAGACTTTGGGTTGTGTGTATTCTATGTCTATGGTAAAATTTCTGCACATTTTACATTAAACGCCAGAGACAGATGGAATTCATAGCCGAAACAACAGGCATCCATTAGTGTGGGCAACTAAAAGATTGCCTTCATTTTCCAAGGTAAGCTTGGGATGGTGACAAGGTAGCATAGGTAAACAATCAGGTGCTGACATTAACACTAAATTCTCTAGCATTTCATAAGTAAAGGATCGAGCTGACCTCTGGTGTGGCAATTTACAAATAAAAAAGATGTAAGCTGCCACACAATACCATAGGACATGTTTCTCTGCTTGCAATTCTCCCCCCCCCCCCCCCAGTCAAATGCAATGAAAGTTCTAGCACAGATATTTGTTGTTCGTCTCCTTATGTGGCCATATGTTAAATAACTAAACGATTTCCCTATGTACAAGGTTAAAAGAATCCGAATTACTATATCTACTAAGGGGGAAAAACACACACACACACATTCGCTGTATATTCAGTTTATTAAAAAACAAATTATTGTTTTAACATGAATCATGGTTATAAATGGCATGATTATTATATTACGGTCTTGGAAAAAGCATAATGTCACCCAAATTGTATGATGGGTAATTTTTAATGAACTAAATGCTCTTGCTGGTGGAACAATACAGATACTCTTTTGATATGCTGTGATTAATGATACAGGTTCCTGCAGTGTAATGTGAATGTTCAGTTTATCTTAATACCGAAGGTGTGAAAAACAATATTCTGTATTTCCCCATTGGCACATTTGAATCGCCCACTAGTGACATTAAGCAACCTTGGACTCTGGCCCATTCGAACCGCCTGCGCCTGTGACGTCACAACCAAACTTTACCTCTGATTGGCCGAAACTGGGGAATCCAGAAAATCGCCAAAATCGGTCTCCTCCCACTACTATGATGCAATGCTGGCGCAAAGGCGGTCTTCTAACCACACTTCTATAGTTAGGGAGACAGCGGCAGCCTGAGGGTTGAGAAGTTTTCAGAGCCCTAATGGCAGCAAATCGATTTTCTTTATCTGCTAGTGTAGGCCATTGTTTAAAACAAGCAGCAAATATAACATCTTAAGCTTTCAATTTACTTTAATTATATGTTACAACCTTACATCAATATATGGTACACTAAGAGCCCCCATGTAGTGGAACCTTCCAATCCTCCGGTAAGCCTTAACACACTCAGAGCCTCATTTTGCGAGATTATTTTATTAATTTTGTTTTCACATCAAAGTGTGTGGTGCACTCCAGAAACCCTGATTGTAAAATCAGTGTATAAAATTAGGCTCTTGTCAGGCGGAAGGCTGCACGGGGGTTATGCAACACTTTCTCCTGAACTGTGAACAATTAAGTTCATGACAATGTGTAGCCTTCTGGTACCTATAATATTAAATATCCTGGTCGCCACGCATTCGTATAACCCCAAATGCGAAGGGTAATATAAATAAAGTCACTTAACACAGTTTGAGAATAACAAAATACTTATATTCTTGATAATAGTTCACTCATACATTGTCGGTACCAGATATGTGAATAAAGCATTGAACAACAGTTTCTTTGAAGATTGCAGATTAAGTACAATTCTACGAGAAGACAAAAACTCACAAAGTCCCCCTAACAGTAGTGAGTACTACGGCATGTTAGAACTTGCCTAAACCGCTACCCTAATTTTGCGCCGCTAACTAGCGCAGAGTTGCGCGATCACTTTCCGGCGTAAGAATGAGACCAGAATGAGCTTACAGCAAGGTCTTTTATAGACTTCCCAGAGCCTATGACCTTGGCAAATCTTTCTTTAATTAATATCTCCAAAAGTAGATAATAGTTTAACTTGAAATTTTTACAGGGACTTTCTATTGTCATGTACTATCTGTTTTAATTTAATTTAACATTCCAAAGGGTTTCTATAATCTTAAAATTAAAGTCATCACATAACCAACTTGGCGGAATTTTTACGCGCTTCAACAACAATCAGCGACTATCTATTTTCAAAAACTTAATTACCTGACAAATGCTTAAACTTTTTACCGAAACCGTTATATATTCGTAATCGTCTTAATTTGGGCTTTCTACTGATATAAATTTCAAATTAATATTCCTTTTAATTAAAAAGTTCATTTTTTTCTCTTAATTAAAACTGCTAATTAAACTTTGCTACCAAAATATCAGGAACAATGCTGACTATAGCTGTTGATAAAAGATCAGTTGTAGCTTTATGTGATCCAAAGATATTTCAAATCTTAGATTTTTACTTTCTGATCGCGTGTTTCAAAACGTGAACAAACCAAAATATCTCTTAAAATAAATGTTTCCCAATATGATCAATACACTTTAAAATGATTTTTATGGTGAATTGTCCCTGTGGGAAAGATTACAGGGAAATTCCTTCAAGTTGACAATTACTCTTCTCGAAATTTCTAAGTCCAACATAAGCAACTTTACAATCGATCTATGGAATATTTTTTTCTACTGGGGATAGCTAGTGGGAGTGCTTTTGGTGAACTAAAAGGTACTTTACACTCTGATACTATCAAAACCAATTATACCACTGGACACGCAAAGAATTTAGGGCGCCAAGTGGCGACCATTGGCGGTTTATGTGCACATGAGGGGGATGGGTTGGCATTTTGAGTTAATTTCGAAGCTTCTGGAAACTTAAGTGTAATACTACTACTCACATTGCACCCTCAATCAATGGCTGTCATCAAGATCTATCGATTTCCTTTATAAAACGTCATTGTCACGTAGTTATGGTGTTGATGTTGAAAGTGAAGGAACTCTCTGAGGAGGCGGCTGAGCACGCCAATGACAGCGAGAATACATTTCTTGCAAAATCATGTTTTCCAAAAATGTTCACTGTTAAATCCTAGCAGGTTTAGTGGCATTAAAGCCTTGTACTTGCTTAAAACTTAAATTTACAGGGAGTAAAAACCTATGAGCAGTGGTAGATATGTAAGGGACTTATAGGCCCAAAAAATTGATTAACGGACTGTCAACCTGGTGTCCGAAGGTTGATTAATTGCTTCCCTAATCTAACTTTGTGCTCTGCCTGATCACAGAGAGGGAATAAACACAATAATACATATTGCGGCAGGTGTTCGTAACTACAGTACGGACTTGGCCAGGGCAACAAAAGTAGCTATTAATAAAGTGTTGACACATTGGCACAACTGTAAACCAGCTGCTAGCACCTAGATGGCATGGGCTCACAACAATGGAATTATTAATGGGTTGTTAATGTGCACCTCTCCTGGACAAGAGTACATCTGATTCTGTGTGGTCATTATTCATTCCTCTTGTAATCTAACTCAATGGCTGACAGACCTGCGCATTCTCCCATGCCATAACTCAGAACCCTGAAAGTAGAAAATTTGACGCAGGTATTTAATCTAAAACATACCCCTCAGGGAACCAGAGAATGAGCATCATAACTTCGACATTACTGTGTTCCTCCCTTGACTTCCTCTCCTTGTCCAAGTAACTGAATTTATTCCCTTTGACTTAATACATCACCAGCAAAGCATTAAGAAAAATATCACAATTCCATACCATCAATTAATACTTTCTGTTGCTCTACAACAAATGAAAATCTGGTGTGTTCTCAACATATTGATGGGAAGATTGAAAATGACCTACTACAGGAGCATACTGAAGCACTGAAACAGAAGAGAGAATTTTATAGAAAAAGGAAGTGAGTACTGGGAAAAAAATAATGTTGAGCCAAATAAACTTTTTATAGTAAAAAGAGGCATTATAACTAGGCATATTAAAATTGACAACATAAGAAACCTACACAATATTTTTAATTATTATTCTCAGCATTCGCCTGGTGTGATTTGCCCATACAGAGACATATTTGGTTACATGGGGGTCTTGCAAAAAGAGGGATCTCTGTGGGAGGAAAAAAAAAGTTCGGGAAAGCAATACAAAGCTAAAATATTTTGTACCAAAATACACTTAATTTTAAAAGAAAACAATGTAATTAATTGTAAAATCTTGACCTTGATTCTGATCAAACTTGTTTTATCTAGGAATGCTATTCCGAGGGAAACAGTGACTCCGAAAAAAATACAAAATTCGGTTGGACAATAGATGTTAAGCAATACTACTGGTAACAACAAAAATTAAAACTTTAATTGCGATTTGTTGGTTTTGTCAGCAAATAATAATTTCATTAAGGTAATAGCAAAACAAAATTTAACATCCTTTTTTTTTTTGTTTAAAGTTGTTTTTATTTTAATAGTGATTTACATTAAACCACTTCTTATAAAACATTATATCACAAGATTTTTTAAAGTACAAATTCAGTCTTAACATAAAGCTGTCATTCAGCTTCTGGTACAAATTCTGAGTCAACAATGAATAATCTAACATTAAATGAAACATTAATCAGTATGGAACAAAAACTTAATTATATCATTGGTTATCCTATAGACACGTATCTTTTTATCTCTGCAACCAGTATAAACAAAATTTGAGGTATAGCTTACTGCATTGATTGGATCAAAATCGGAACCAGTGAAACTCAACCGTTTAATCTGTTTTGTGTCAGTTGCTTTCATATTGTGATATAAAGTGCAGGTACCATCTGTTCTGCCAACAATAATACCTCCTTCTTCATAGGTAGTAATCCCAAAGATTGGGCTTGAAGATTCCCATAAAACAAATTTACATGTGCCACTATTTGTTTCATACATACTAATACTTCCATCATGACAGCCTGCTACAAAGTACAATCTTTCAATAAGGCAAATTCCGTTAACTGCTGCTTGTCGCTTCCTGGAATACATCAGTTTTCGGGTGTAAACTTCTAATCCAATTATCGTTCCATCTTCACACCCTAAAATCACAATCTTGTTCTCAGTTCCAAATTCATTTTCACCTATAACAAACACTCATGTTAGAACTATTGCTGTATTCCACTTTTTAACTGAAATAAACACTAATATTAATAAATATATATAATTATGATTGCAAATTTGGACAAAACGAGTTGTCATTACTGAATTTAACTTTAGGTCAGCAAAATTATACTTAGTTGGTCAAAACAACAAAATTGCTTCATTTATATACCCTTTGTTCTAAATTCTATTTACACTAACCAGAAAGTGTTTAGATTAGTAAACAATATTTGCTTTACAAGTTTGTGTATTAATTCTGACATGGCCTTAGGACCTAATTCTTTTTTTACTATTTTCTTTAAGTAATATACACTGAAGAGCCAAAGAAACTGGTATAGGCAATGCATATGCAAACACAGAGATATGTAAACGCTCAGAGTATGCACTACAGTCGGCAACGCCTATATAAGACAACAGGTGTCTGGCAAAGGCGTTGGATCGGTTACTGCTGCTACAATGGCAGATTATCACGATTTAAGTGAGTCTGAACGTGGTGTTATAGTCAGCGCACGAGAGATGGGACATAGCATCTCCGAGGTAGCGATGAGGTGAGGATTTTCTCATACGACCATTTCACGAGAGCACCTTGAATATCAGGAATCTCATTAAACATCAAATCTCCAACATCGCTGTGGCCGGAAAAAGATCCTGCAAGAACAGGACGAATGACGACTGAAGAGAATCGATCAACATGACAGAAGTGCAACCCTTCTGCAAATTTCTGCGGATTTCAATGCTGGGCCATCAACAAATGTCAGTGTGCGAACCATTCAACCAAACATCATCGATATGGGCTTTCGGAGCTGCAGGCCTACTCATCTACCCTTGCTGAGTGCACGAAACAAAGCTTTACGCCTCGCCTGAGCTCGTCAGCACTGACATTAGACTGTTGATGATTGGAAACATGTTGCCTGGTCTGACAAGTCTCATTTCCAATTGTATTGAGCGGATGGATGTGTACAGGTATGGAGACAACCTCATGAATTCATGGACCCTACATGTCAGCAGGGGACTATTCAAGCCGGTGGAGGCTCTGTAATGGTGTGGGGTGTGTACAGTTGGAATGACATGGGACCCCTGAAATGACTCTTGACAGGTTACACGTTTGTACGCATCCTGGTTCATCACCTGCATCTATTCATGTCCATTGTGCATTACGACAGACTTGGGCAATTCCAGCAGGACAATGCAACACCCCACACATCCAGAATTGCTACAGAGTGGCTCCAGGAACAGCCCTACAAGATGCATGGTGTTAATTTCCTCCAGCACTTCAGACATTAGTCGAGTTCATGCCACATCGTGTTGTGGCACTTCTACGTGCTTGCAGGAGCCCTACACAATATTAGGCGGGTGTACCACTTTTTTTTTTTTTTTTTTTTGGCTCTTCAGTGTAGTTATTTGAGTACCAAGAGCAAAGTAGAATAATATCGAGAGTAAGATTAAACAGAATGTAATAATGGTTCACATATAAGGCAGTACCATAGCTAGTTAGGTAATAAGAGTTTACAAATAAATGTTTAAAACTACAAAAATTAGAAGAAATAAAGAGACTAAAATGCACACTACCACAGGATACATAAACAAAATGGAAAGACACCTCAAGTAATGCTTAAGTAAAAGAAGCGAGTGTAACAGAAAAGCAATACATCAAGTAGTTTTCATATGAATGATACATAGAACTAATAGCAGAGCTGATCTAGTAATTGAAATCAGTTATTATTACTATTATTATCGATGCTTGTAATGGAGCATATGCCTTGGCAGCAATTTCCCAATCCAACTGCTTTTAATTTTAAATTCTTTCAATGTTTGGGTTAATTTGTTCAGCATATCCCTTGAAAACTTAATTTTTTCAGACTTCTGTAGCCACAAGTGAAAATTTTTTCCACTACCTTGAGTCTGAACTCGTGTGCAAGTCTATAATCATGGTAGGCTTCCCTTCCATGTACTACTTACTTCTGTTCTCATTATCCATCCAGTCCCCACTGCCAATGTGTGTCTCATACACGCCCAGCAGTCTCTTCTCCAGCACTGTGTCCTCCAATCCAGCTCCTTTATGATATGTCATTAAGTATGATATACAGTAATTTTAACAAAAAAATCTATCTGCCCTCCATATGTGGGTCCCATACTATCCTACTATAATCAAGTAAGGGCCTGATAAAGTTTACATAACCTGTTTCATTCAATTCCCTGGTACATCCCATCACACTTTCCACTACATGTAGGACTTTGAAACCTCTTCTAACCACTGTACCACGTTTGTGATGAGCTTATTATTAAATGATACACAGATCTACAGTGGCGCAGCTATCGGAGGGCTAGGCAGCCATGCACTGTGGGCCCCCAAGCTCAGTGGGCCCTCACAAGATTCGGTAGAGAGTCGCACATCTGGTCTGAGGGCCCCCAAAATATTTTTTTTGCACCGCAGCCCTCATTAACCTAGCTAAGCCACTGGTGATATACCAAGTATTTAAACATCATGCCTTCAACAAGGACTTATAGTTGTTCAAATATTTATTTTTCTATCTGCATATCTGATAACTTCACTCTCTTTGGCATTTATCTTCATTGCATGCTGATCTTTTTTTTCTTTTCTTTTGGCTTTTTGAAGGAACTATCTCAACATTTGTCATCGTGGGAAACCATGGAAAACTGAAATCTGGATGGTGATTTAAACTCAAGTGGTCCATAATGGCAGGCCTGAGTGTTACTGCTCACCCACTAGGTTCGGTCATATTGAACTAGCCAACTAAATATCCTGTCCATATCCTTATGTTGCTGTTCAAAATTCTTGCACCTTTTAATCAGATTATATAACATTATGACATCCACAAACAAGCTACCTTCTTACTGTAAACCATAAATGCAATAATTAATTGGAATAATGATTAGAAATGGTCCCAATACACTACACCATGGCATTCCTTTTCTTACCTCCACCTCTTTTAATACTGTATTTCCTACTCTTAACTCTCTGCTTCTAACTTTTTAAGAATTCTTTTATCAAACAAGTTACTTTGTGATTCATTCCAAGGTTTATTTGCCAACATTCTAAGGCTCACTCTGCCAAATTACTTGGAGAGATCTATGGCTACTCTATATTCTTCACCCCTCTTATCCATTTAATCTTAAATAACTTGCACATATTCAACTGAGATTCATACGAATGACTCTCCTAAACCCAAGTTGCTCATTTACAGAACACTTTCATTTTTCACAGACATTACAGGCATAGCAGCATACCTAGTTCTCCATCAGCTTACCTACAATAAATGCCAAACTAATTAGTTTTTTTATTTTCAACACTATTTGTCTCCCCTACTTTATGAACCGGTACTACTATAGCACTTTTCCAGTCCTCTAATATGCCGTAAGTCATCAGATTCATTTTAAATAATATTTACAGTATGGCACAGCAGCATATCCACCCATCATTAATACATTGGCAGTATCATCCATAAAAGACCTTACACACTTTTATAAACCAAATTTACTAATTTCCTGGAGAAGCTCCCGCTGATATTCTGCATATGAAAATCTCCAACAGTCTCGGCAAACCTGGTGCTTAATATTTCCTGCCTTTAATATCCCTGGTAACTCCATATATTTAACTGTCAGAATACTTTCCCAGACCATCAATTTACTTAAATATCTATGGTAATTTCTAGTAGCATCATTCCAGCCATAACTGTAATCATGAGTCCATCTTTAGCTTTCCTCTTTGTTGATTCTAATTCCTTGTTCAGTTGTTCCCAGTATTCCCTATTAACCTACTGCTTTCTCACTCTATTGAGTTCTTTTCTTACAAACCACCTTTTCCTCCTCTCTTCCCTCACAATTATGCAGGTTCAATCATGCTTTCTTTATTATTATTTTCTTAATAAACTTTCTTTGCCATTCTCACTATCTCATTGAACTGATTTTACTTCCTCTTCACTGTACTGGTGCACTCTAGCCAAATTCTGAACCTTTCCCTGAAATACCTCTTCACATTCAATTTCAACAACTCGTTTACTACTACCTCTAATATCCACCAGAATTTCTTCATGATCCCTTATTCCTTACAAAACTTGAGGTCTCATTTATTACTATATTTATTAGAAAGATATCCATTTTTTGTTCTACTGGGCTTTGCTATAATAATATATAAAACCTCTTTACCCTCACTAAGATATTTCCAAATCTCTGCTTCCCTGTATTAGTTTTGTGTTGTGTATAGAGTTATAGGAATGTGTGCTCTACTGGTGTCATACAGTGTTCGTGTCAAAGTGTTGTCACTGGCGCATGGTAACCTGGTCTTGTAGACACATAGCAGTTGCACATGTTAAGTGGCTATGCACCCTAGCATGGGTAACTGTCAAACAAGTCTGATGTAATGGCAGAGTCATCCAGTGAGTTGATGACCCCCTGAGTAAGTACACAGGTAGTTCTGGTACTTAGGAGCTCCAATAATATGAATTATGTCAAGCCCCTTAGGGATATATTCGAACACCAGGAAGAAGTCAAACATCCACTCTACGCGTACTACCGGAGGCCTGATCCAGGATGTGAAACAGGTCATTCCAGATGCTGTGGAGGGTAGAGAGCAGCCTACTGCAGATTGAGGCACATGATGTCTGTTTCCTGGGATCCCTTCCTTCAGGTAGCTGGCTCAAAAGGACCTTTGCAGTCAATGGTTACCAGATTTTAGCAGAGCTAATGATCAGCTGTACTGTTGAATGAACACTTGTGGACCTCTGGTTCAAAGATGAGTCGAGAGTCTGAATCAATGGTTTATAGTACTTCTGTGATCTTGGCTGCAGATTCCTTAACCTACACCATAGTTCTATAGGATGCCCCTGAATAGGTCAAAGGTGCACTACATGCATGACTTAGCCATCCATATAGGTGGCTGGATCTGGAGTGCATTAGGAAGGTTTTTTATGCTGATGGAGGAAGAACTGTTACAGGAAATATAATCATGGACAACTCATATTTACCATCACATGCCAATTTTAAGCCAGGAAAATCTTGACAGTTTAATGTTCTTCTCATTAATTACTGACGTGTTTGCAACAAACAGCTGGAACTAAAAACTGTCACTACCATAAAAAAGTGGATATTATAATCGGTACACAAAGCTGGTTAGAAGTGGATATTACTCTGCACAAATCTTCAATAATGAATGCTTTCTCAAAAGATAGACTGAAATCTACTGGAGGGGCTGTATTTGCAGCCACAAATAAAAACCTCCTATCTAATGAAATAGAAGTCTATTTGATTCACAAAATAATATATATCAAACTCAAAGTAGCTAAAGCAAAAATGGTGATAGGCTCTTTCTATAGTCCACCAGATGCTGATATATTTCCGAGGTATTGAAAACAACATAAATGATAGTCAGATGATTTCCAACTCGAAAAAATACAAAGTGGTGACTAGCAGATTGCTTGAGTTATTTACATTCACAAAACCGATAGCAGGGATAAAACAACATGCTATGTTTTCCAATAAACATTTTGAACAGCTGGCCATTGAACAAATACGGTGTTTTCATGGTAAATGAGACCTTTAGAATTTACTGTTATAAACGGGTCAGAGTTATTTTAAGATATTTCAACGACAGGAATAAGTGATCATAAAGTCATAATTGCAAATGCAAAATCGATAGCTGAGCATAAAAGAAAAAAAAGAAAGGAATGCTTCCAGATTTACAAAAAGCTTCGAAGGAATCTTTCAGAATGTACCTGAATGGTAAGTACCACTAATTTAAGATAAAAGGGACTATTGACAAGTTGTGGCAACACATCGTATGAATAAATTGCGATGGTATCAATAAACATAGTTTGAAGTGGTCACTCATAGAAGGGTGGTACTTGTACGAGGTGAAAAGATTGCACAAAAAGCAGAGGAGGACACACACACACAAACACTCTCCCAAGAAGGGACAGTAGGGATGTAGACATCTTAATTGGTTTAATAAGGAATGTAAAAAAGTGCTACTTGAGGCATTTAATGATGTCTGTTGAAATTTGCTTTCGAAGAGGATTGCAGAAAGCCAAAAGAAACTTTAATCATATATAAAATTTCAGTTGTAATGCCAATAGTATGTAACCACTGCCACAAAACGAATATGATACCAAGTTTGTTGGGTGAGCAGTAACCCTCTGGCTTCTCATTCGGGAGGACATGGATTCAAATCTCCATCTGGCAATCCAGATTTGGATTTTCCACGGTTTCCCCAAATCCTCCAGGCAAATGCTGGGATGGTTCCTACAAAAGGCCATAGCTTAATCCCTCTCTGTTCCTTGCCTCCAAGTACTTTCCTGCCTCTAATGACCTTGATGTCAATGAGGTGTAAAGCCAGAAGCATATATAAAAATGGAAAGGACAGATAAAATACACCAAGTTGAAGCAAGGAGGGCAGCAGCAATACAAAACAAAACAGAAAATACAATATTTCGGATTAAACCCTTTGTCAAGTTAAAAGAAGTAAGTGGCTAGTGCAAGCCTTGCGGTCGACGCAACCACTCCTGGAGTGGTGGCTTTGAAAAGTTGATCAGAATGACTCACCCCACAGAGTGGGGGCCAAGAACTTTTTACAGTGAAATACTTCTCCCACCAATGGGATTCAATGATAGGATACATAAAATCAGGGAAATCAGGTGCAGCACTGATTCCTAAATGAATTGTTTGTTCCTTGATGCTGTTAGTGACTGGAATGCACTGAATGTAGGTTAGTTTTGGTGCAAAGCACCCTCTGCCACCAACAGTTTTCTGTTAATTGCATAATATAATTGTATAACTAGATGTTATTAATCAAATTTCCTTCACAGTACACACCTCGGATACTTAAATCCCATGCCAATAAGGACCATTCTACTCCATACCTGAACATCAAACACAAATGTATTTTCTACCTGTGGGCCTTATCTTGTTCATTCACTCTCAGACTATGGTAAGCAGCCAAGTCTTGCTTAGTCTTGCAAACTCTACCATCAGTAAATCATGTCTGTCACCTGTTAATACCTGTAGTAGTATATATTGCAGTATACATAATTCCTCCTGTGTGTTAGTGGTACGATCGGTCTGGTGGCTCAGTGGTTAAGGCATCTGACTGGAGATAAAAAGATCCCCAGTTCGAATCCATGTCAGCATAAGCCCTTAACTTGACCTTCACCTCTGACAAAGATTGCTTTGTGTATGTGAAGGACACAAGAATGTATCCATGGTTCTGATTCCACTTTAAACCATAGATTCCCTTTACGAGTATGATTAGCAGGTTAGGTTAGGTAAGGAGGAAAGGAATTGGTTACCCTACCTCCAATACCAGGATAAGTATACCTCCGTCGGGAGGGTCCAATCTATTTTTGAGTTGAATACCACTGTTGGCTTAGCTCTGTAGTACAATATAATCCTTGTGGAAACCCCAGTTGTTTGGTTAATACACCAATCTACACTAAAGTATAAAGAGAATTGAGAAATATAAATCAATATCAGGGCATATTAATTTAAAAAAAAGTAAAAACTATACTTACGCTTGATGTTGGCAGCACTTTTTTTATCAATTTCATCACTAGTAGTTATACAACAACAATTAATAATGCGTTTCGCATTATATAGATCACCAATACAGGAAGCAAGCCCACAACTCCAAATTTTTGCAAAGCCATCCCTAGAAAGAATAGCAAAAACATGTACTGAAACTAACAACTAAGACTATTCTGCAAATACAGATATATTCAGTTTTTCCATATATCTTAGGCTCTTAACAGAAATCTTGGAAATTTTTATTTTTAAAAAAAGACACTTTAATTAAACTGTTAACATGTTTCTCATAGATGCAGCATTATTTCCAAACAAAAACATTTTGGACTTTAAAGTTCAGCAATAAGTTTTTAAGCAACAACAAACGTGCACTAATACTACAACTGCTCAGTAACAACCATAGAATGTGTTTTAATAATTTCCTACAATATTTGTAAAGTAAGTTGTCACTGCAGATGCGACAGTGCACTGTTACAAAAAATCCCTATTTCAATGTGATATTTGGATGCAAACCACATAACAGTTATAGCTGGTGGTTGTATATGATATGGTTATGGGTTTCTTGAGCAGTCTGGTAGCTCAGTGGTTAAAGGTTTCTATTACTTGATCATAAAGATCAAACAAATTTACTTTTGTGGGTTTCTTGAAAAAGTGTTTCATCCTTGGACACATTTTCAGAAGTAGATCCTTTGTTCCACATGATATTTTCAATATTAATGCTTTTAGTTCAGTATTATCACTATCTTTGAAGAATGTGTGTTAAAAAGTTTTCCAGCAGGTATTTGTTTTCTGTTTTTACTAGAGAGGTTCTACCAATACACTTGCAAGACAGCAGAATACGGTAGTGGTTGTTTTGATATTAATGTTTCAATACTGTCTTCACAACAGACTACATTTTCACTAAGTAATTTGGAAATAACCTACAATAATGTCCAGGCATTTAGCTAGATTAATGTTAGGAAACCAGGAAGCGATAAAATTTGGAATAGAATTTGAACCAGAGTCCTCTAAAATGTGTAAGCAAGAGTATAGACATGACATTAATCATTAAAGGAATGTGAGAACTCCCCAAAATAAAAACCACACGTGAGCTGGTATAAATTTGAAGCACTTTAATTAGCTTGAGCAAAAAAATACCATACCTCTGGCAAAATTCACTGCTGGAAAAATGAAAACATAAAATTAGTCATTAAATTTTCTATAGAAATGAAATTAGGCTCACTATAAGCCCGTGAGATTTTATTTATTTCTTCTTGTTTCATACTGCGCAACATAGCATTAGAAGTTCTCAATTTATGGAAATAAAACCTTAAATGTAACAAACTTGCAAAGTATTTTACAACATATATTTTGTTGTGCCACTGCTCTTTGTAAAACAGAATAGTGAGACCTACTAATTTTTTTTAACTATTCATTACAGTATACTTATAAACACAGCTGAATGAGAGAAAGGCCCAGGAACTGAAACTATAGTTAGAAGTAAAACAAATGTAATCCTATAGTACTCACTTTGATACAGAGATAACATTCTTTCCACGATCCACCATGCAAAAATCGGTAACTGCCCCAGTGTGTCCTCGCAGTGTAACAGGGCAGGTACCTGTTTTACCATCCCAAATCTTTAAAGTCATATCTGCACCACCAGAAAGAACAACCTTTCCTGATGGAAACCACTTTACTTTGTAAACATCTCCAAGATGTCCATCCAAAGCAAACTGTAAACAGACAGATATATTAAATAATATCTATGACATACACTAAAGATACTGCCTATACCTATAAAACCTTGTAATGTAATAATATGATCACCAAATGCCTTCAGCAAAAATGTTTGCAGAAAATTTAATAGAAAATGGAAGAAAGCTCTGTTCCTTTATAAATCTGAACTTGATTATAAAAACTGACAATGAATATGCTTTTAGATAGAGAGAATGTAAATGGCAGCTTGTCAATGGTGAAGGCAGACAATCTAATAACTACATACATTTGTGGCAGTAAGGTTACCTCTGATTACCAGTTTGAGCAGTTACGTTTTCACACCTGTTGGGAACTGCAAATGCAGTCAGGTAGGGAGAGAGAATTCCAATGAATAACATTCACACAAGAAGCAGCAGCAGTAGCAGAAAAAAATGTGCTACATACATAATGTTCAGGTTAAAAATCTCAGGTCACTCTACTGAGAAATATATCGTTTTATCTCTGAAGCAAGAAAACATTAAGATTCTTAGAAATGGCAAGAAGTTGACATTTAAGTCAATTTTTCTTGATAGAAGTAATGACCATTCAGTGCCAAAATTGTAAGTTGACAAAGCATGTTTTAACATGAAGCTAGCTATGATCTCCTGTCCAGATTTCTACAATTGGAAACAGGAGGCATACTTTGTCATATGTAAGTGATAGGTGAATAAGTTTGCTTCTATAATCAGTTCGTGGTAGTAATAATGACAAAATTTGGCACGGTAGTGGCCATCTTCATTATTGGGTATTTTCATAATGTGTTTAATTTCAACCATTATCTCAGTTTCACAACACTTAAGTAGTGTCCAAATATTCAAGATCAATAGTTTTCAACCTATGATTTTATTCTTACTATTGCCAATTCCATGTAATGTTCATATTGTCAGTTAAAAGAGCAAGACAGCCAATCAAAATGGGCACACATGACAGCATTAAACTCACCCAGGATTGGACTGAACTGATCCCTCCACTCCTGGCTCACATTTTTACACCCAAATTCAATGGTGCTGATCAGTGGGGGAGTGTGGCAAATGCAGCTGGACCTGAATAATCTTTGTTTTGAAGACTGCAGACACAGCAGTGCCAAAGTCATGAAGCAAGTATACTAGTTACAGGTGAGAAACACTGTTTAAGTGGTTAGGAGATGGCTCATGTACCAGAACAATTCATTTAGGCGACCCCTGCTGACTTTTCACTGGTTGCATATTTACTATTAGCTCAAAGTCTGATGCCATGTTTTGTCATGGAGTGGATGAGTCAGTTGGCAATAGGCAGTATAATTGGTGAGATTAATTATTGTCTGGGTCCAAGGATGTACCAAGCAATGGTTTTTTGCCAGACCTGTGTATACTGCACAGTGTTCTGGGAGACACTGGCCACTTCCAACATTCCAAATTGAATTGGATTAACACAGACTTTATTAAGTGCAGTGTGGGAATAAATGTTATTGTTCACGTGTACCATAAGCAATCTGTTTTCAGTTTCTCAAATTTCCATCCTAAGAATCAGTTTCAGTGATAAAGTCTGATAACTCCATGGCTGGTGTCCTTGAGGTGTAATAATTAGGGATTGGAATAAACCAAGTGTATAACTTAAACTGTGCTTCGTCCACTACCATGGGATCTCTGTCACAGACCCATAAATCCTTTTTCCTTACATCCTCAGGAATATCCCAGCCTGGCAAATGGGCAATTTATTATACGATAAGCGTGTCAGGGCACCAAACTTTAAATTACTGCATTTATCTGAACCAACCAAGTGTATTTATATCTTACAAGCTCATTTTAATAACCCAGTCACTTCACTGGATTTAGCACTACTGCTGAAGGGAAAAGGATGTGGAGAATTATTAAACATAATGTATCATAGGAACAAATGACACTGTTCAAAAGTTAGTTCAAACAGAAATGGTACTTCTGGTTTATTTCTCCACAGACTATACAACATCAAAAGGCCACTAACCAAAAATATTATATGCCTCTTCTAAGTTATGGGGCTATTAGTAGTGTGTACCGGACACAAAACTTGGACAAAACATTGTTATCAACTACTCCACATGTTCTCCAGAAAAACACACTATAATCATTCACAAAAATACAGTATTCCCTAAATGTTCTCAAAGTTAGTTCCATTATTAATTTTCTGTATATTCCCAATACTTTAATAGAGAGGTACCTAAGCCACATGAACCAACAGAGCTGCATCACTCAACAGCAGACACTGTCTTTTTGGTTCAAGTTCAACCATTGAGTAAATCCCATTAAAACAAAGTTCACTGAAACAAGAAACATGAAGGATACTTGAACATGCACATCTCCTTATCATCTATGATTGAAAGTACTGAAGCCTAATCAGTTGAGAAAATGATGGCATAAAATGCTTCAGCTATACTGATGTAACTACTCAAAATACTCAACAGTACATAACCGAATTCATAAAACATACATTCAAGCATGTGAAAGGTCCATGATAGTCACTGAAATATAAACATAGCAGCCCAACTATTGGCTGTGGTGTTACAGTGGGGTATATGGCTATGACACCAAAACAAAGGAATCAAGACTGGCGGAGGGGGGGGGGGGTTTCATACCATGTTTTTGGGCAAATCAAGACACTCTTTACTGTATTCTATGCTCATAACAGAATATTCCAATTGGGAGTGTAATCCATAAGTTTTATGTCATTTGCATCACAATAATGTGCCGGTTAATACTGCACTTCTAACTGTTAAATTTCTAGCACAGAACATAATGCCTGTATTCACCTTATACAGCTCCCTGGAACTTTTGACAATCCCCAATGATAAAGGGATGAATGAAAGGGCAGACTTTGCTACCGCAGGGAAGATAAGGAAACAATTGTGGGAAAAGTTGAAGAGAGCTTTTCATTTTGCAGATTACAAGAACGGCTGACATTAGTGCATTACATCTGAGAAGAGGTATTCTGAAGTATACAATATTGCTATTGACAACTAAATAAATACTTTTTGAT
This sequence comes from Vandiemenella viatica, assembly GCA_031002005.1. NCBI lineage: Eukaryota > Metazoa > Arthropoda > Insecta > Orthoptera > Morabidae > Vandiemenella > Vandiemenella viatica. Next base: position 81,562,594 of record CM061921.1, read on the forward strand.
GATAATGCAATTCTTATTTTTTATCGCACCTTGGTTTTTTTAAAAAACTTTTTCAATGAACACAAATGCCTTTACTTCAGACACTGATGGCCTGATGCTTATAACTGCTATAAGTACTGGTTAATGCTATGTTTTAGAAATACAAATAGAAGGATAGGAAAAAATAGATTAAAACATAGACTGATACATACAGTTATGGTTCCAGTAGCACAATGCCAGACAAACATTTTATTGTCTGAAGAAACAGAGACTCCTTCAACTGATGTCGTGTCAAGAGCAACCACCTGAAAATCAAATACCTTTAACATTAACATTTAATAGCAGATTCTTTTTATTTAATTAAATGCCATAGATGAAAAGGAAAAATTCAGTTATTTTCTTGGAACCATTTAAATTCAAGACACTTACACTACTGCGGTGAATATGTTCCAATACTGAATCTGAAGATTTGAAGAAGAATGTGCAGTTTGATTCTTTATGAGTCACAGAAACCACAGTATTTGATATTTTCTTCGCTGTCAAGAAATCTGGTGTAACCTCAAACATTTCTGAATTTTGACTATTGCTTTTTATAAAACACTGGACACTTGGTTGATCTTAAAAGAAAGAAAAAAATTAAATTTAAGTAACACAACTGTAACTAAAAAGAAATGCTGCAAAGCATATCTGATTCACTAGAGTTTAATTCAGAGTTTCCAAGCGAGCATGTGCAATATATAAGGAGGGAATTTGCTAAAAGGAAAGAAGAAAGGGGGGAGAGGGGTCCATAGTTAACAAGTTGAAGTAATTGGCAGAAGCACACAGTCACAGAATATCAGTCATTCATATAAAATAAGGCACGTCTGGGCAGTTCTGATTAAAGAGGACAAAACTTTCAGTTATGACATAAAACATCGCAAACGTTTGTTTACATGTATTTGTCTTACCAAGCAAGCTAAACCAAAACTCTACATTTTAAAGAACATTTCTGATGATACAGAACAGCACAAAACACACAACAACACATAAATTTACAATTTTATCATTCAGTATCGTTGTCATTACTATGTACACTATCTGACACCTGTCTGTATCTGCACTTAGACTTTACCTGTATCTCGTTCCCTATTAGTAAACATTAACATGGGGTGGGGTCACCCTTTGCCTTTTTGATGGCTTTTAACTCTGCTGTGGAGACTTTCACTGAGGTGACTGAAAGTCTGTGGAGAAATGGCAGCCCATTCTTCCACAAGAACTGAAACCAGTGATGCTGGACACTGAAGTCACGAGTGAAGTCGACATTCTAATTCATTCCAAAAGTGTTCCATAAGGTTCAGGTTGGAACTTTCAGCAAGCATTTAAGGAATGTTATTTTCCCCAAACCATTGCCTCACAGATGAATTTTTATTATAGAGTGCATTGTAATAATTTGTCCAAACTATCACATGCAGTGCACAATGGTTTAAAATTTTATGGATCAAGCTCAATGTAGCTAGGACGAAACTTGTGACTGGCTCCTTCTATCGTCTACTAGATGCAAGCGTAACTATTGCCGAGGCCTTAAGGAATAATGTAAATAATATAGCTCGTCAATTTCCAGACCATACAATAATGCTAAGTGGTGACTTTAACTTGCCATATATCGACTGTACTAATTATGTTCACATTACTGGGGGCAGGGATAAAGAAGCTTGCAAAATGATTCTAAACCTTTTCTCAGATCACAATTTTGAGCAGCTCGTAACTGAACCAACGCGTTGCCTCAACGGTAATGAAAATATTTTAGATATTCTCTTTACAAATAGACCTGAATTATTCACGGATATTTCTACCACTGTGGGAATAAGTGATCACAAAGCTGTAATTGCTAAACTAAAATTAGCAACCACGCACAAAAAGAAAAAAGAAAGGATCGTTTACAGATTTGAAAAGGCTTCAAACGGGTGTTTTAGAATGTATTTGAGGCATAATTACCATACCTTCTTATTAGCAAGAGACAACGTTGAAGAGAGGTGGCATCGATTCATACGTATAGTCAGGGAAGGTATGGACTTGCATATACCGAAACGGACAATCAGGGAAGGGAATGATCCCCCATGGTATACACGGGATGTTAAAAGGTTACTCAAAAAGCAAATGAAGATACATACACGGTCAAAAAGGACGAAGCATCAGACTGATTTAGATAAGTTAGAGGAGGTAAGGGGACATGTTAAGAATGCGATGCGTGCGACCTTTAATTACTTTCGTTGCAATTCTCTCTGTAAGAGCCTCACCGAAAATCCTAAAAAATTTTGGTCATATGTAAAAAAGGTTAGTTGTAGTGGAAACAATAAGCCAGTTCTAATAAAAGACGGACGGGAAATTGACGACAGCCGCGACAAGGCTACTGTATTTAACACCGAATTCAAAAATTCATTCACGCGCGAAAACATAGAAACATCCCCACTTCACCACATCACATGGAATTAGAGATGGATCTGATAGAGATTGATAGTGTAGGTACTGTAAAGCTATTAAAGCTCCTGAAGCGGGGTAAAGCACCGGGTCCCGATGGTATACCAGTAAGAGTATTTTCTGAATACGCAGAGGAAATTGAACCATTTCTGTCAGATATATTCCGGAAATCTTTAGAAGAGTAAAAAGTACCTTCTAGCTGGAAACTAGCCCAGGTAATTCCCGTTTTCAAGAAAGGAGATCAGAGTGATCCTAGGAACTATCAACCCATATCTCTAACATCTGTCTGCAGTAGAATTCTGGAGCATGTTATATGCTCTAACATTTTGAAGTTTCTAGATAAGAACGAGTTACTTACACCGTGTCAACACGGATTTCGGAAGAAGAGATCGTGTGAAACACAATTGGCCCTATTTTCACATGACGTAATGAAAGTTATCGATGCAGGTTCACAAGTTGATGTGTGCCGTAAATGGCAGCTTACACTAAATTGCAAAAAGTGCACGGCAATGCGAATAAGTAACAAAAAGAATCAGTTTGCTCACAAGTACAAAATAAACAATTCAGCTGTTGACACGGTTGATTCCCTGAAGTATCTGGGGGTGATAGTACAAAGCAACATGAAATGGGACTTGCACATAACTTCCATTGTACGCAAAGCTAATTCTAAATTGCGATTCATAGGTCATATTTTGAGGAACAGTAATGCTCATACAAAGGAGATAGTGCATAAAACACTAGTGCGTCCGCATCTGGATTACTGTTGTGGTGTTTGTGATCCGTATCGCAAGGGCCTGATTGACTCAGTGGAGAGGGTGCAGAGGAGAGCCGCTCAATTCGTGACTGGTTGCAACAGCCCTTATGAAAGTGTCACAGAATTGATTCTTAGATTTGGTTGCGATAGTTTGAAGAACATACAATGAAGCTTGCTTTTGAATTTATTGGAGAATATGCGAAAATCTTTAAATTACGAGTGCAATGAAATACTTCTTCCGCTAACCTATTTAGGTCACAAAGACTGGAGGGATAAGATTCGAGAAATAAGATGCCGTACTGATGCACAATGTTTGTGATTTGCAGAGTATGGATGTAGATGTAAAATTTGTTCATATCCTTAGTTTTATTAAGAACAATAAGTGGATAACACCTTAATCATGAAAAACACCCACACACCACAATCCTCCACCTCTGAACTTCACTGTTGGCACCACGCATAATGGCAGGCAACATTCTCCAGACATTCACCAACCCTTCCATCGGATTACCATGGAGTATAGCATAATTTGTCATTCCAAATAATGCATTTCAAGTCATCCACTTTCCATTGGCATTGACTACAGAAGTGTTTGGCTTATGAGCAACAAACCTGTTGTTTTTAACTCTTGATGCACAGTCATTGTGCTGGCTGAACTACTGGTAGCACTTTGGGACCTACGAGTGGTTACTTCTGGTGATTTTTTGCAATTTTTTTACAACCGTCATCCACATCGCTTGACAGTCCCTGTCCAACATTAAATAGGTTTGCCTGGCCTCGGTTTAGCCGTGTAGGTTGTTCCTTCACATTTCTGCTTCACAATCACGTCATCAACAGTCAACTAGGGCCGCTTTAGATGGTTTGAAATGTCCCAAATGGATTTGTTAAGCAGGCGACATCCAACGACTAGTTCGTGTTTGAAGTTGCAGAGTTCTCCTCGCCGACCCATTCTGCTGTTACTGTTTCTCTACCAACAACACAATACTCCCTGCCTTCTTTTATACTGGCAGGTCTGCCTCTAATGTTACATAGTGTTCAATTTTGCATTACACAGGGGTATCTGGGAATGTTTGATTAGATAGTGTACATTAATCCTATTTCCGTGCAGGATGTGGAACAATATCATATTAAAAATGTTTCATACCAAAGTGTATAGAAGCATGTAAGTAACTGAATATAGTAGGAATTGTTTACTACTCCATCACTGACAAATATTATACAAAAACTAATATTTTCAAATAGTAAAAGCAAAATATAGAAAAAACAAAATATAAGAGTCAAAACAGGACTCTTGTAAAACATTATTTAGTTGTATAAACTGCTCTCGGGTGACTAGCCGAGTCAAGAGTGCGTTGTTACACGATATTTCGGCGACTAGATTCATTGCCGCCATCTTCTGGTGAAGTGCCGTGTGAAGCGGAAAGGCTAGTTCTTATAGCCTGCCAGGTGGCCCAGTGCGCGGGAGTGTTGAGCGCGTCCGTGATTGGTCGGCGTAGGCACCACCCGGCTGCCGGAGTGTGGGGGGGGGGGGGGGGTAGTGGAGAAAGTGGATATTACACTACATAGGTGGCATAAATATCTCTAATGCAATATATGCTGTACACTCTGACTGCATTCCACAAGCTACACATATGGCTGGTGGACTGTAGCATCAGCCACTTTGAGACTTCAGAAGCATGCACCTGCAGTGACCAGGCTATGTCCAAAACGTGAATTTATAAATGTATAATGCTGTGAGATAACCTTCAAAATTATTTTAATAATACTATGATTGCTGCAGAAAGCACCAAAGATTTTATCACTTAGAAAAGTAGCTATTTTCAAAAAATTTGTAGACCTAACATGTATGTCCAAATTCAAAATACGATAATTGTAGATTTATACAAAAAAATGTCTGCATTTTGTTTATTTTCTTTTATATCTGTATTATCTTAGGGTCTATACAATAAAAATTTTGTATTCCGACAGCCTAATAGCATTTTCATTGCACTATTATTATTTTTGCATTTTGATAGGTACCTCTTCATGCCCACCAGAGTATTACTGTAAGGAGATTCAAAAATGGTTTGTGTTGGAGTGGAGGCATATAAAATGTGTTTCCTTTAAAGTAACACAATTGTCATATATTAAGATTTATTGACATTTTTAGTGCTAGTTTGTCAACAGTTAAAGAATTTTCCAATATCTTATCTATAGATTTTTTAAAAACAAATATAACAAAAGTTTCCTATGTTTCTTATTGTAGTGCACATGTATAGAGATGCATACTACATTTTATAACAGAGCCAGTATTTGAAGCAATGTGTAAAGGCATTTGCTATGTCACCAAGCAGAATACAAGTAGCATACAATGTACACTCCTGGAAATTCCTGAGCTTAACGGCTGGCTCCCGTGTATTACTTCACCAATATAAGAAAATCATCACAATGATTCAATCTGGTGAATGTAAAGTGTATGCATGTGCACTGTGTGTGAATAGCCAGTATGGCATAAATAGTACATTAAAATAATATGTGGTTATAATTTCTATTTATATGAATGTCAAACTCTCTCATGCCACAGTTAGACTTGGAAAGAGGAAGGTGGTTGTTTTTGCCCAAGATGGTCATGAATATCAAGAGGAGAGCACATTGAGACAATGTGTTTGACAGTGAAGATTAAATCTGTGCTATATGTGGTAGTGTCATAAGAATTAACGTTTCTGTGTTTTAACAAGCATTCCAATGAACCATCTGCTATATTATGGTACAGAACTTCAGCTAATGGCAATGCTCTGAACAATTTGTTTGAACACTGCATACCTGTTTGCTTTTCGTTAGGGAGCGTGCATAAACCACGTAGCTCCATTTTGGCCTCCTGTGAAACCCCCCCCCCCCCCCCCACGAGGCTTTTGACTCTACCCCCCCTCCCCCCCCAGCAGGTAGCTTTTTTCCCTTTTTATTATAGAAGACATTTTGTTGTACTGTTTTCTCTTGTCAGAAGATTTTAAATTACATACGAAGATAATTAACTGAGGGAAATAAATATTCACATGTTGTTGTGAGTTCTGTTCCTCATTTTAAGGAATGAGGAAATAACTTTTACATAAGTTAATGGAGAAGTAAATATATGTATATTTCAAGGAAATAGAAGTTGGATAGCAAAATAAAAATAAGGATTGGAAAGTAAGCCTTTGCTTTACAATTTTCAGGTGCATTTTTTCTTAACACGAGAATTTAGCATGCGCAAAGCCGTTTTCCATGTTTGCATTTGACACCTGCCTTGTGTGTGCCATGTTCTTCCGCTGAGAAAGCGCATACACCCAAAAATTTGAGTGTTTCTTATGTTTGTCTAGTTTCTGTATGTCGACGCCATCCTTTCATCATCTGTAGTAAGTGATGGTTTATTTCCCTATTATCAATTTTGTCTATATATAGTTAACAAAAAGCAATAAATCAAACTGGTATGTTTACACTTCATTCTATCAGACTGAAAGGAACTGAAATGAGGTGCAATTTGGTCAACATCAGAGCATAGCATCCATTGATATTCATACTTACAAGGGTAGGAGGGGACATTGTAATATCATAGTGCCCACGAACATGTCTAAATCTTTGTATTTTTTCATCTCGCATACATAATATCACTCTAGAAAAGATTTTTACATCTTGACACCAAAGACATTAGATGCACTGGAGGCAAGGAATAGGAAGAAATTCAGCCATGGTTTTTTTTGAAGGAACTATCCTGGCATTCTACTGGAGTTATTTGGGGGAAACCATGAAAAACCCAAATCTGGACAGCTGGCTGGGGATTCGAACCCGTGTCCTCCCGAATGCAAGACCTAAGCATTATCACTCACCTGCCACACACTGTATTAGCCACATAAATTAGCTAGTTATTCTTTGTGAGAATATTGCAACATTTGAGCAGTTTTGTAGTTTACTTGGCAGGCTCAAAAATGAGTAAATCACAGCTGCAAATAATCCTAAAACTTCACCAGATTGCCGCAAGGCAACACAAAATGGGTTAATTTCAGGGAATAACAGAGATTTTCTATGTTTGGAAGCATAAGACATTTAAGCCACTCATCACAAGCAGTGCAGAACAGTCTGAAGAGAGTTGGAGTCAGTTAAAATCCCATTTTGAGATAGGAGTGCAGTCAACTCCACCAGCCATGTAGTAATCAGCACGAGTTCAGGTGGCAGTTCAATTATCAGCTGTCTCTGTACAATTCAAAGTTGGAAGGATAAAACAAGTGATAAGTGCAAGCAATGTTAGTTGTAGGCATAGGGTCTGGTGAAAGTGAGTGAGCGTCTGGCTACAAGGTGCGTTACTGAGCCCCACACGGAGAGACAAACAATTTTCTGTCCTGGTGGACTTGTGAAATTGTATTGAAGAGTTACTGAAATCCTATAACTTCCTCATAAATTTTAATGTAGTTGGGAAGAAATGTTACATGTCAAAACGTGCCAGGATCTAAAATGTCAGTAACAAGCAGAAATGTTACCTGGTGAATGGAAAATATCTTGCACATTTGCCTAGCCCTGTTGTAAAGCAGACTGGGTGGAGGTTATTGTCCTAAGGCAACCTGGTGACTCAATGTGATGATTTATATCCAACAGCAGTAACGTCATCTGTCGAACATTACAACTTATGCTATAAACAGGAGCGAAGCAACAGATGGTAAATGATGTAGCCAAGTTTGTAATTCAAGAGGACAAGACTTTTCTGTAGCCTCAGCCAGCAGCCCACAGACAACTGCACAGCTGAGGTCTTTTACTACATTTGTGGCTTTTCACTTTGTCAACATTGAGGTTATAAGAGGCGGGAAAGGACTAGGGCAAGGAGTGAGAAGGAATTTGGCGACAACCTTATGAAGGAACCATACAAGCATTCATCTGGAGCGATTTCAGGAAACCATAGAAAACTGAAATCTGGATAGTACAATGGTAATTTGAACCTGTGTCCTCCTGAATGCAAGGGCCAAGCATTAGTCTCACTCACTACACACGGTGTGATTTACAGTAAAACTTCATCTTTGGAACAGAGTGACAAGAGAAGGTAAGGGAGATAGCTGATTGATCTGATAATGTGCTCACCAGATTAGGGAACAGGTATAGCATTCAAAATCGGATGGGGGAAGGAAAGGAGAGGAGTCGTTGCCTGAGGTTGGGGGGAAGGGGTGGGGGGGGGGGCAGGAGGGACTGTGGGAGGTGGAATGGTCTGTTAGATGGGAGTTAGCCTGAGGGACATTTCTTCATACAAAGAAAATGCTTTTAATTTTTTTTTCTCATTAGGTCACTAAGGACCTCATGATTACTCAGGCAGCTTAGTGTGAATCGTGAGAAGGGAGCCCTAAGATAGCTAGACCCAGATTTGTTAAGACTGAAGCATTTAACACCTGTATGATAGGTGTGTGAATAGATATTTTTTTTTTTTTTGTTACATACATAATTTATGTGGTGGAAGGTAGGGATGATCTCCATCTAGATGATTGTGAGAAACTACCTAAAAACCACAATCAGCACAGCCAGCATGCGGGGGACAGAACTTGAACCTGGTCCCGTTGCGTCTCCCCAATCAACTTTGGTGGCGCCTTAACACGTTGCTACCCCACAAATGAATATCTTGATTTTATTATTATTATCAATTTGTCCATATCATTATGTCAGAATCAGATGGAGCAATGTAGCAACAGCACTAGTTGAGATGGTTGAGCAGACCAACTTAAGCTTGTGGATGGCAATGAAATCTGACAGAGGACACAGCAACAACACCTGGCAAGCACAGAAAATTACTGGGAGGACATTTGATGGAATGCAGTGGAGTCGGCGGCCAGACATGATGGGACTACTCTAATAGAGCGCATTTTTGTATAAAAAGTTATGTCGTTTCACGTAGCCTGAGGAAAACCTTTCGGCCTTGTTCTCTTAAACCAGAATTGGGATCATCCTGGGCTCATACAGAAGTAGTTTTGCTTAGGTCTGAAGAGGAGGGTGAACATCCACATCATGTCAGCATAGCCCGCCCACTGAAGCCATTAGGATAGTAATTACACCTTAATCCCATCGCATGAGTATCTTTTGCAGTATGCATTTATCAAAAAGAATACTAATAGTTGAGGGAAGAAAGCACACTACAATAGAAAGCGCCTTGCCAGAAGAAACAAGAAGAATGTTTCATACAGCGCAGTTGTAAGCAAAGTGTCAGAAAACTGATAGTGGAAGGTGCAGAAACAATCACAAGAAGATAACAGGCAGGCACATGCTGCTGCTTCATACTTCAGATACTGAACAGCTGAAATCAGACATACCGAAGAGCACTTGAAACAATTTAAACCAAGTAAGAACAGAGACTTTCCCAGCATATGCTTGAAATGAAGTCTTCACGGGTGATCCGCCGGATAGTGTTTTGAAAACACGATATTTCGATGACTAGCTCCGTCGTCTTCATCAGGTGTCAAGATGTCTGCACAGGTTGGCTGACCGTCGGATACTCAGACAGCCCAGGTGCCGCACCTCCTTATATAGGCCAACGGCTCTCTCCAACGCCCGCGCCCGGCGGCTGGCAGTGAGTGGGTGGGGCTACAGGTGTTCGTTGCAGGCTGAGGAAGTTAATATTGGGCCGTTTGTGGCGGTTGCTGAACATGCGTGCCATGATCTCTGCATAAAGTTGCCAAGGCTGGTTTCCATGCCTCTATCTCTGTTGTAGGTATCAGTCAATCGAATTTCAATCGCTTCTTTGACTATGGAATCCCAAAAGCATGAGGTCCTAGCTAATATCATAATGTTGTTGAAGTCAACCCTATGGCCATGGTTGTACACATGCTCGGCAATCGCTGACTTGCTATACTGTCCCATGCGAAGATAGCATTTGTGTTCTTCACACTGGTTTTGTACAGTGCGGATGGTTTGACCGATGTAGCACATTCCACACTCGCAAGGGGTGCTGTAAATTCCAAGAACTCTGAGGCCAAGATCGTCCTTAACTGAGCGGAGGTAGTCCCAAATTTTAGCAGGTGGTCGGTAAAAACATTTTATTCCATGCCGTGCGAGAATTCTGCCAATTTTCCCCGAGTTGTTTCCAGCAAAAGGCAGAAAAGCGGTGGCCTAAGGCGTTTCTTCCTGTTGGACTGGATTTTTCTCCGGGTTGCGATCAACTGCTCTTCTCATCTGCCTCTCGGTGTAACCATTCCGCCTGAAGACATATCTTAGATGTTCCTGTGGTAGGCTGTGATAGAATTTCCACACACTGTTGAGAAAGGCTGTCACATAAAGGCATGTGGCACATGTATTGCATAAAAATCATATAAATGTGGCTGTCAGCTAGCCTGCTGTACGTCCTTTGAAACATTTACTAATGGATAATGGCTACCAGATGACAATTGCTGAGTTTTTAAGGTGGAATGATAGTTGAAGCATGACGTATAAAGCATAGCATATTGAAAGTGGTTGTGACATTCAGAATACCACACTCCACATGGCCAGCTGTGCGTCAAGGGTACATCATGAATAGTATTATCTCCCACAGTGGCCAGACATACATGCTGCATCATTGAGACATGTGGTGGCTGAGCAGATGCGCTTGTGCCAACAGACGAATGGCATTCATGAAGTGATTCTTATAGTCATTGAACAATGGATCACAGAAATTTGGCATTGATGGGATATGGCAGTGCTGGACTGACTCACATCAGTGGCTTACGTGGCTTCATGAACACATGTTTTGGACCCTAGATGACTAAAAGAAGTTAGCCTCACCTGATGAGTCATATTTCTAGTTGGGATGTGCCATTGGTCAGCTTCATATTATCAGCAAAGCTGTGTGTAGGCTACTGATTGTTCAACAATGGTGTGGAGTGTTTTTGAGGCATGGATTGAGTCCTGTCATATAACTGAAATGATTGTGACAGGACATCACTATGCTTAGCTGCTTGGTGATCATCTGTAGCCCTTCACGTACACTAATAAAGAAGGAAAATTCTTGATGATAATGTGCCAGGTCACTGGGCCCAGACTGTGCATGAACAGACCATTTCAGCACAATTTGGCCACCTAAATCACCAAACATGAACGCTGAGAGCATATACAAGATATGATCAACAGAGCCATTCAAAGACCACAACCAAGCAATCAGCTATCAAGACAGTATAGGTGCAGATTTCTCGTAGGGACTTTTGTCAACTAGATCAGTACATGCCACATGGAGTTGCCGCCGTTTACTGAGATAAAGTGGACCACAAATTTTATTAGAGGGATATCCCATCACATGTGGTATGTCAGTATACATGCTTTACACCACTGGGAATTCGTGTAATAACTAACCTCTATATTTGAAGCTACACCAGGCTGTTCCCTCAGGTTCCCTGCAATGAAAGAATACACACTTCAACTATTGTACATAGACAATAATAAAATGAAAGACAAAATTAGTAACATGAATATAAGGAGTAAGGAGATCTACTGAAGTTTATGATACCAGTGGTAATAATTTCTGCCTTGTCCAAAAATTATGACACCAATAACATGGGGTCGAGGGGAGAAGAGAGGGTTTTGAATATATGTTGTTTATTAGATATATTTATTTTTAGACTGAATAGCAATCTATTGAATTTGTATCATTTGGTACAAGGATTGGAAAAAATGAATTTATGGATGTGAATAAATTGGTATGGATTAAATATCACCAAACTTGGGCTAAATATTATGAAGATTGTTAATTCAATATTTTATTGAATGTAAATGTATTAACTAAGAAGTATGTTTTAGAGAGTTTTTCAAATATTACAGGAAATAAACCTCCAGAGCCGAGGAAATTAAACAAAGCATGTATAAGTTAAGGCATTGGTTACTGTCCTCATTGCCCAAGTAAGTAACGAAGTATCAGCAGTATGATCACATCTCACTACTATAGACTGAAAATTGGTATCAGGACCCTCATCTGAATTCAAATGTTTAATAAAATAATGCAATACCCTCTAGAATGAAATATAAAGAATGGATATGCAGAAGCGTATTTTTATAAAAATTGTAGCAAGGTAATTTTTTAGACAGTGTAGTTGAATTACATACAGGGTGATTCAAAATGATTGTCAGGGTTTCATGAATTTTTTACTTGCTGTGTACTAAACATACAAGTATTATCTTTACATTGATGAATGGACAAACTCTCAAAGTTTTGTTTTGTAGCAGCCGCTAATCTTGTAGTTACGTTTTGTTCCGCCAGATGTCAGTGTTTGCAATATGGCAGCTAACGATATAGAGAAGGCTTTTTGCACGATAGATTTTTACATGTGTCAGTCAGTTACCATTGTCTAACAGCACTTTTGAAAAAAATTTATGAAGGTTGCACCTTCAGATAATTCCATTTGGAGGTGGTATGCGCAGTTCGTGGAGAAGGGCTGCTTATGCAAAGGAAAAAGCAGTGGGCGTCCTTCTGTGTCGGAAGTCGACGTGAACCGCGTCAGAGAAGCTTATCAACGTAGCCTGCGGAAATCAACAAGAAGAGGCAGCAGAGAACTGAGCATTCCGCAAACCACAGTTTTTTTTTTTTACACCCAGTTTTGTACAGATATAAAGTGTAATATTTGCCAAATTTGATGTAGGCCTAGAGCAAAAAACTAGTATTGGGATCTTCATTTGAATCCTACCATTCAATCAAATCATTGATTTATTAATCCAAAGGCCTAAACGTAGGGCGTAGTTTAAAAGTTATCCAACGTATGCTAATAATGTGTGCTTTGAAGCCACATGTTTGTAGGGTTGAAAAGAGGAAGGACGGACTTCAGTATCCTTACTTTCTCCTTTTGCTTTATTTAGTTGTATCTAGTTTTAAAGTGCATAGATTTCTGCCAGTAAGTGTTGTGTATGAGAGAGATTTTTCTATGTTTTAAGGGATTTTATTCCTTTTTTTCTCTTAGGTGAATGATAAGTGTATCATGAATGGCTTTTTTTTATCTTTTTAACAACTGTATGCTTCTGGAGAATTGCGATAAATACAGACATTTTCAATAGATTCCAATATAAGAGACTGGCTGTGTGGCAGCAACGGTGCACGGCACCAGCTGACAATTTCAACGGCAACAACGGTGTGTGGACCAGCTGTAAGATGTTGCATGATAACATATCCTAACAAATCCCTTATACATCCGAATCTTGTAGCGTAGAATCTGTCGTGGTACTGGCAGTATCTTAGCCAGATGCTCTTATTCCCTCACCTAACTATCGCAGAGGTTTTTTTCCCCCCAAGGGTAAAAACTTGGCACTTTTTTCCATCTGCCCTGTATCTTCTTTCAAAAGTTTCTATCTTTTCCGATGGACCCATGTAACGGGCAGATGTCTGGACGCATGTAAAACATCTCAATCCCGTTCCAATGATCACCTATTGAATTACTAACTTAATGCACGTGCAGAGGCGAGCAGTAGTTAACAGGAAGGCCGCCATGCTTGGAGGAGTGGGTTTTGGGGGCTCCCCCAATAATAATAAAAAAGAAGGGATGTGGAATGTTTTAAATTTACAGACAAATAATAGTATAACAAAATAGATACATACACCAGAAGATGTACTGTCACAACATAATATGTACATTAATTACATCAACTATATTTACACAAAAGTGCTGGAAATTATTCTGTAGATACCATAAAAATAAATTCTTCCAAGGAGTAAAAGGAGTTGTAAATTATAAATTCTTTTACTTTTTTTCCTGAATTTAATCTTGGGATTACTGCTAGACATTTAAGATGTATTGGGAGCCTCCTGAAGATATGTATCCCTGAATATCAAACCTCTTTTTGAACAAACCCTTATGAAGATCAATTTTACTTCTAATGCCATAATTGTGTATTTTACTATTTGTTTCATTAGAGTATAATTTGTGACAACAAAGGTTATTAATGTGTATATATACTCCACTATCAATGTTAAAAATCCCTAACTATTTCAACAGCACTTTGCATGAAGTTCTAATCCCACACATAATTTTTATTATTAGCTTTTGGGCTCTGAATACTTTATGCGTAGAATTGCTCCAGAATATTATTTCATATGATATTAAAGAGTGAAAATAAGTAAAATAAAGTAGCTTTCTCATCAGGAGATCACCTATTGCTGAAACTGTGAGAGTTGCAAATATGACTGTACCAAATAGCTGCAGTAGCATGCACCCTCCAATTTAAATTACAATCAATATGCAAACCTAGAAATTTCACTCTCTCTATCTCTTGAATGGACTGGCCTGCAAATTTTATTATATGCATGTCTGATGTTAATCTGTGTGATATACTGAACTGCATAGGTTGTGTTTTATCAAAGTTTAAAGACAAGGCAGTAGCCGTAAACCAATTATTAATAAGGTCAAAGATATAATTTTAAATATGTTCAGTAGAGAAATCAGGAGTATTTTCATTCCTATGCTTGTTTCATCTACAAATAGCACAAATTTTGAGTTTTTAGATATAACACAGGATAGATCATATATAGAAAACAATAGTGGGTCCAATATGGAAAACTGAGGTTCCTCTTATTGTAACATCTGATAAATCGCCACTCGGAGAACAGTGAATCACATAACCCAGCATTAAAATGTTCCAACGACACTTTTTGTTTTCTATTCAAAAGATAAAAACTATGCCATTTATTAACAATGTCATCTATACAATAATACTTTAATTAGGCCTACTGTATCAGAATTTTTGATCAACACAGTTAAATGCATTAGAAAAGTCACAGAAAATTCCTACAGGTATTAATTATTCCTTCTAAATGGTTTTAACAAGGATTACAAGTCAGTCATTTGTTCAAAAAGTGGTCAGTTATTTAGGGATACATATCTTCAACAAGCTCTCAACACATCTTAAAAGTCTGGCGCCGAGCATGGTGGGTGAGTGGTTAACACTCTGGCCTCACATTTGGGAGGATGCAGGTTCGAATTTGCGTCCGGGCATGCAGATTTGGGTTTTCCATGGTTTCCCCAAATCACTCCAGGGGAATGCCAGAAAAAAAATGTCCGAATTCCTTTCCCTTCCTTTTTCCCAGACCCATCCCACCACCAGTGACCTCAACAAGGCATAAAGCCATAAGAAAAAAAAAAGTCTGGCAGGGTACAAGATTAAATTCAGGGAAAAAAAGGAAAAGAATATTTAATTAACAACTCCTACTCTATTGAAGAACTTATTTCTAGGGTATCTATAAAATAATTGCCATTAGTTTGTGTAAATGTAGTTGATATAATTAATGAACATATTATTCAGTGACAGTGCACCTTTTGGTATATGCATCTACAAGGGTGGAATGATAAGTTCATGACTTTAACAATAGTTGTTGCGCGAATTGCAGCTTTGCTCTGAAGTCATACATCTATTCTGTGTATGCTTGCTGGAATTCATTGCCATTTGTTTACTACAACATTGCTGAGAGCGTCTGACAAGGCAATAGGTGTGTAGCTTAGTGAAAATGGAGAAAAGTGAATTTCGAATTCTGATAAAGCACTACTTTTTGCATGGGAAAACGATTAAGGAAACAAAAGCTGAGAAAGTATTATGGGGACTCTTCCGTCGCATGGCATGGTACATAAGTGGTTTACAGAATTTCGTTGTGACCGTTCGAGCTTGAGTGATGCCAAGTGCTCAGGACAGCCGGTTGAGGTCACAACTGGAGAAATGGTGAACAAAATTCACGATATTGTGTTGAAGACCGACGAATGAAAAAACGTGAGATAGCAGAGATCGTAAATATCTCAAGTGGAAGGGTTAATAACATTTTGCATGAACTTTTGTGTATGAGAAAGCTATTGACAAGATGGGTGCTGCGACTGCTGACAACAAGCGGAATCATGTGACCATTTCACAAGAGTGTTTGAACTTGTTTAGGCACAATCTAAACGAGTTTTCGTAGCGTTATATCCAGGGCCGGTGCGAGCATTCTCGGGCCCCGGGTAAACATTCTTTTAGCAGTGACGTAACCGGTTGGGGCCCGTGGGAATTCTTCAGATGGGGCCCTCCCTTAGACCAGTTGGGCAACCTCTATACTTTTTATAGCTCTATCACTGCCCAGGCGTATAGGCCGGAGGCCTTTCCAGCCAGTCATCTGGCCTGAGGTACATTTGCCCCACTAACCCCCCCCCCCCCCCAATGCCAGCAGCGGTTATGTCACAGTTAATGAAACGTGGATCCTCTACTTTCAACCACAGACCAAAATTCAATCCAAACAGTGGATTTCCTGTGATAAAAGTCCTCCAAAGAAGGAAAAAACAGTTCCGTAGGAAAGAAAAATCATGGTGACAATTTTCTGGGATTGGCAAGGTGTGATCTTCATCGATTACCTGTAAACGAGTAAAACGATCACAGGTTCATATTATGACACATTACTGGATCAATTTTATGTCAAATTGTTGAAGAAATGACTCGATTTGTCAAAGAAAAAGATTCTCTTTCATCAGGACAATGTGCCCGCACAGAAGTCAGGAATTGTAATGGCTAAATGTGTAGAATTACACTACGAACTATCTCATCCACCCTATTCACCCAATTTGGCCCCAAGTGACTTCTTTCTCTTCTGAAACCTGAAGAATTGGCTTTGTGGGAAGAGATCCATGTCCAGTGAAGACACCATGACAGAAAAAAACTTGCAGTTTGCAGATTTTGAAAAATCACATTTTTTAGGTGTGAAAAAAAATTGGAGAAACGTTGGGTTAAGTGTATTGGACTATGTTGAGAAATAAAGGTGATTTTTTAAAAATTTCTTCATTGAAAACTTATTGACTTATCAATCCACCCTCATATTTTGTTGTGCAATTCTTTATCTGTAATTAAACAACTTTCTTCGTCACACAGAGAACGTCTCTTGATTTGGGAGTTCTGAAAAATGAGTGTATTGTATATATAATTCTCAAATGTGTACATTAGAAAGCAATAAATACTTCAATATTTTGTTACAGAAAACCATGTTATGTTCAAAATTCAAATCTTGCACTCTTATTGTAATCCTTTTTACTAATTTTGGCAATGGTTAAACTGTAATAACCATATCTTAAGAAATCTAAAATGTTTGCAACATGGAAACACATACACTTGGGCAGGAGGTGTGAAATATAATAACATTGCTAATTGTCTGGCCTGAACTATTGTGTTTCATATTTACGTCAAATATATTCATTAACATAATTAAGTCACAGTGACAATTTATTTTCTTACTATCATCCCATTACTACTTCATAATTGATATAATCATTCATTGTGGTCAGAAACATGTAAATAAATCCAAAGAAGTAGACCAAATTATAGCAACTTTTATGAACTTCACTCCTAAAACAGTTAATATAGTAATATTTAATTAAATTGCGATGGAGTGCACACCCCAATGGCAATTTCCCTAGACACCCATCTTCTCCTTTCCTGCATCCACCTACATTTGCCCTCTGTAAATTTTAGCTTTAAATTCTTTCAACGTTTTTGGTAAATTTAACCTTATGAAGGGAATATTTTTCATTTATATAAATGTTATTAAATCACCATTATTAGTCTTAAAAACTTTTAAATACAGAAATTCCTTTCTACTCCATAATTAACTTTTAAGGTAGGGCCTATAACTGAAAACACAATAATTCTAGAACTGAGACAAAGGTGATAGTCATAATTCCACATGACTGTCAAACTGGTCAGTGAAAACATTACAAACACAGCAGTATTAGAATCAGTAATGATTATCTCACAGCATTACTGGAGCATGAACAAGCATTACAAACTTAAATTTGAGCACCTTTATAGACTTATAATTGTCAATATTGACACATTGCACCAATATGAAGAAAATGGCAAGTTTAATTAAAGCAAATAGAAACAAAAGCTGCAATATTTAACTGAACACAGTATATGTTGTTTAGAACAACCCTTGGGATTAGATATATTTGAATAAATGAGATAATATGCATTTATCCTCTTTATTATCTTTTCATAAAACCTAGCCCTCTAAACTCTTCCTTCTTTATAAATGTTAAGTTCATGATGGCACTTTAAACTTTCTCTGGCAAGCAACACTGTCATCTAAGTTAAGCTACTAATTATCAGTGTAGTACATCACTAACAGTCTCTAAATACGTCAACGTACTCTCTTGCAGTTGTTGTGTTTGCTTAAACAAGCTCCCATATCACTTTCACGTTCCCAGAATCTTGCTATAGAGCTTCTAACCAAATGAACGTTTGTCCCCATCTGCCTACTCCTGAACTGTCTGTCGCTCCGTCTTGAACTAAGTCACTAGTGAACATTACTTGTAAATGACAACTCCCGCACCTCACTGTATCTCTATTTCTATATCCATGATGTTGCTGAAAGCCTTTTCACTGTGAGTGAGCAACTACATTTCTCCATGTCCACACACTGACTGCCAGTTTGGGCAGGCCCTTTACTCACTGTGACTTACAGATTAATATGCTACCCGCAGTTAGGACGGAAAACCAAACAGTTAATTTATACATCATGAAAATAAGAAGAAAGAGATATTCATGTATCCTTATAGCTGTTATGAATTATGGACATGCATTAATTATGTGAGATGCAAGGAAAGTTATTCTTCTATGGGATATGGTCCATTATGGAATTACAAAAATCATCTACATCGCAGCTGCACAGGCATCTTGTTCTCAAGTATTACGGAAAAGTACATCTTATTTTAATATCAACATTGGAACCAACTAAAGGTCCATTTAGACGACCCGGCCTGGTCTCCCTAAATCGTGGCCACGTCCCTTCCGCCCTGAAAGCGGGTAGTCTAAAGTGAGCTCCTGGTCACGTTTTTGCCGCGAGACCAGGCAAGGAGGTCGGGTGGAAATTCCATCCGATTTAGGGCGAAAGGGTGGGGGTAAGTCGGGCCCCAACCACTCTGCTCTGAAAACTGGCAGTGTAAAGCCTCGCCCGATTGTGCTCACACTGCCTGGTTTCCCGATTTCTATTATTTTGAGATGGATGCAACCAATAATCAAGAAAAAGAAGTATTGACAGAGTTGCTGGAGGTGTAAAAGAGACACAAATATTTATGGGACACCTCACATAGGGTTGTCAACGTATTTAGAAAAAAAAGCATATTTGTCTTTTGAAGAGGAAAATAAAAATATTAAAGGGGAAAAAAAATTTAGTTTTTTATTGCCTTAAATACATATATTTTCGGGCTTACTGGACTAGCTATTAATTGTTGGTTTCATTTCAGTGTTACAGCTGGAGCCACATTTTACATATAGTATAACAAAAAAAGAAACACTCATTTTTAAATTTATGGACGCTCCCTTTCTCCTTTCCCACCATATTGCATTTATTTCGTTTTGTCATAAGCACTAACATGTCGTTTGTAAATTAATTGAATTGTATAGTTTACCAAAAATAGTTTCCGCATACTTTATGTTTATGTTCAGAAATAACGCCGAGCGGACCATGTCCGCTATTATTGCCTCGACTTCCATGCGGTAATCAAAGGATGCGAGCGAACAAAAAATTGCTGGCAGATAGGCACTTTTTATTGCAGACGAACGTTCAGTTGAATGTGTTGTGTTTCACATACTTAATACGTAGGAAAAAGTATAACAGCCAAAAATAAAATATGATACTTTTTAATACAGTATGGTTGGCAACCCTAACCTCACATGCCCTCTGTCATAACAAAGACGCGAGAAATGAGGCATTTCAGCTGTCATCCGCTAGAAATTTAGGAAATCTTCACCATCCACCACATCTAAGATTCTAAAGTGACTGAATATATACCTTTGTAAATAAAATTGCTTGGCACACGTCTTTTTTTTTTCTTTTTCCTAGTCTTTTTAAACAATGTCAAGTCGTCTGGGTTACACCAATAATTTGTGGTTTTGATAAATATAGGGCCATACATATTTAATTTAAATATTAAAACTTTAATAAAATTTGTAACTAACTAATTTTATTACTAGTATTACTATTGAACAGAATGTGCAGAGCAAGACAGATATACGCATTGTGGCATAGCTAGGTCAACAAGGTGCCCAGCGCAAAAAATTTATTTTGGGCCCTCAGGCCAGATGGGCGACCTTTTTTTTTTTTACTTTGTGTTGCTAGTAAGGGCCCCCTGAGCTGAGGATGGGGCCCTTGAGTTGTGCTTAGGGGCCCCCTGAGCAGTGAGAGGGCCCTTAGTGAGGGGCTTCCTGCATCTCAGGAGCCCCCTTAGACGACAGTAGAGCTAAAAAAAAAAAAAGGTCGCCAGTTTGCCATGAAGGCTTGTGGGCCTCTGAACTACACTTGGGGGCCCCGAGAGATACGCTTGGGGGCCCCCAGAGGTATGCTTGGGGACCCCTGAGCGTAGGGGGACCGGTGCACTGCACCGCCTAGCCCCATAGTAGCTACGCCCCTGGGTAGGCCGCTAGTACGGCAGTACCAGATCGGGCCGGCCGATGGGTCGTCTAATTGCAACACTCTGTCGACGGGAGCAAAGTGAAATTGGGAACAGGACAGGGTGATCGGGAACAGGTCATCTAAATGGGCCCTAATAATTAGTTACATGGTGTCCGATAACAACATAACTCCCAGTAGTTTCCACATAATACGCAATTACAAATGTTAATTCATAATTCTGAATATAATTTCAAAAGACTAGTACATTTTTGTCTCGGCTCTCTCCAATTCCTAAATTTCACGATAAAAAAATCTTTTGAGGGGTAAAATCTGTTCATAAGCAGAAACTCTTTGAGCTTGGATATAAAATTATCAGGTTTTTGTTGATAACATTTTGTTTCTTGTGATAGAACAATGAACAAAGAAACTGCAGACAATCTTATCCCTATGTGCAATTCTATTATAAGTTGAATGATTACTCTAAGGAGCAACACCCAATTTGAATACAGTAAAACTCTACTTTGAATATTTTGGAAAACAATCTGCTTTTAAATACTTATATGCGTCAACTGAGTCAAAGAAATTGATTCTTCACCTTCAGCAATTTTTTTTTCAGTATAACATTGACTTTAGTATTGATGGCTTGGGGAAAAAGAAAAGATAAAGAGAGGAAGCATGATACACTTTATAAAAATGGATGTTCCAGGTTTGAAGGAGGGCAGTGTACATGACAGAAGAAACAAACAAAAACACGTTAACATTAAGTTTCATAACTGCTGAATTCTGCCCATTTATCTGCCATCAGAGCCTATTGATTTCCTTTGTCGACACTGTCATAACCGTAACAATCCAAAAACTCTGAATGAAAATTTAGGAGGGGGGAAAAAGATGTTACCAACTTAAACCAATATTCAAATCTTGTAACTTTTTCAGATTCATGATACCAAAACTCTAAACATTAGTTCAGTAAACTCATACCAATTACCAAACTTGATACAACCATCATTACTCTTATATATCATTTCTGATTCTTTTGAGGTTCACAATACCAAAAGTAATTTTCTTCCAAATTATTTACAAGATAACAGATTTGAGAGATATGCCTTTTGTGTAAAAGTAGTTGACCATACTAAGTTTTCAACACATACTCCAGTGTTGACTATGTCCAACCTCCTGCTCGAAAAATGACTTCTTATGAGGACTCGGAAAATGCCATGGAAGTGCCAAAGTTTTGGTCAAGTACAATTTGATGTTTGTTATTGTGTCACGAAATAAATACACAATACTAAGTAAAATCTATACTGAATCACTGAAAAACCACTATTTAATAGAAAAGATGATATGTTGACATAATCCATAGACTCAATATTGATCAAATAATCAGGGTAATAGTAATGCTCTCTTGGTAGTGTCCTTACCAACTACATGGTTGGCTGCTATGTATAACCAATACACTATCTTTGCCACATGTTACTGGCATGGAAGACAGTAATGGTAGCAGTGTTGTAGAATTCAATATTACCCCGTATCACTCCTTTAATGTTTTATGAACTTTACACATTACTTTCGCACTAACAAATACCACATTCCTGTTTCTTAACTTTCTTTTGTCTCTCTCAACTTCTGGGCAAAAGAAAACTGGGCTGGTGAGAGTGGGGGCTACGGCACATTCTCCACATATTAAAAATGGTATTAACATCATGGAATTTGGATTAACTGCTTTGATATGATGTCTTCTTCACACTTCCCACTCACATTTTATAAAAGAGTCACCAAAAATGAAATTAATAATGCTAAAGCATGAGTGTGTCACTCAGCTATAAGATGTCACCAGTGCTGCAAAATTAATGCAAATATCAGTTTCATTGTAAATCACAATACCGCCACAACTACTTTCAATCACACAGAATATAAAGCTGTAAAACCGGGTCTACTGGAGATCGCGATTCCACTAAAACAACATTTAGTAATGATGCCATAACACTGCTGTAGTCAATCGCAAGTCATATAATTTTCAAGCAGTAATTCCGTTGTTAACACAGCCTGAACCAGCATGAAACTGTTAAATGTACTTTGGAAAGTATTTCTAGTGAATTTTTGTGTATGACCACTGCAGTATGACGACTCCAATTCCTGGTGAAATCATGATCTCCAGTAATCCCTAACACTTTCTTCTAACAACACTGTCAGTACAAGGATCATGACAACCTGAATCATTTCATTTTCTTCCTAGTGGTTGTGGTTAAGTTGATATGCAGCCTGGACCAGGAGAAAAATTTCATAAAAATCAAAGAAATTCAGTATTTGCATACAGCGAAAACATTTTTCTATCATAAATTTCTTATGTTTTCACAGAAAGAAGCTGAAATGTCAAGTATTTCGAGATATTTGTATTGATTTTGTAGTAATTGGCAAGGCAATCTGAAATTAAACCCAAATATCTTTAAATGGTGGTTAATTCCTTCATTGTAATGTATTCTTGTGTTGCAGATTCCCTCTATTGTAAAGCTGCATGAAATTTATATTTAACAAAATATTCTCCGCTATATTGTAAGAGCTATGCCCCACTATGAATCTTTGTTGTATCAATAGAGGGAATCAATTGTTTTCATTGTAGCCTATACAAATATGGCATTTCAAGATAGATGTCACAGAAGTTAATTTATGAAGCACTTGACAAGATTTTTTCATTTGGTCCGTGCCACACTTCATCTTAACCACAGATGCTGGAGAAAAATAAAATAATTTTAGGATGCTATGATCATTGTATCAACAATATTTTTGATATTTTTTCAGTGCTGGCAGCATTTTGCAGTTGTACAGCCATCACTTTTTTCTAATTTAATTTATGGCATCTTTTTTGTAAAATGTGAATGGGGAACTAAAGAAGATGACATAATGAAGCAGTTACTCCAAATTCCAAGAGGTTAGTGCCATTTTTTGATAGGTGGAGATAGTGTCACAGCTAGTGATGATCTGATACAAGTAAATACTCGATACTTTGTTTCGACACCAAGTACTTTTCGTATTCGAATTAATTCATTCGATACTTACTCGGTATCGGAAGAAAAGTACTTGTATCGAATTGATTGTATGTATTGAAACGCAGCCGGTGTTAAATTCCAAACGCATCATCCCTGCTGCACTACTCAGTCGCACCTGCGAAACTAATTTTCCGCTGACGTCAAGTTGGTAGCATTGAAAATCAAACAAACTCAGTCTTAGACTAGGCAAAGAGTTTGTTTTCGGTCCCTGTTTCATTGTAATAAAGTTGTACTTGGCGCGCAATTTGCTATACCTGGCCAATGGTTGCTCCCGCGGAGCCCCACACAAAAACTAAAAGGTGTGGTTCATAAGTAACTACACTAAATAGCCGATGCGAATCGGAAGAAGAAGCTGCTTCAGCTAGCGTTTCACAGGAATATCACTTCTGGAAACATGAAAAAGAAAATGCACCATAGTGACAAAGTCTCTATCTACTTGTCAAACACTGTAATGTCACTAAAAAAAAAAAATCAATCCATTTACAGAAGGGGAAGAAATGAAACTTATATTTCCTTGTCTGTATAAATACTCACAACAGTATCTTATTGTTGTAGCAACGTCAGTATTGAGTGAATGTTTGTGTGTGGGTGAAACAATGACAAACAAAAGAAACAAGCTGTCCCCAAAATATTTGGAACAATTGCTTTTTTTGGGAAAACTTCCAAAATTGGACTCTTATTGTTTAAAAGTGTTAAAACTGTAATAAATAAATATTTAAAGATAACACAAAACCTTAAAAGTATGCTTACAATGGGAGCTTTTTTATAATTTTATTAAATAAATTAAAATGTTTACTCAATGTTATTTGATTTTATTACACTAGGCAAATAAAATAAATAATTTAACAATATGTCACATGTTTTTTTTATATTTCGAGATTAATTTTAAAAAAGTATCAATATGAGTAAGTATCGATACTTTTACAGTACTCATATGACTAAGTATCGTAAGACAATTTGAGTCCTACTAATTTAAGTAGGTATCGATACTTTGATGGTATCGGAACATGACTAGTCAGAGCCACCCTCTACTGTTCTAACCATAAGCATAAATAAAGTAACTTACAAGTTAACGATTCAACAAGAACTATCATTTCCCTCCTACTAAGACAGATAATACCAAATGCAATCCCACTACCTGTCAATATTAACACACACAACTGGCATGCATGTTGAAGCAGCCTTAGGCCCGTTTCACACGGGATACTCTGTATCTGGCTACTGAATCTCTAGACGCCGTCAGAACACGGAAGAGAATGAAAGCGTTCTCACAGAGCAGCTGTGTCTGGCACCACCAGCGTCTGTGGCTGATCGGTGGCTTTCCCCTATAGCCATTCAGACACTGCCTTGTTCCAACAATCACATTCTTTATGACACCATCCGGCTGGACTCCCGAGAAACTTTTATTGAATCAATACGCCGGGAAAGTCTCCATTTACAAATCACATTCTTTGTCGGTGAGGGAAGTGGGAGCTGTTTCTACATCTACATATATACTCTGCAATTCACAAAATTGTGGGTGGCAGAGGGTGCTCAGCACCAAAGCTAATCTCTTTGCTGTGCATTCCAATCCCTAATGGTACGAGGGAAAAAAGAATTCATATAAGAATCAGTCCGGCACCTATTTCTCTAATTTTATCTTTCCTGTCCTTCCGACTCAAATAGGTTGGTGGAAGAAGTATTTCACTACACTCAAAAGTGAAAGTGGGAGTACGCATGTTTACCAATAAGTTTAAACGAAACGTGTGTCGTCTATCTACCAGAGACTCCCAACCTAGTCTACTAATCAGTTCTGTGACGCTTTCATAAGGACTGTAGCAAACAGTCACGAATCGAGCGGCTCTTCTCTGTACTTTCTCTATACTTTCGATCAACCCCTTACGAAACGGGTCCCAAATGGCACAACAATAATCCAAATGTGGATGCACAAGAGATTTGTACACTATCTCCTTTGTTTGTTCATTACAGTTTTTCAAGATTCGACCTATGAATCGCAGCCTAGAATTTGCTCTACCTACTAACGAATTAATGTGTATGTCCCATTTCATGCTCCTTTGTACTGTTACTCCCAAATATTTCATAGAATCGACCATATCAATCACTGTATTGTTTAACTCGTATTTCTGAACAATTGGATTCTTTTTGTTAGTTATGCTCATTGTCTTGCACTTTTTACAATTTAGAGTAAGTTGCCACTCAGCACACCAAGCCAAAATAACATCCAGATCGCGCTGAATTTCTAAGCAATCAGCCAAATTTCTTACTTCCCTATAAATAACCACATCAGCAAACAATCTAAAAAGGCTTTTCACTTTGTCTCCGAGATCGTTTCTAAAAGTTAAGAAAAGAAGTGGTCCTATTACACTTCCTTGAGGTACACCCGATGTAACATCTAGATTAGAAGAACTTTCTCCTTCAACGATAACATACTGCGACTGACCAGTTTCTGTGACCCAAGTGACACAGAGTTTCTCTGAAGTGGCTGTGACAAATTCCGGTGGCCACTGTCTAAAAATTCAGTGGCCAGACACCGAGTGTCCTGTCTGAAACGGCTCTTACCGATACAAGGGACACTTGTCTTATGTTTTGGCACAAAAGAACATGATCTATACAACCAGACCTGGTTATGCTTTGCTGCTTTCATCTCTTTTTACAACATACTCAGAATCGCTACTTATACATTCCTCTTCATCTACCATTAACACTATCTTACTCACTTTAAAGACACTAACAGTGATCCTAGATCATCTACAACTGGCCAAGAATGGTATCACATTTGAATAGCCCTGATGGTCTATCTGAAACACATCCTGTTGAAGTGAGATAAGAGCTTTCCCATGACTTTTATACAGCAATAAGACCTAACTGTTGTTGTTGTTGATGTTTAAGGGCGCATCAACAACTGGGTTATTAGCGCCTTGAATATACCCAGAAATGACAGCATGACTGAAAACTGAACACAATTACCGTCTGCATGGCCGACCGTAAAGGGGTCAGTCACAAAGACAGCAAAATAAAGTAAAATACTAAAACAGCGGCTGAAAACGGTCATAAAAAACACGAGTACATACAACACCTGGTTGGCTGTAAAATGCCAACCAGAATAAGCCACACTTAAAACAACGAGCTAGCTGGCTGGCTGTAAAGAAGCCAGCCAGCTATAACATGTAAAATTCAGCACGATAATCTAAAAAATTAAAAGGAATACTTGAATAGGTGGTTGTAAAAGGACCACCTATCAACTCTTAAAACCTAGACTGATCTGCCCAAAATTTTTTGCACAAGCTCGGCCAAACAACAAAATTATAAAACACTCACCACGCTGTCATTTTCATTACTTAAAATAATGGACAGATCGTTGGCTAGTCCAACGTCTGCCCTTAAATCCAAAAATAAAACACAATCAGTTAAAATGTGGCGTACTGTCAAAGGTACACCACAAGCATCGCATTCCGGTGGGTCCTCCCGGCAGAGAAGAAAGCCATGCGTCAGAGGACATTGCCCTATACGGAGGCGAGTAAGGAGAACCTGATCCCCCCCTCGCCTGCTGGAAGGAGCTGCTCCACGGCTGAATGGTCGGTTTGACCAGCCGGAGCTTATTATGCTCTACTTCCAGCCACTGCCATACCTCAGAAACAATTCTCTTCGCCGCCGAGGCAAGGTCTGACTTTGGGACCGGAGCAAAGTCAGTTTGGACCTTGCCACAGGCTAACTTGGCAGCTGCCCGGTACCCAGCAGAATAAAACCTCCTTCCCACAGGATTGGAGGGAAATGAGGGCATCCTGGATGTCCTGGACTAGACGGTCTGTTGTGTAAATGGTTGCGATACAACTGAGGGAATCACAGCATATGATGTACTTCATATCGTGGCATACCTCCATATGCTGGAGCGACTTTAGCAAGGCATAGCACTCCACAGTGTAAATGCTGCACCTGCTATCCAGCTTGTATGTGTAAGTCGCTTGAGGGAACACTACGGAGCAACCTACTCCATTAGCCTGCTTAGACCCATCCGTATATACCGGTGTAAAATCGCGATGCTGATTCAAAACATCCATAAAAACACTCAGAAATACCCTGTCAGCGGTAAACAGTTTGTTGTATGTTTACCACGACAAGTCTAAAATCATTCTGGGCCTCTTTAAAAGCCAGGGAGGAGATTTACTCCATCCCTGGTGATAGAAAGTGGTGGGCAGCTCACAACCATATTGTTCTAAACTAGCCCTTATACGATGGCTGAATGGTTTGGTCGCTCTACAGCGATTGGCATATAGCCGTTCAAAGTTTGGTCACATCACTACGTCGTGCATGGGACTACCAGTCGTTGTGGCAATATGCACATAGTGTCGCACCATGAGGAGATGCCGCCGGGTGGAAAGCGGCGGCTCGCCAGAATCTGCACAAATGCTCGGTTTCGGGCTAGTGCGATAGGCACCCATGGCGAGCCGGATTCCTGCATGGTGGACACTATCTAGTATCTGAAGATAACTGTCCCGTGCCGAATCATATAGAATGCAACCATACTCAAGATGCGAGCGTACAAAGGCTCTATAAAATTGTAGCAGGCAGGAGCGATCAGCGCCCCATGACCTGCCACAAAGACATTTTAAAACATTCAGAGCTTTCAAGGCCCTGGCTTTCACATCTTTAAGATGGGGCAGCCAGAGCCTTGTGTCTAAAATGAGGCCCAGAAAACGAACACTATCGGTAAATGTTACAAGGGTGTTCCTCAAGGTAAGATGGGGCGCAGGTATAATACTTCTACTATATGTAAAAAGTACACACAGGTTTTTCTCAGCAGAGAAACAAAAACCAGTGAACACTGACCATTCATCCAGCCTGTTCAGCGCGTGTTGCAACTGCCGCTCAGCGCTTCTCAGGCTGGAAGATGAACAAAAAATTAAAAAGTCATCCACATATAAGGAGTACCGTATCGGACTCCTTATAATGGCTGCAATGCTGGTAATAGCAATGGCGAAAAGCGTAACACTTAAAACTGACCCCTGAGGGACACCGTTTTCCTGGATAAAAAGATCAGACACTTCACTACCGACTCGGTACCGGAAGCTATGACCAGATAAAAATGATTTTAAAAAACAGGGCAGGTTTCCGCTAAAACCTCATTCGCGCAACTGTTTTAAAATAACATGTCGCCAGGTAGTATCGTAGGCCTTCTCAATGTCGAAAAAAAACCACCCACAAGGTGTTGACTGAGTATAAACGCATTCCTGTATTGCCGCTTCCAGCAGGATCAGGTTTTCCAAGGTGGAACGGAACTTCCTGAATCCACACTGAAAGCGGCTCAGCAGTTTATGGGATTCAAGACACCAGACGACGAGGCGGCGATTGACCATCCTCTCCAGTGTCTTCCCCACGTAGCTTGTAAGGGCTATACTACGGTAACTACCTGGCAACAATTTGTCTTTCCCTGGTTTTAAAATTGGGATTAGTGTTACTTCTTTCCACGAGTCGGGGAAGTGTCTTCCGGTCCAAATATGATTAAATATATCTAAAATGCACTCTTTAGCATCATTACCAAGATGCCTCAGCAACTGGTACTGGATCAGATCAGGCCCTGGATCTGTATCTTTGGCACTGTTTAAAGTTGACTCCAGCTCCCAAGATATAAATGGTCTGTTGTAGGCCTCTGTATTCAACGAATCGATGCACAGCACCCGACCCTTGACAGCAATCTTTCGTTGCTGGAACCGAGAGCCGAAATTGGTGGATGAAGTGATTGCAGCGAAATTCTCCACCATCAGCTGCGCTATGCTTCATTCACCGGTAACTACACGTCCCCAATCCAGCAATTCAGATACTGGTGGGCAAGAGTACCTTCCAGATATACGGCGGATAGACTCCCATACTTTGGATGATGTAATGGAACGATTGATTGTGCTCACAAAGGCCTGCCATGAACCCTTTCTTGCTCTCCTTAATCACCCAATGCGCCTTAGCTCTTGCTATACGGAATGCTGCCAGGTTGTCGGTTGTTGAGTGCAACCTAAAACGACGCAACGCCCATCTACGACCCTGAATAGTGGAACGACATTCATCGTTCCACCAGGGGACGGACATCCTTCACAGCATTCCGGAGCTAATTGGCATGGAAACGTCAGCTGCCTGGAGAATCTCTTCTGTGAAGTGAATCACCTTCTCCTATATTTTGTCACGTGGTTCCAGGACAACAGAACGGTGGAACAGCTGCCAGTTCGCTTTACTGACGTTCCATTTGTGCCGGGTGTTCCCTCCTCTATTCTCGACACCTAAGTGCATCCATATGGGGAAGTGGTAGCTTCCATGAAGGTTACAATCCACCTCCCACTGCACGGAGTCTGCAATTGAAGGAGAGCACAACGAAAGGTCAATGGCAGAGGACGTTCTGGAAGCAGTGGTGAAATGGGTCATTTGACCTGTATTAAGGATACAAACTTCTTCTTGCTCCATTAATCTACCAATTACTCGGCCTCTGGGGCAATCGGTGTTTGAGCCCCACAACGCACTATGTGCGTTGAAGTCTCCTACGAGGTGGAAAGGCCGAGTCAGCTGCCGCAAGATATCCGAGACGTCGTTATACTCGATGCGCACATTCGGTGGTAGATAAATGGAGCATATGGTCAGCTTAATAGGACCATTTATCCTCACTGCCACTGCTTGTAGGTAAGAGGTGAGATCAATAGGTTCGGAGTGGACAGTGTTTCGGACAAACACAGCCACTCCCCCCTTGGCTCGATCACCCTCGGTATCATCCTTACGGCAAATGTCACATCCTCTTAGGGCAGGTTGGTGTGTTGGTCTGAAATGTGTCTCTTGGAGGCAGAGACACAAAGGATCAGACTGTGCTAAGAAGCGTAACTCCTCTTTGTGAGCTGCAAAACTGTTGATGTTCCACTGAAGTATGGGAGCCATCCTTATCTATTTAATCTCAACCGCCCCGGTTCGGATGGGTTGTCAGTCACTGCCTGCTGAGGAACGGGAACAGACTCGTCCACCAGCATCTCAGTTTCTTCCGCCTCAGAGGAGGAGAGAGACTTCTCCGACCCAGAGGACTCCTTATTCTTTTTTTTCCTCCGCATCTTCCCCTTCTTCTGGGCAGTCTAGGAGGAGATGAGGAGGGGGATTTCACAAACTGGGTCGGGTCCGTCTGTCTGAACTTTGGACCCTGGATCTTCTGGCCACCTCCAATGGCGCTGGTAGCAGATGGTGTTGCTACAGTTGCAACAGCATGAATAGGAGGTGCTGTTGGTTTTACTGGTACAATTAATGCTAGTGGATTCTTTGTTGCTGCTGCTGGAGTGGTCGAAATTGCAGATGTGTTGCTAGCGACATCCGCGGTCTTGGGTGTTATGACCTTCGTGGACTTTGCACCACACCTACATTGACATGAGCACATAGTGCTTGTGCCCATGTCTGCAAAGGATGTCTGCGTAGCAACACTTTCTTTCCTGACGGGAGTTGAGACCAACATGGCAAAGCTAGTTCCAAAAACTGGAGCGACTAGAGATTTCGCCTTCTTCTTTGCCTCTACATAAGGTATTCACTCCTTGGTCTTCAACTCCTGGATCTTGCGTTCCTCAAGATACACTTGACACTCCCTACTCCAGGCAGGGTGCGACCCAGAACAGTTAACGCACATCTGTGGTAGCGTGCAACTGACACCCAGCTCGTGTGCCCCCTTGCCGCCTCTACCACAGGTGCGGTTGCCCTTGCATGTCGCCATCGTATGTCCGAATCTCTGGCACTGGAAGCATCGCATTGGGTCCAGAACATACGGGCAAATATTAAGATTGATGTAGCCTGCTTTGATACACTTGGGCAACACTGGAGTGTCAAACGTCAGGACGAAGGTGGCAGTCTTTTCAAGACTGCCATTTACACTCCGTGTAATCTGATACACCTCGACCACTTTCTGATCTTCCCACTCCTTAACGAGTCCCTCGGTCCCTAAATCCATAAAGTCATGGCAGGTGACATCGCCTTTACTACAGTTCAGGGATTTAGGGAGCTTTTAACAGCGAACTCCCGGAGCTTCTCGCAGTTAACGAGCTGAGATGCCTGTCTACTAGTGGATGTTTCCAGCAGTAGCGTCCCGTTTCTCAGCTTTTTAACTGATCTCAAGGCACCAACAAATCCTTCTAAAACTTTATTAATGTAAAAAGGGGACACCTTTTCAAAAGTCCCCTCTACCCTCGGCATTACAACGAAAGCATTCACTATAGAACAGACTTTCCCGTTACACTGACTGTCCGAAGCAGGAGGGCTATCAACCCTGGCCCGCTTCTTGGAACTGGGTGTATTTAGATAATCCTGCGGCACACCCGTACCGCAGGTTTTGGTGTTTTAGGATTTGTGAGGCTCAATTTTGGTCCCACGAGTAAATACAAAATAGAAAGAAATGCTAATATAAAAGGGGTGTGCAGGTGCCCCTGAGGTTGCACGCTAGTGAGTGATCTGCCCATGCACCTCCTTGGCACGTGGCTGACCTTGAGGTTGAGGTTTTTTTTTATAGAGGTTTGTACCGTCCTCGCGATCTGGGCGATGAAGCCAAGATCCCCGTTCTACTAGAACACAACATTCCACCATCACACCCTACGGTGGTTGTTGAAGCATGGTAGGAGTTTACGGGGTGGCAAACTTGCGACGCTCACAAGTTTCCAGCTCGGACATCACGGGTTCAACAAACCCGTACCTGGCACTTAAGTACCAGGCCCCTGTGGGGAAGACCCAACTATTTTGGATGTATTGGAGTAATCCGTGAACCAGTTTACATCGATACGGATGTCATAATACTGTAGTAGTCAATCGTAATACGTGTTATCTTTAGTAGTAATTAGGTTTTAATACACTCTAGGGGTAATATCTAGATTGGGATACCGCTGCAATCATCGCCTGGCGATGTAAACACTGATGGATGGAGAGAGTATAATGTCACTGTTTTTCCGTGTGTGATGTGTTAAGCCTTAGATCGATTTGTGAATACACGTTAGGCCACAGAACGTAACAAATTGTAATAATAATAAAAAAATACGGATTGAAAAAGTTAAAGAAAATTATTCCTTGCACAATTAATAATATTAAAATATCAACAACATTCCAAACTGATATCATTCCTTAACGTCGATTCATGTAATGTTAACGTTATTAGTCACAATTTCATTGATTCGTATATGATTCGGTTCTGCATTTATTCACGTGGCTGAACTTGCTATTAAAATCGTTCGTACGAAATAAACTATTTATATAAAAAAAAAAGATTTCGTTAATAACCGTTTGCGTTTAGGTTGTAACGCAGCCTGGACCATACTAACAGAGATAGATATGATTTGGAAATTGGGTATCAGCAATATTGTGTGCGACGGTTACGTTTCACTATGGTTCAGGCTGCATTAATACATAAACGACAGTAACAGCAACAGATACAACACTGAAATTAGGTATCCACAACAAGGTGTTCGATAGTTACATTTCAGTGTGGTCCTGGCTGCATCAAAACCTCAATGCTAATGAATTTGTTTCCTGTACTACTGGTGAAAAATTAATGATTTCACAATATGAGACGTATTGTGATGAACTATTCTCCGTTGAAGACCCCGTTAGTGACATTTGAAGCTGCATTCAGAATGTAGGCTATACGTCACATTCAACAACGTAGTGACGTCATACTCTCTACATCCGGAAGTGTTTACATCGCGAGATGGTAAGTGGTTGCAGCGGTATCCCAATCTAGATATTACCCCACTCTAGAACAACAAGACACCGCTAAAACTACCTTTTGAAGTAGCATGACATACTGGTGTATTAGAGCCTGATTACTGATTACAAATAAAAAGTATCGCGACTAACAAGCGAAATATTGTAACGTCATTAACTGGTTTAATTCTAGATGGGGATACCGCTACAATCTCTTACCACCTCACGTAGTAAACACACAGATCACATGGTATATATGGCGTAATTCTGACTCCTGCACTCTGCGCATGCCAACACAGTAACAGCGATAGATATGATTTGAAAATTGGGTATCTGCAATATCGCGGGTTATGGTTACATTTCACCTTGGTCCAGGCTGCATTACGACCGAAACGCATATTTATAAAATACGATTTCGTCAATAATCATTTGAGTTCAAGTTGTAATGCAGCCTGGACCTACGTCATATATACCAAATGACCTGTGTGTTTACTACACGAGGTGGTAAAAGATTGTAGTGGTATCCCCATCTAGAATTAAACCCATTAACTCGCGGGTTGTAAGATAATTCCCCTGGAACCCTTTACTACTATACAACCACTTTGGCTATCCTTTACAGTCATTCTTAACTTAGAGTGCTTCTCCTGGTCTGCTACAGTTCACCTACTCCTACATTAGTCTAATTCCTCCAGCCTCTGTTACCAAATGCAGCTTATTTTACTTCAAGTATCTGACACTCCCCTTTTATTTACCCTCAGCTCACAGTTTCAGTTGTAAATAATGCAAAACAGCAACTTGTTCGTAGCACCGAAATGCAAGTTGCTTCGAAAATAACATTTATAACTGAAACCACAAATGACAACACTTATCAAACCTTTAAATGAGAAGACAACATATACCTATGAATAAACCAGTAAAATAGTTCAAACTATTACCTTAAAGCAATATGCCAGTCGCTTTGGATTGAAATATGGGGTAGCAGGATATCAGTTGAAGCAGCCATGTTCATTAATATCGCGTTCCGCAAAATATATTGCTTAACTGGCAACAAACTAAAATACAATCACAACAATCCGATCACAACCACTCCAAACAAAACACTATGGTACAAACCATAGACAATATACAAGTTAGAAATATGTAAAAGATTATATACAATGAAACTTACACTCCGTGACACACAGAGGCTGAGAGTTTAAAAAACTTCTCTGGTAATGATAAAATTGAAAAAGTAAAGTATAAATTTTTGGTTAAAATTAATATTGACTGATCAGGGTTCTGCGCTGTCTTGTAAGAATGCATATTTAGGTTTAATCTTAGACAATGATTTGCTCAACACTGGAGAAATTCAGGTTCGAGAATGCAAGTAAATTAAAACTGAGTTCAGATAAAACACATTTACACAACGTGTTATAGTTACCATGGGATGTAAGGGATTGGGAAAAACTATGGCCTAAAACAGACGCGCGGTGGTTGAGGCGGCGGACGCCCCAACTGTTAACGCGAGGTGACTTTTCGAGCGGCGACAATGCCCAGGCTGCCGGCTTGACCGACACGTGGACCATCGATTTGGAGCGTATAGCTCAATTCTTTGTGAAACAATGGATACTGAAGACGAAAAAGCAATGCTTCTGAGGTTACTCTACCGAAGATGGAACAGGAGAAGAAAAAACTGCCGATACCAGTGTTTCTGAATCACTTTCATTCATTTTCCCGTAGTAAAATTGAAAAATATGTGAACGTAAGTCATAAAAAATATGATTGCCACATTCCTTGGAACCAGTCACACACTAAAATTGTGTTTAATGGTTCAAAAGTACACATTAAGATAAAAGTTAAAATAAATTTTGGGTGATGGATCAATAAAAAATATTAAATTTCAGAGTACAAAAAGTGTATTATTAAAAGAATATGAAACCATGAAATAATTACAAGAAAAGTAAAAAATAAATAATTAAATTTGAATTTTCATTATTTATTTAATGCAATTATTCTATATACGATTTTATATTTGAATACTAAAACGTGACGATACTGAAAGGGGAAAAACAACTCCATTTCTGATTCATTTTCTTTAGTCGGCCCCGGCCTTGTTACCGCGCCGCCTACGCGCCACGAGTGCAAGACAGACGAAGCGGTTTCGCGTGCAGGACGCAGGGAAACCATGCACCACGCGACGACGGGAGCGGCGGCTGGCCGCGCGCGGTGTCGTCTGTTTTACCCCATTGAATTACATTGGACCATGCGTCGACTAGACCACCGTGCGGCTGAAACCGCTTCGTCTGTTTTAGACCTATATTTTACAGAATGAGTCATAATTTGTTTTTTAATTGTGGCTTTACGCTACGTCAACGTCAAGGTGATTAGAGGCAGGATAGGATTTGAGACAAGGAACGGGAAGAAATTCGGCCATGGCCTTTTGAAGGAAGCATCCCGGCATTCACCTGGAGTGATTTGGGTAAACCATGGAAACCATGGAAAACCCAAATTTGGATGCCCGCACGGGGATTCGAATCGGCGTCCTCCCGAATGCCAGGCCAGAGCGTTAACCGGTCACCCACCACGCTTGGTGCATAAAATGGTGGTAGATAAGGTAAAAACCATTGGAGTGCATGAGAAAGTGATTTGCTGGATGGAGATATTCTTATGGTGGCTTCCCACAGCCTGTGCATTTGCCGGCGGCACTAATCTATGAACAGCGGGCCGTGGGAAGCCTCTGCTGTCAGGGATGGCGGGCCTCCATCCGTCGCCCAGGCGGTAAATATCAAATGCCCGGGTAGCTGAAACAACACTAGGCAACGTGGTGGGGAGGTGGCTGCGAGTTGGCGAGGGATAGCCTGTGTCGCATGCTGATCCGTACAATTCGGCTGCATGGCTCAGCATACAAAACCACGGGCCGTGGGAAGCCACCAATAAAAGCGGAAAAAAAAGAGTTAGGGTGGGTAATATAGTATCAAAAGAGTAAAAGTTAATATAGGAGTGCCTCGGAGTAGTGTATTGAGACCATTGCTACACATCACTGTAATGAAGGATAGTTGATAGGTTGAAGTCAGAAGTTTGATTGTTTGCAGATAACATAATGTTATACAAATGGATTAAACCAGTAGAGATCTGCAAACAACTACAAGAGGATCTGAATAGGGTAATTAAAAATGGAATGAAAATAAATGCCAAAAAGAGTCGTCTAGTTAGGTACATCGGGAAAAAAATATTTTCTATGATTATAGGTTAGGGAAAGAATTGTTTGTCGAAGATCCTGCTTGTAAATATATTGTCAAAGTTTTGATAGTAAACTCAATTGGGCATGACAAATTAGGCAGGTGTTAGGAATAGCTTTTAAAGTCCTTCATTTATTGGAGGGTATGATGAGGTTATGTACCAGGCAAGTGAGGGAATTGGGTTACAAAACCTTGGCCAGACCCCTAC
This sequence comes from Vandiemenella viatica, assembly GCA_031002005.1. Taxonomy (NCBI): domain Eukaryota; kingdom Metazoa; phylum Arthropoda; class Insecta; order Orthoptera; family Morabidae; genus Vandiemenella; species Vandiemenella viatica. The sequence goes on from CM061921.1 coordinate 81,599,276, forward strand.
TTGAATATAGTTAAGTGGTGTGGGACCCACATATGAGTGTCAAATTCAGGAGTAGAATGGGGTACAAACAAGAGCAGCTAGATTTGTTTGCGGAAATTACCGCAGAATGCAATCAGTAACGGATATGCTGAAGGAGCTGAGTTGAGAGTCATTGGAAAACAGTAGATGGATGAAAAGAGTGTTTGGTTTGTTGAAGGCTTATAATCGGTATAATACATGGATGGATATTAGATGAAGGATGAGGAGTTCTAATCGGAGGGAAAGAGATAACCACAATAATAAGCTGGCACTTGAGTTCAGTCGAAAGGGTGTGGGTAAATTTTCTTTTGTAGGTGAGGGAGTCTGGGACTGGAATAAATTACCAAGGGAAATTTGAAATTACAATTCATAAAGGACAGGTGAAGATAGGTCGTGAAGGGAAAAAAATCAAGACATATAATCCAGTAAAAACATTGTTCTTGCCAGGAAAGTTTTGAGGTAGTTCGGATTTCTTCATTCTACATGTTTTTGGGGTGCTGAATCCGAATCTCAGGGTTGATAACAAAATTTCGTGATACAATATTCACAAAAATTTAAAAAAGCAAAAATTCTCAATTTTTGGCGGTTTTTTGCTTTGACTCTGAAACTATCAAGTTTTCGTAAATAACCTCTATATTCAAAACAAAAGTGCATATAATTTCCTGCAAATTTCCTTACATACGTTTTTTTTTTTCCTCGGACGAACCGTTAGGGTTCAAGCGCTAGTTGAAAATTCACGAGTTTTGTCTTTCTCCGCAAGAACGCACTTATTCCACTCCAAAACTCAAATTTGTTTTTAAAAAAGACTGTCAGTGTCAGTGAATTCCTCCCAGTCCTCTGCATATACCTTATTTATAGCGTATATAGGTTATTTTTAAAAAGTTACATAATGTTCAAATTATTTAATGGAATCCGTAATTATACAAATTCAAATATTTAAAAAAAAAATCAACAAAAAAGTCTTTAAAATTGTCACATGTCTTTATATTTCATATTATCATTATGTACATTATATTAGTCGTTGCTGTTTAGAGGGCTGAGGTTTTTTGAAGGCGGAGGGTCCTGGCAAAGGTTCGAGTTTTTGTATCGTCAGCGTCGGGGATTTTTCATCTGGAAAATGAAAGAGGTGATGAGAAAACATTAACTTGTCATCATATCTCAGAGATAGATGATTACGAAATAGATTGTGGGATTAGACAAACGTTCCGCGTCATGTAACTGTCCTCCTTCAGTCAGTTCTCGGTTAATTTCTTCGGTCTCCTCTTCTTCCATGTCAGTGCTATCATAATGCTCGACATTGTCATGAAGCCCTTCACATGTTGTGCAGATTGGGGAGCAATGTAGGCCTGCCTTTCGTTGGCAGCCTTTTTTACATTTACAAGAAACGTGCAGGAGTATTGAGCATGGTACAGAGTCTGAAGTGGTTTGGACTGGTACGAGACCACTCTCTGATATTTTTGTTTTTTGTATTTTTACACCCACTCCTTCGGATCTCTTTGTTGCTCGTCGAGTGTGGTTTGTCCGGATAACCATTGCTGCACCTGAAAGTAAACTCTCGGTGAATGTTGCGTGCAACAGCTTCTGTGTGTGTAATATGGCAATGTTGGGTTTGCTGTTATGCGATGATGATATTATGTATTGCCTGTATCTCAAATCGTTCAGGCTAGCCCCTGATCCTTTCCTACATACAGGCATGAGAAATATGATTCCTGCTTCGTCAATATCGTCCTGGTGTGCATGAGGGTCTTTAAAAGCATCAATGACTGTAGCAAGTCATTGTTCTTCTTCAAGACTTTGAGAAATTTTATTTTACCCTGACTGAACAAAGCAGAAGTGGTGTCACAACCACTAATCACGTGTAAGAACAAAATATGGTCAGATAGTGATTTGTCAGCAAGATGTGGATTGTAAATGGTTTGAGATACCTTTTCATGGTTTTATAAATAAGACATTCATTATATCATGGCTCCACGAGTCAACCAAAATCACAGGAAGGTTGATATCTTTCCCAACCATCGTCACAGATTCATTTGAAGTGGCCAGCTTAAGAGCTGTTGTGGTAATTAGGATATCAGCATCCTCCACTGCTTGCTATGGATCAATTTTTGACTCATCAAATTTTTTCATTAGTGTATGTATCAACGGGCTCTTACTTTTGCAGTATATAAGAAAACTCTGCTGTGAGACAGCGGGTACAATCGATTCACTAAATGATATGACAGCAGATTGTTTTATTTGTGTTCTTCTCAATATGCGCTTGGTACTTTCACTAGCTTCGTCAGGGTAGCCATCGAAAATCATAATGGCATTTGATTTGTAGTTTGACTTAATTTCTGCATACGCCTGGCCGTGTTGCCATTTGACCCGGTGTTACAAAAACCCTCCATCGATGATATATTTTGTGCTGTTGAATTCCGCCAGTTCAGTTGGTATAAAAGCCCTGTACATGCTCGATTTTGTTCCTTTCCTCATCCCATGTTCATCAAAAAGAGAATGAGGGTAAGGTCTAACTTCATAACGCAAAAACTCACGCAGCTCTTCATCTGAATGTCTCACGATGATCATTCGTTGGAAAAGAGTGATTGGATTGATGACTACAGCCCTATCTTCTGAATAGAGCTGTTCATGATCACAAGAGGCTGCACTCTTAAGATTCCTTTGATTTTACAGCATGAAAATCACCACCAACAATGCACTGTATACCTATCATGCCCATCTCATTGAACAATTGGCAATTGTTCCTCTCATCTGCGAAACAGTTATAATTATTGACATTAGGTCAGTGACCCAGAAAGGAGGATGCTCGCGGAACCAATACAGCAACTTATCTGTTTCAGTGGTTGCCGCTTTTGCCTAGCATTTCTGCTATCAACGTGTTGTTCTGACGTTTCATGTTCCACTGCCATCAAGGGCTCAATCTCTTGACACACATTATGCAATGCTGTCATCCATGGTGTCCATCTAGTCACAACGCCTGCAGTTACTCCACAGCCATGAGTGAGACCACCACTGATCTTCATTAACTTTATAACAGTTTGTTCAAAATCCACATCTCTCCAGATGACGCACTACAGTTTCTCAATCCTGCAAGTGGAATAACATCCTCCAGTGATGAAATTCTCGTATACTACAGATGACATTACAGTTTTCAAGGTATGCATGTCCTGGAGGTAAATATAGCTCCATTTGACATTCAGATTTTGGCCACTGGCGTCGAAGAAAGTGAGCATTTCATATACGGTTTGGAGGTGTAGATCCCAGTTGTTGGTTCTTGCAGCTTGCACTGACATGTTTTATAAAAGTCGCCTCTTTAAAATAAATAAACCAGTGCTTGACAGTAGGGCCACGTTCATTCAACATTTGAAGCTTAGTTTTGAATTCTTGTTGGATATCTTTTATAATATCCTTCATTAATTAGAGAGAATTACTGTTCTGTCCACGTTGAACAGGATTAAATAATTTTCAATGAATTATTCCATGATAACTTATAGAAAATATAAAGGTACTGGATTTTATGTATGAAGATCATGTTACTGAATAAACAAATTAGATGTAATAGTAGAGCAGGAGGTTAGAGCCTCACAATTAGGCCTCGGAATTCGAACCCATAAACATCGAATTTAAAAATAAAAATAATAATGTTTAGAAAAAAAAATGAACTACAAATGGACTACAAGAGCAGGTGTAGAGGTTCAATTTAAAAAAAACATCCAAAATTTACCAGTAACTGTTATACAGCTATACGATTAAATATAAATATTCAGGACGCAGAAAATTACTTTAAAATACATAGTTATAAAATCATATGGACAAAAATTCTTAATGTGTCGATAATCGGTGTGCGTACCTAACCTGTTAAATGATTAATAAAAATTACTTGTAGCTGTTGTAGGAGCCGTCATCGTGGTGCAAGGTTTGGCCCGGAGGCAACTTGCCTTTTGTTATCAGGGGACGCCAGATGTTACAATGTATAATGACACTCATAAAGGCACGTTGCTTATTAAGAAAAATAATAGGAAATATTTCCAAGTTCTCATGAATATTATTTTAAATGCTAATTTATAACTATTTAAACAAAAAACTCAAAATCTGAAAAGAATTGAATTTCGCGTCACACATAAAACATGCAATCTTAAGAAAATTCAAGAACAGTAAAATTAATTTTTTCATTAAAATTATGTTATTGCTCACAAAATATAGGATTTTCGTATAATTTTTTATTTATCTGTTTGCACAAAAAGTGAAATATGCCTCGAGGAATTCAGTCTTCGAAAAGAAAACGTGGATCTTTAGTAGAGGAAAGCTAAAGAATCTAAAATTGATGCAGTTCAGAGCATATCTGGATCCATCTTCAAGTATGTTACAAAACTGATCATAGCCACAGCTCGTAAAAAGAAGCATCTTGATGGAAGGAATAAATTAGATGAATTCAGTTCATCTCCACGAAGCAAACAAGATGCGTAAGATACAATCCACAGGAGTGACGTGTCACAGTGCAGTATACCCGTTCCTGACACTTTCCGAATAGAGATCATTAAAAACGGAAGCGATTAGTTCCAGAACAGAGAAGTACCATTTAACGCTGTAAATAGTAACGGGTTCAAAACAAATGGTGATTGTTACATCCTTCAACAGAATGGTTCTGTAAAGAGAAGGCTAACGGTGAAACAGTTCTGCGGTCGTAGATGGTAATCATAAACTGTATTGTTTACGTTGTCGTTTATTTGTTGCCTATGATACTAATACCAGATCTACATTTGTTAACTGGTGGAAACTAAATCCTAAACTGACATAACATGAAACTAAAAACGAATATCTTGAAAATTTTGAAAAGTGTAATAGGAATAAGGCTAAAATTCCACAAAACAATAGATCACGCAGCCTAGCAATTAACTGATATTGAAAAGCAAAAGTGGAATGGTCTTTTATTTAGATTATTGGAAATAACTTGGCTAAACAAAAACAAGCATTTCGTGAATGTGATAAAGGACATGGCTCTAAAAATATAGGAAATTTTCTAGAACTGGTCAAACTACTTTCAGAACATAATGTAGTGCTGAAAGAGTACATCTTGGAACATAATAAATATCTGCCACCGGATATACAAAAATAATTCATTAGGGACCTATTAAACCACGTAAAATCTTGTTAATGAAATTAAAGAGACAAAATATTTCGATATTGTTTTGAGCACACCTGACATTTCACACACTGATCAAATGTCTGAAGGGATTCATTTTATGAAAATTCGTAACAGAAAACTGGAAGTAAAAGAAGTTTCAAGGGACTGTTTCACTAAAGAGAAAAAACGCCGTTGATCTAAGGAATGCAATTTTGAAGAAACTGTATAATGACGGTTCTCAAGGTCAGGGCCGGCGTTAGGGAGGGGTAAGCGGGTCAAAAGTACCAGGGCCCGCCGGCTGATGGGGGGCCCCCATCACCGACTGTAGGGGCCCTCAGGACATGAAGCCAAGAATCCGCCCATTGTCGGCCGGCCAGTTTGTAGAGCTAAAAAAAAAGGTCACCCAATTTACCCCGGGCCCGAAATTCCTAGCTCCGTCCCTGCTCAAGGTTATGACAACGCAGCTAATATCAGCGGAGTACGTGGAGGAATTCAAGCCATTATTAAAGCAGAAAATATATAAAACCGTTTTTGCTGGATGTGTTGATCATTTGTGTTGAAAACATTGATTTGCACAAAATGCACCCTTTATAATATTTTTCGGAACTATAAAAGCTATTTTTACATTTTTCTCCGTGTCCATAAACCGCTGATACGTGTTATCTGAATGCAATTAATCATCTGTTAAAAAAAAACCAACAACGCGTTGGGTTGCTCATTCTGCTGCATAAAAGTACTATCAAAAATCTTGTGAGGTTGTGGCTGCAATTAAAGATTTATGTAATCATCAAGAAAATGTAGACAACAGAGGTGCTAGTCACAACCTTATTCCTGCAGTATTTACTGTAATCATTCTTTTCCTTCTCTTTTCTTTTGGGATGACGTACTAAGGGAAGTAAATTGTCAGATTGGATTGCAAAGTAAAACCTTCAAGTTTGAACCATTAATGATAAAAATAAAGGCACTTGGTCTTTATATTCAAGAAAAACGGTAATATACTAGACAAGGGGCAAAAGATATTGGTACTAAAAATAACGGAACTACGACATTCCAACAGAACTAAATGTTTAAAAAAAAAAGAAAAACACCTGTGGCCGGTGAAGTAGCCACTGATGCAGGACTCACAATAGGAGCTGAAAATCAGAAAGATACGTCAGAGTGTTTCCACCGATTCCGAACTAAATCAAAATCCGTTCAAGATATAGTTTGATTGTTTTAGGTTATAACTTGCTTTCGGCGAACATGGAGGAATTAAAAAGAGCTGTATCCAGAGTTGATGGTTTTTGTGATGAGTTATGAGAATCAGAACTTCTCCCGCAAATACCAGGGTTGAGAAGGCATTTAAAAGCAGCCTATGTTACAGTTTCCGTAACAAATGTTTGGGTAGCTCTGGACATTTTAAAATTCATCTTGATATCTCAAGGGCGCCCTAACGTTATTTATTACAATTTGCGTATAAGCTGCTACGAGTGAGAGGACCTTTAGTAAGTTAAAATTAATCAACCACTTTCGGCAACAATGAGAAACATGAGGCTAAAAAATCTTGCCAAGATACAATTGAGTTACATCAATCTGAACATCACCGATTTACTTTCAAAAAGCGTCACAGATGTTCACATTTAAATAAAATTAATCAAATAAGTTGAATAAGAAATAGATAAGATTTTATCAAAACAATTTTTTATTCCTATAATTGTATTTCCGAAGAGATGTTACTTATATTTGTCGTTTTTTTTATGATCCTTAATATCTTTGTGATTTTACTGCAGATGGAGCTATTTATTTTATATTCAGAACATGCAGCTAAACTAAATAAATGAACTCATAGCCGTTATACTCAGCACAGTTTAATTAGTTTTAATACACTCCAAATACATCACGTTAATTACATAATCGGACTTCTTATCGCTAGTTCTCCTTAGGCGCTAACCAACTTAGGCCATCTCCTAGTTATATCTGTATTTGTTGTTACTATGGAAACCTTTCAAGGGAACTCTAAAATTTCAAAGATATAGGAATAACATAAAATATGTATTCTATGATCTTTCTGTTACCCTACAGCCCCCCCCCCCAAGTTCATCATACCATTTTGCTATCAATACAAGTATAAATGGTGATGGTAAACTTGAGATAGGATACTTGTTTCTGTAAATGTTCTCTTTCAAGTAAGGAGAGCTTGCATTTTACATCTGTGATTGTTTAAAAAATATTAAACAATATTTAAGATTTTATCTTCACAATTTTTTTTTTTAATAACAAATCCGATGCCTTGGTGAATTTTTCCCAGTTGAGTTTTCATGAGCAGCAACTGGTTAAGACTGCGCATTGTCTGTAACACATATTGGCATACCAAGTTACTGCCCTTATCACTTAATAATAATTAAAAAAACAAAACTACAATAAGTCTTTATATTACACTACAGTATTGTTCATCCTACCAGTATGTTTAATGTAAAAACTATCCAATGCCAACTATAACTTCACAATAATAGTAAATCCCAATATGGTAGAGTATATATGTTCACACCTGTGCCCTGCACTGGTGTTAAATCTTTTCTTTCGCCTCAAACTAATTCATCAATTTTCTGAGTTATAGTTTCAATACAACGAATTTGCCCTTCTTCTAAAAATGCTTATAATATGAAAAAAAATTCTCCCGTTATTTGAAGTCAACCGTTAGCTATGTGTTTAAAAGGCTTTAGAGCTATGATATTGTACCTTCCTTTAATCTTACCCCTTCCTGGGTATGCGATTGTGTAGGAGTTATTGTTATTCCTACCAATTACCTCATATGGCCCTTCATATAAGAATTTAAATTTTTTATTCTCCAATGCTGATGATTTACAATGTGTTTGAACAAGTACTAAATCACCAATTTTGTATGCTGTTGGTTTACACGTGCATCATGGTTTTCCTTTCGTCTTTGAGCATTTTTCTTCAACTCCTCCAAGGCTACTATAATTTTGTCGATATAGTCACAGTCAGTGTTTGGGAATCGTACATACTCATATACAATGCGAGGCGGTTTCTTCATAAACACGAATTCAAAAGGTGTTAGAGAAGTCGAGTTGTGAGTGATAGTGTTAATTACATCTTCTATCGCGTTTAGTTCATAAGCCCACTTCTTATGGTTATTACAGCAATATGTTCTAAACCATCGCGCTAATTCTCTCATGGCCCTTTCAACGGCATTACATCAGGGATGGTAGAATGAAGTTTTAATTAATTCGATATCCTGACTTAATTTGTATGCAGGATGAGGTGGTAAGCATAGCTTACCCTCCACAAAAAAGAAAATCTTTTTTCTATATTTCCAATTCAAAACACTTGATTTGAATTCCTCAAAAGTTTTTAAAATTTGGACCTGCCGTTCTCCCCAAATTCAGGCACTTCCCTTTAAATGTTGATACACATAGTTTACCTTTTCATGGTCATCATAAGCATTGAAATTTCTAAAGCTTTCAAACCCCTTTATAAAGCTGACCGGGTGTACCCAACCCCCCCCCCCCCTTTGATCTGTGAAGTGATCCACCTCTATCTTTTCAGGGTTGCTTGGTGATATCTGATTGGGTGGGCCAACTAAATTTTGAATGTGGGAGGTTCTACACTTTCTACTTACTTCCTGAAAATACATCTCGACTATCTCCACTTTGTTGCTTAATCCCAGCAATTGGTCATCCATATTCTTACACTCTACTTCAACTTCCTCTACAACCCCAGTAAGCCTCTTTTTCAAGACGGAGTTCAATAAAGATCTCACTCTCCATTCCGTCGATCCTTGAATGCACAACTTTGATTTGTCCTTGCATTTCATGCTTACCCGACTGACGCATTTTCTTACATTCTCCCATCTCATTAAATACCTTGTCAAACTTTTCGTCATTCTTTTGTAATTCTGAATCTAATTGGATAAATTTCTTATTACATATCTTTAGTTCCTCATTTAGCATTGTACACTGTTTTTCAGCCCTCTCTACATACTTACTTAAGTTGTACATTAGTTTCTAATCTAGTTATACGATCCTCTAAGGACTTAGTAGAGTTTTTTTATTTCCTCACTTAACCGTACCTGTGTTGCGGTAAGTTGTTGGAATTGTGCTGTAATTTGTGATCCAAATTGAAGCAGTATCTTATGTAATGCACCTACAGTGACTATTTCATGTTTGTTATTTACAGAATCTGAAGGACCACAAATAACCATTGCACATGACATCTGATTAGCCATTCTGTAGAAAGCTAAGCAATACCCAGCGTCCCAAAGCTAGTATCAATAAAAATGACGTGATATATTAAATTAATTGAATAAACAACGAAAATTCGAAAAGACTGAGGTTACATTTAACTCCCAAAAACGTATAACCAATTCTACACGCACACCGTTTCTGCCATAGACAACGTTCTTGTCACAACCAACAAGTTTATAGTTTACAAGAGCTTTAACAAAAATAATAGAGTCTAGAAAACAGTCACTTAGCTTTCTCGTATTTTGTAGCCGGCGGTTTAACTTTAACTTCACTCAGCTGTTTTTGTTGCATCCGCAGCGGATGTTGTCAATTTATGACTGGTTCACGTTCTACCGCCAGTCGCGCTATGTGCTTCCGAAGATTCTCCTCTCTTCCTTTCTTTAACTTTGGTTTTTTGCTAGTTACTCGATTCGTAAGTTTACATAGTAATTCCTTTATTCTGCAGCACTTAAGGTCCTGTCACGGTTACCATATTGTATTTCCGAAGAGATTTTACTTATATTTGTCGTGTTTTTTATGCTCCTTAATATCTTCGTGGTTTTACTGCGGTTGGAGCTATTTATTTTATATTCAGAACATGCAGCTAAACTAAATAAATGAACTGGTAGTCGTTATACTCAGCACAGTTTAAATTGGTTTTAATACGCTCCAAATACATCACGTTAATTACATAATCTGACTTCTTATTCGCAAGTTCTCCTTAGGCGCCAACAAACCTAGGCCATCTCCTAGTTATATCTGTATTTGTTGTTACTATGGAAACCTTTCAAGAGAACTCTATAAATTTCAAAGTTATAGGAATAACATAAAATATGTATTCTATGATCTTTCTGTTATCCTACACTATGTGTCATTATTTCTAAAAAAAAAAAACAATATGATTGTTTTTTACTTTGTTTTTCTTTTATACTTATTATCGTTTTTTATTATTATAAGCATGGAGGAAAGAAATATATGGAGACGACGCAAGAGACCTTCACCACGCATTGAAGTGAAGCCGGGCGGCGGAGGAGTGGGGGGGCTCGGCCGATCCCATACAGACACGAGGTGTATGTACAAAAACGTCAAGGGGACTCTAGGATAAACGTAACGCCGCAATCTGGTGATCGATTATTATGTAACTCGATGAGACAAATAAAAAATGAAGAATAACAATTTTTTATATTCTGCTTAGTTTTCGAGATATTCTGTCTCAAACGTGAAATGTTTTTGGTTGAAATTCAGAAGAAAAAATTGGTCAAAGTCAAATTTGATGATGGATTATTATGTAAAAAGACGAGACAAAAAATAAAGAATAAATTTTTTCGATATCTCTCCTAGTTCTCGAGATATACTGTATCAAAAGTGAGGTGTCTTGCGTTGAAATGCAGAAGAAAACTTTCGCAAAAGTCAAATTTAATGATCGATTCTTATGTAACGCGACGAGACAGATCGAAAATAAAGAATACAATTTTTCGATATCTTGCTTCGTTTTCGGGATATACTGGGATTGGTTTGATATGCGGCCTGGACACCCACACACACGTATTTGAATCGCAAACTGTATTTGCAGTAACAACATCGTTTGCTTCATCAAGATTCCTAGATTGCATAGCATAATTTAACATATTTAATTTCATCATACACTGTCAGTATAAACTGCAACGTGACGAAAGAAAGTGCAAAACTAAATTCACTGAATCGCGATGTAAAACACACCCCTTTAAATCTCATTTTCAACACTCGTTAAAAAGTAATGCTAGTCTATTATGTGCAAAATAGCAAGGTCTGTTGATTTTCTACACTACACCAACAAAAATTTGAAAACAAAGTCATCCTATTGAGAGCTATGACTAAATATTTATAGACAGGCACCGAAGTTTGCAAAACCTACCGTCCACTTCAACAATGATAATTAGAATTCAACTTACTTATGAAATGATGTTACAGGTTCTTTCCTCTCTTGCCTGTTTGTGCAACCGTATGTAACACAAGTTGGCATTATAAAACACTTATACACATTACAAAATGAAATAATAACAGCATCTAACACAATGTGAACATCGCATTTGTTTGGGATCGCAATATAGACGCTACCGCCACTGCGCATGCGCGAGAGTTTAGAGCCTGCTTCACAGATTTAACGTTACTTCTCCTCCATATATTTCCTTCCTCCATGATTATAAGAGGTCCTTGGCGGTCATAGTAATGGAGGAAGGAATTATATGGAGGAGAAGTGACGTTAAATCGGTGAAGCAAGCACTAAACTCTCCCGCATGGTGGCAGCACCGGCAGGGACCATATGGCGCTTCCCAACAATTAAGGTGTTCACATTGTGGTAGATGCAGTGATTATTTCATTTAGTATTGTGTGTAAGTGTTTAAAAATGCCAGCTTGTGTTGCGTACGGTTGCACAAATAGGCCAGACAGGAAAGAACCTGGATTATCATTTCATAAGTAAGTTGAATTGTAATTATCGTTGTTGAAGTGAGCGGTAGATACCGCAAACTCTGCAGCACGTCTATAAATATTTAGTCATAGCTCTCAATGGGATGACTTTGTTCTCAAATTTTTCTTGGTGTAGTGTAGAAAATCAGCAAACTTGCTATTTTGCACATAATAGACTAGCATTATTTTTTAACGAGTGTTTAAAATGAGATTTAAAGGGGCGTGTTTGCTTCGCGATTCAGTGAATTTACTATTACGATTTCTTTCGTCACGTTGCTGATTATACTGACAATGGATGATGAAATTAACTGTTATGTGAGAAGCTGTGAGTTTTATTAATTTTTTAAATAGCTATTTTAGGCCATTGACTTAGGTTATTTTTAAAGCTTCATATAAGACTTGTTTCTGTTTGTAAATACGTCTATACCTATTTTTACCGATTTTGAAATCTTTCTCATCTATTTATGTCGAAACAGGTTCATGCAGAAATAAAAATGGGCTTCATAAATAAAGAAGTTATTGGCCTTTGAACAAAATCAATTTGGGGAATGTGTTTCTAATTTAGTCTCTTTTTTTTTGTACAACATTCTCCCCCCCCGTATCTAAATCTAACTGAGAGATACTTTTTTTACAATTGTCCTAATAAGTAGGGCTGTGAAATTAGACAACACATCTTGATCAAGAGAATGTTCATTAAGGTGACTGAATAAACATTTTATTTCTGGTACCAGCCTACAAAATGTCTGGGTTGCTCATCCCTAGAGTGGGTCCTCTTACTTTTTTTCTGGTCTAGGACACATTTCAGACTAACCACAAGTGGTAGTAATAAAACTGAAATATCCATTCTGCATGTCAACCATGTAATCATTGTGGCTTTGACAGAATTAATTTTTGGTCCAGCCTGCATCCAAACCTAAACCCCTCAATTTGGATGTTGTATATCCCCCAAACTAAGCAAGATATCGAAAACATTTATTCCTTATTATCGAGTTTTTTCGTCGTGTTACATAAGAATCCATCATTAAATTTGACTTTTGCGAAATTTTTCTTCTGCATTTCAACTCAAGACACCTCACTTTTGAGACAGTATATCTCGAGAACTAGGTGAAATATCGAAAAATTTTACTCTTTATTTTTTATTTGTCTCGTCTTTTTAAATAAAAATTCATCATAAAATTTGACTTTGAATAATTTTTTCTTGTGAATTTCAACCAAAACCATTTCACATTTGAGACAGAATATCTCGAAAACTAAGCAGGATATCAAAAAATTTTATTCTTCATTTTTTATTTGTCTCATCGAGTTACATAATAATCCATCACCAGATTGCGGCGTCACGTTTATCCTAGAGTCCCCTTGAGGTGTTTCTACATATTCCCCGTGTTTGTTGGGAAGCGGTCAAGCCCCCACCACTCCGGCCATGCCCCCCCACTCCTCCGCCGGCCTGCTTCACTCCCATGCGTGGTAAAGGTCTCTTGCGTCGTCTCCATATTATTCCTTCCTCCATGGTCATAGTCTAATCCAGTGGTTCCCAAATGGTGGTCCGCGGAACCCTGGAAGGGTTACAAGGGCTCCGTCCAAGAATTTAATAAAATGTTCGTTGAAAAGATTCATAACCGCGCCGTGAGAAGGGTATCATAGTTCTGCATCCGTTTGTGACGACTTACTGATGCGAGACTGGTTTTTCAACTTACGCATATAAAAATGAGGATCCGCCAAAAAATGTATGATCAATTAGGGTTCGGTGGCCAAAAGGAAATTGGGAACCGCTGGTCTAATCTCTTAGGTGTCCGATGTTGAAAAATGGGAAACGCTGGTCTAGCAGTTTGACAAGATGTACTTATCACTTGCCGAATATGCTTTTGATGTAGTGCACTAAGCAGGGAAAAACCACACCAATGCCGATGGCTTAAGCTGGAAAGAATTGTAGAGAAACATGAATTGTCATTGTTATTGAAGTTTCCTCTGGAATGTGTCACATGGCGGAAGAACCAAAGGTTTGTAAAAGGCAATGCTATGTAAAAGGCAATATCGATTAATCAGATTTATTTAATTTTCTATAGTGAATTTCATATTGTTCGAGTTAAGCTGCCACGCATTCCTTCTTACTGTAATACTTTAGTATATCCAGAAGCGTGTGCTTACACGACGTAGCGTAGCGTCTATGAATCTCTGAGCCAAATTCTGTCATACTTTCAGTAAATCTGGGATATAGTTTCTGTTTTTCCTTTCCTGTCAGCTAATCTGAGTCAATTCATTGTATTTCGATGCGCCATTTGTTAGTCAAAAGTTGGGGTCGTCTTTCGACTACGACAAAGTCGTTATTCTTGTATTCGTGGAAATTGAATCTGGTGATAAGAGATTGTGGACCACCACCTCTCCTACCCTGCCAGCCAAGTCCTAATAGTAAAAATTTCTTCACCACCAGAACTTGAACCAACTAACTCAGTGTCAGCACCAGACATCATGGTGCCATCAGGGCTGAATAAGAGCTTGATTAGTATAGAAAATTAAAGGTAATTATCTTGTATCATTTGTGTAATTTAGAATGTTATTGAATTGATGGAATTTTTGTGTTTTGGGGAGCACCAGACTTCAAGAACAATAGTGTAAGATAGCATTTATAAACCCTCAATTTTGGGATTTTTGTTGGTTCATGGCAATTTGCTGTAGAAGCAGGGTAACATAATTTGGTCAAAAAGTGTTGCCATTAATTGTATAGAGGAGAATTTTTTGAGTATTTCAATGGGTTGCATTTTTGGACACTACATCAAATTTACCCCTTTAACCAATCTGTGAACTGACTGTTGTATTGGTCATTTGCCAGAGTGAATCTGATGTGCACTTCTACGGATCTGTAATCTGTTATTATTAATTATATTTAATGGTCGGTAGTGTTTGGGGAAAATGTATTAGTGAAATCATTAATTTGAACAGTAAATTTAGACCCCATTCTTGTAATTTCATAGTGTAGTTATATCTACTATGAATTATGTTATTTCCTTCAGTGTGGAAGTGGCAACCATCATAATTCAGAACTGAATATTTTAAAGTAATTGCAATCAAGCGTTAAAGAATTATAGAACTTTACATGTCAGAATGTTGTTTATTCATGCTAACCCTTTTCGGGTAACTTAATAACCTTACAGTGTGAGGCTACTTGTTTTGCAACAGGATGATTCCAGGTATTTATCATTCATGAGTAATTCTGAAATACTGTGTTTCACAAAATTCCAACAACATGCTTCCAGACTAAATTCTAACTTCTAGATCAAAACTTTCTACCGTATTCCCTACTTTTCCTTCTCCTACTACCCAAATCAGCCATTATCAGATTTTCTCCCCCTTCCCATATGCAATTAATTCTTCAATAGCATTGTATATTTTCCCTATCCTGTCATCATCCTCTTGTGAACTTGGCATATACACTCACACCAACATGGTGGGAGCTGGCTTAGGTCTAAAACAGAGGAGGCATTTTCTGCCAAACAGCAGTTGAATCGATGCATGGTCCAATGTAATTCAATGGGGCTAAACAGACGAAGCGGCGTGAAGGCGACACGGTCGACTGAAGAAAATGAATCAGAAATGGAGATATTTTCCTCCTATTTGTGTTATTACACTTTAGTGTTCAAATGTAAAACACGTAATATACATTTTCATTAAATAAATAATGAAAATTCAAATTTACTTTTTTGTAATTATTTCCAGATTTCATACTCTTTTAACAATAAACTTTTTAGGATTTGAAATTTAATATTTTTCTATCAATCCATCACCGAAACTTTATCTGAATCTGTACTTTTGAACCAAAAAATACAGTTTGAGAGTATGATTGGTTCCAAGGAATGTGACTTCTTTTTTTTAACTTGCGCTCACATATTTTTCATTTTATTAGGGAAAAATGATTGAAACTGACTCAGAAGCAGTGATATCGGCAGTTTTTTTTCCTTTTTTCTCCTGTTCCACCATATGTACAGTAGCCACAGAAACAATTCTATTTTGTCTTCAATATCAACTGTATCACAAAGAATTGAACTATACACGCCAAATTGACGGCCCACATTAGTGTTGCCAACCGTACTATAATATATAGTATTTTGCTATATTTCAGGACTGCGTCTGGTACGCGAAAATACTATATTTCAGGTGAATGGATCAAACTTTTTTGTTTTGCAACATTGAAACTAATAACAAACCTCCCCACTTTGTAAAATCTGTGAACTCCCATTATGATTTAACTTTTGAGAGATGCGAGGTCCGTGTATGCAAACGTGCCTCGGTCTTGCTGCGTTCTGAACCATTATGTTAAGACCGAAATTGACAATGTCAAACAAATGTTTGCTCATTCAACTGCCTTTGCCTCATTTTTGTTTTGTTACTTATTTTCACTTTGAGGCTATTCTCCCTTTTGATATTTAATTAAATTAGCTATGGAAAGTGGTAGTAATAATGAAAGGTTGTCAATTTCAAGTGAACTGAAAGTATAACTGAGCGATTATTTTATTACTTTAGGGGAGGATTGTCCTACACATATTCAAAATATTTTGATGATGAATGATACTGATGGAGACACTAAAATTAAAATCTTTCTGAATTTAGGGAGTCTTTTTTTATATAACTTTCAGAAATCTGTTAAACAACTTCAAGGTAATAACATCAGTCTTAGATGTGTATAATATTATGTCAATTTTAAAATCAGTGCTACAACAATGTAAAAAATACTTTCTTTGGTTAAAAAAAAAAGTCCTTGGAAGCCAAAACCTCCACAGAAAGTGATAATATTAAAAAGATTTGTTTTAGTATTCGTTGCAAAATGTCTGGACTATTTTAATAAATGATTTGATTTTGATTAAACCAATTGGCTAAGCAAAATCCAAAAATTAAATTCAAAACATGAAGTTTAATTTAATGACAGACAATATTAGAAGTTCTATATTTTCAAGAAAAAATGAGTATCAATATGGACAAACTATTCTCTGAAATGGTAATATTAAACAAAATCTAGGTAAAAGTAAGAGATTGTAGTGAGTTTACGCACAGAACCACAGGCCAAAAATGGCAGCATATTCTAAAATATGCCAAAAAATAATTTACAAAATTTATTTAAGATTATTTCGTTCCTACTCTATTCCCGCCACTTCGTCATTCAATTATAAATTCCAAATAGCGAGTGCAGTGCGAGTATCTCATTAGTGTTAAAAAAAATAATGAGCTTTTGATCTACATTAATTTAAAAATTGAATGTGATAAAGCATAAGACACTTTTATTGTTGAAAAAATGTTAAAAGATGCAAGTGTAAAAAATACAGTTTATTATAAAGATAAATAAGCAGAAAACATACATTGTCTTTTTTACTCTTTCCATAAAATACTATATTTTATAAAGTTTACTACATTTTTTGAACTGTGCTATTTTTTATAGCTTATTATAAAAAACACTACAACCAGCTGTCAAAATGTTGGTAACCCTACTCTACATGTAGGTCGAGGGATCAACCGCGCAGCAGTCGAGACGGCGACCGGCGCTCCAAAAGTCGTGCAGTGTCAGTTGGGGCAACCGCTCTCTCGACCGCTGCATGGTGGGAAGTCGCTTCGTCTGTTTAGGCCTTAGTTTCTATCCTAATCAGAATAATCATGTTGCAAAAATGTTCGTAACAATTAAATCGTATCCCTAATACCCTTTTGATTACGAATGCCACACTAGTAACTCCACTGACAGATCAGGTGCTAATTATGCTATACTCCCCAGACTAGATTTCCTGTGCATCCTTTCACTTAATCTCCTTAATCCAAACAACATCTAACTTAAGTCATTCCATCTCCTTTTTTAAGTTATCAAATCTAATTGCCCTATTCAGACTTCTAATATTTCACAATCTGAACTGTACAATGTTTCTATCTATTCTGATGGCTACACCCTGAGCAGTCCTAATCCAGAGGTTCAATTACCTCTGTAATATTTTACTCAAGAAGAAGCCATCATTCCATATGTAATTTGAGAGGATTACATGCTTTAGGATACCCTTTGGCTCTTTGCTGCAGTGGCTTCCCATTGCCTTCTGCACCCCCATTCCATTGATCATTTCTTTTTGGGGAGCAGTTTCCAACCTCAATTCTAATATGCATTTTTACAACTTATATCAACACTGATATATAAATGTCAGTAATGTCCCACTATGAACATCCACAATGCCTGCTTCGCAGAACCAGCAGCAATAGAAGACCCCAAAATCTGCAATGCAATCACCTCTTCAAGTTACCCTTCTTGTCCACAATTTTCCATATCCCATATAACACAGTAACCATTATTTATTTCATATTCCTCATCTTCTGACTCTTCCATATGAGCTTGTTTCCAATTTCACCAATCTTTTTCTTCTTGCCTCCCAACCATAACACTTGTGTTCACACAAATAGCAGCAGTAAGTTATTTTCATGCATCTGATACTATTAATCAACTCCAATTTGTGTAAATCACCCTTTAATAAGGAGAATGGGACAAAAAAACACTAACTTCCCACTAGTTCAACATTTTTTATGGTATCATTTATTCTCTATCCCCAATTTACTAGTCAGCACTATTTTTAAGGCAAACTTAATTAATTATACATGCATGAGTCATAAATTTTTAAACCTTAAATTGGAGGGGAAAAATGGTAAATAGATTCTTCTGAAGTCTTAGTTTTAAACGTTGTGAATTATTTGGAAACAGATGGCAGACCATTTCTAAGACTAATTTTTCAAAGCACTACTGTACTACAGGTACCGAAATATTCAATTTTTAACCAAAATTTTATATTTTAAATAAAAAATCATTTTAATTAGTACTTATTCCACAAACAAATTCCACTATATTAATAAACTGGAGCTCATTCAGTAAAATCAAGTGCAATACCTAAACACTCTACCTCCCTTTTAATCCCAATTCATATGACTACAGCAACAAACAACTTAGAGCAAGAAGGAGAGAGTCACGTCAATTGTGCAGAATCAGTAGCATGCGACATATCAACATTAAAGCTATCGTTTCTCTGCATTATTTGGTTAGTTGTTTGCATTGGCAAAAACTTTTAATGGATAACAACTTTGTTTGCCTGATATTCTGAAATAATGCTGACTGGGTTATAAAACATAGTAATTCATTAAGTAAGTTTTGTCACCATATTTGGGAAAATGTCTGATGCAAACCATGTAAAAAAAGTAGGCATTACTTTAACTTAAAAACACATTTTTTTTCAAGGGAATATATTGTTTCTATATATTGGTTTGTCATATCTGATGAGCATTTTAAAATTTTTATCACAACACAGTGACACTATCTGCACTTCAAAATACAATACATTTCTGAATGAGTGACAAAAAAACTTCACTAATGGGAGTGTAAAATCTAGAATAATCATGAAATAAAATCTCTTCAGCGCCTTTTTTTCTTTTCTTGCTTTCGTGTTCTGTGATGAACATGTGGTTTTCTTGGAGTAGCTTGAGGAGTACTGTGATCCGATCCCTCATCATCACTCAGCTCCACATCCTGCAAAAACATGGTAATCATTTATAGTAAACAAAAATGTCTCTATATAAACAACAGTTGTTTTTTTTAACTGCTTAACGTCTCTTAACAGCGAGGTCTTTAGAGACGGGAAAGGATGGGAGGCAAAGAATGGGAAGGAATTCGGCCATGGCCTTTTGAAGGAAGCATCCTGGCATTCACCTGGAGTGATTTGGGAAACCATGGAAAACCCAAATCTGGATGCCCCGACGGGGAATCGAACCGCTGTCCTCCCAAATACGAGGCCGTTACACCACCACACTCGGTTAAACAACAGTACTTGGACATTAAGGCACACTGAAGCTAATATAAAGGTTTCCTCAGAATGACATAATATTCCTTTTTGAAGCCAAATAAAGACACTGACATAAGGAAAACTGCATAAAAGAGAAACTTGTACAACCTATCAACAGAGTTCCCATTAATTCGATATGCATTTTATTGTACTACTGTTATGAGAAGATGAACTGTGCTAGCTTTCAGTGACTATAAAACAATAACTTCCCAAAACTTCACTCGTAGGCAGTATCACAAATTTTGATCATATGAAATACCATAATGTTTACAGAAAAAGGGCTATGATGCGTACCCAGATAGTTCATATTATTTCTGAGTTCTTGGAGAATGTGTCATATTAGCATAGCATTTACACAAGTTTCAGCAAGCATATGCTAATTGACCATTATTTATCTTTACAATCTGCCATGCGGTCACCCACAGACATGTAACTAACTGGATGGATGCCAGCAGTGAGGCATGGGGGTAAGACTGTCCCTTCTGCTTGGGGCTCAGTTCACCTCAACATATTTGGAGGTAGACTCAATGACTGCTTCTATACATTGCTTAAGAAAGGTGGTCAAATAGGTGAATTTACACCATTTCACTGTTCAAAATTCTACATAAGCCTGTGGTATGTGGCATCACAACAGTGGCCAGTTCTTTTCTTCTAACCAATTCGCATAAGTCATGCTTTTGCATATACCTGCTTTAGCCACCTCCATAATTTGGTTAGGTACCTAATTCCACATTCAGTCAGGGTTCTAGACCTTACTACTGTTCAGAGGAAATCCTCTTTCTCTGGAGAACACATGATATTTTCAAATTTGCTAGTGGTTGGAAGATAATTTAAATCCTAGAGTATACTGTCAATTCCAAAATATGTGGAACTATACAATGGTTAAAAAGAGTCAGGGTAGTTTTTTTTTAAATTTAACTGCAATGGAGCGCATGCTGTGGTGGCAATTTCCCTACACACCCATTTTCCCCCTTTCCTGTGACCACCTACTTTTGCCCTCTACAAATTTAAACTTTAAATTGTTTCAACTTTTTTTTGTAAATTATTCATCAATTACCTTGGTAACTTATTCCAATCCCTGACATCCTTATCTATGAAAGAAACTCTTCCCACACTATTGTGCCCTAATATTGAGTGCCAGCTTGTGGTCATGGTCATCTTTTCCCTTCCATGCATTACTTTTAATTCTTACACCAATATCTTTCCACGCCTTGTACACTCCCACGACTCTCTTCACCCGCCTCCTGTCTTCCAATTAATCCCACTCCAACTCCTTTATCATATTGGTTACTGATTGTGTTCAGTGGTAATTTGCAGACACAAATAAATCTAGCAACCCTTCTTTGCACTCTCTCCAACTCATGTATTTGATACCTAAAATGTGGATCCCATACTACACCACCATATTCAAGCAATGGTCTCACCAAAGTTTTACAGAGTGGGGCGGTGTAACGGTTAGTGTTCTCGCCTCGCATTCGGGAGGACGGCAGTTCGAATCCCCGTCCGGGCATCCAGATTTGGGTTTTCCATGGTTTCCCCAAATCACTCCAGGCAAATGCCGGGATGCTTCCTTCAAAAGGCCATGGCCGAATTCCTTCCCATTCCTTGCCCCCATCCTTTCCCGTCTCTAAAGACCTCGATGTTAAAAAGAGACGTAAAGCAGTTACCAAAAAAAAAAAAAAAAGTTTTGCAACACATATCCTTTACTTCTTTGGTACATCCCCTCATCTCTCTCTCTAACAAGTGAAGGATTTTGAAAACTTTTCCTACTACAAGGGCAGTTTGAAAAGTTCTCAGGAATCACCGCTAGATGTCAGTGCTAGAACAACGAGGTTCCCGCGCAATAATCACACATCCTTTGTGAGTGAACACGTGGCGCGTCAGAGCTCTAGCTGCAGGAGTGTGGTAGTGACGACTCTTTGTTGTTGTTCCCACGTAGTGATTTGTGACAATGGAAAAACTGAGATTCGAGCAGAGATTAAATATTTTGTAAAGAAAGGTATGAAAGCAAAGGAAATTCATGCCGACTTTCAGAACTCTGGTCCTTCATTTTCAACTGTTGCCAAGTGGACCAGCGAGTTTAAATTTGGTCGGGAGAGCTTGGATGATGATCCATGTAGTGGACTGCCAAAAAGTGCTATGACCCCAGAATTTATCGCAAAAGTGCATAAAATGGTCATGGAGGATCGTCGACTGAAAGTGCGGGAGATTGCTGAAGCTGTAGGGATGTCTTCTGAATGGGTATATTATATTTTAACCGAAGAATTGGATATGAAAAAATTATCCGCAAGATGGGTGCCGCGGCTCTTGACACTGGACGATAAACGCACCAGATTGGAAATGTCCGAACAAAGTCTGGCCTATTTTCAGAGCAACCAACAAGATTTTTTGTGCCGGTTTGTGACTACTGATGAAACTTGGGTCCACTACTATACCCCAGAGACAAAACAGCAGTCAAAGCAGTGGAAACATGCTGATTCACCACCACCAAAGAAAGCAAAGGCAGTGCGTTCGGCTGGAAAGGTCATGGCCTCAGTTTTCTGGGATGCAAAAGGCATTCTGCTGATAGATTATCCTCCTATTGGCCAAACAATCACGGGGCAATACTATGAAAACCTCCTAGACCAATTACAGGAAAGGATACGCGAAACAAGGCCTAGTTTGGCAAGGAAAAACGTCATCTTTCATAAGGACAACGCTCCGCCGCACAAAAGTGTTTTGCCATGGCAAAACTTCATGAACTGAGGTACGAATTGTTGCCACATCCACCTTATTCACCTGATTTGGCACCATCAGACTTTCATCTATTCCCCAAGCTGAAAAATTTCCTCGGTGGACGGAGATTTTCTACAAGGGAAGAACTGACAGCCGAATTGGAGAGGTATTTTGCAGTCCTGGAGGAATCTCATTTTCGAGATGGGATCAAGGCATTGGAACATCGCTGGACCAAATGCATTAGTCTACAGGGAGACTATGTTGAAAAATAAAAGCAGTTCCACCGAGGTAAGATACTTAATTCTAATACATTCCGAGAACTTTTCAAACCACTCTCATACCTGTCCAATGTCTGTTGACCAGTTGAGCATGTTATCAAATGTTATGCCAAGATATTTAAATTTAAAGTCTTCAACAAGTAATTCTCTCTCCACCTTATCAACCATTAGCTTTTTATCTGTGTATCTAATAAGTTGACTCTTCTTTGCATTTATCTTCATCCCATGTTTACCAACCCAGCTAGATATCCTGTCCAGAACACCCTGCAGCTGTTCACAGTCCTCTACCATTTTGATCCTTTTATATAGCATTATGTCATCTGCAAACAATCTAATTTCTGATAGTAAACCATCAACACAATCATTCATTAGAATAATGAACTGCAATGGTTCCAATATGCTACCCTGTGGCACTCCAATCTTTACTTCATCTCCCTTTTTTGATACTGCATTCCCTACCCTAACTTTTTGCTTTCTATCTTTTAAAAATTCTTCTACCCAGCAAATCACTTTCTCATCCACTCCAATAGTTTTTACCTTATTTACCATCATTTTATATCTCACTCTGCCAAAGACCTTTGAATGGTCTAGTGCAACACTATCAATTTGGCCTCCCTTGTCGATTTCATCTGAAATAACTTGCATATTAGCCAGGTTACAACAGCAAGGCTTCTCTGTGAATATATCACATGTGACTATGAAGCACCTAACACTGCTTTACAAGTTTACAATTGAGAGATATTTCTCAATGATCTACATCAACACTTACAGAACTCTTAATGGTTAACACATTCCAACTAAATGTATTAATCAGCGGCTTACTCATTTAACACTTAAAGATTAGCTCTTGCACAACTAATTGAAGGTAAGTGAGGTAACATACGTTGTTCATATTCAAATGTCAAAGCATCTACCTGCAAAGCCACTGTACATTCCGTCTGTAGTGGAAGAATCAACTTCTAAGTGGATGGAGTATATGTCGCTAGCCCATGCTGGGATCCTACAATCATTCTGTTATTATTGCCTTCTATGTGCCATATACTTAAACATTTTGGCATTTTTTCATATCTTTACAGCTAACCCTTTCACAAAATTTTAGATCATGATCTGGTCTATGCAGATTGACTACAGCTTTACATGCTTCACAATATGAACAAGACTCACCCTACAAGAAGACCAACTGTAGAATGAGTCACCATTTTCACCTCCAAATTGATCTGCATGCCAAGCCAGTAGAAAGTAAAAGGGGAAGGCAGAGTCCTGTTCTATAATAACTATGTCATCCTGTATCCAAGAGAATCCCACTCAATGACCTAGTTTGTAACAGCTCTGCATATTTGCAATTTCCACTGTGATACCTTCCACACCAGTCAGTGTCAATTTTTAACATGGATTCATATCAAATTCCTGGTTGTTCAATGTTGCATTATTTTAAGACTCAAGTTACAGAAAAGCAAAGTGTAACAGGTCATCAGAATACTACTACTACAGAAATTCTGGCATCAGAACCCTATTTTGTTCCTGAAATATATTCTTAAAAGCATATGGTTTATGGCCTGTGAACTAGTGATCACCGCAATGTACTGAACTGCAAGGTGGTGGCCTCACTTCTAATACGAGTGTCACTACGAAAGTTCTGAGATGCAGCCAAACCAATTTATGTAAAATCACTCTGCGACCTGCAATTTTTTTTTTTTTTTTTTTTTTTCAAAATAGTTACCACCATACTGCACACACTTCTGCATTCTCAGAAACCATTACTAAAAGCACTCTTGCAAATAATTTTTTTTCTATGGCTAAAAATGGCCTTACATAGATAGCAGCTGCTTCTTTAGAGGTGGATAGCCACTTCCTAAGGATATGATTCTTTTTATTTATATATATACCATCATGAATAGAAAAAAAATATCATGGCACCAGATCAGGACTGTAAGGAGGATGAGTAACCAATCTGACCTCTGTGGACTCCAGACTGTGTGGGTAAACACACGATCATGGTGGACGAGGATTCCCCATAGCACAGTCTTTGTCTGCCATTCTCTAAGCCTCTGGAGAACTTTGGGAAGTCAAACTTTGATGAACCCCTGAGCAGTGACAGTCCTGTCCACTGATTACACATTCCTCCTGATAAGTTTAATATGCAACTCTCTATGTCTTGATGCTACTTGATTTTAAACACATAACAAATTGCATATTGCCTCTCCACCACTTATTTCCAATAACCCATGTCTTTCCCACCTTCTCAACTTCTGCACTCTTCTGCTCTACCATTCACCTCCTGCACACCTACTCATACCCACTCCCAACCATTGGGAAAAATCCAAAATCTCAATTCTGAATCTTTCTTCCATCCCTCTTTCCCAACTTCAACTTGTTCTCTCCAAAGGCTTCATTTACTCTCCTGCCCCAAAATTTGATCATGCTACTCTTATCAGGAACTCTCAATCTGCAACACCCTCAACAGGCAATATTAACTTGCTATTTCTGACAGGGGCGAGGACTGATGCAAAAACCTGGAACCCTGAATCTATAAATTCTTACCTCCACCCTAAATGCTCCACTTTCCCTCACCCAACAGAAACCACTTCTCCTATTCCCCGAGATTCTCACTTTTCCCTTTCATCGCCTTCCTTACCCAATTCAATCCTCCATGCCAATAATATAAAACACATAGAAATTTGGGTTATGGGAGAACTTTCAAGAAATAGCATCACTATTCTCCCAGCTGACAATGGCTTGGACTGCAGTGAAGTCCTCGGACACCTCCCAAACACCTCCACAATCGAGACCACACCAAATCAATCTGTCTAGAAACCCATTCATCCCTCAACCACCAAGGTCCCTAGCAAGTTCTCTCACACCACTTCAATTTCCTCCCAATTTCTGGTTTATTGAACGATCTTATATCCACCAAAACTGCTTCATAATAACAAAACATATAGAATACAGAAAGATGATGAAGAGATACAAAAAACAGACATACAAAAATCACAATATTTTCGGACAATTTTTAATAGTGTAAAAGTGTGATGAAATTTGCTGCAAGTCAGTGGGAGTGCACACAACCTTCCACCACATGGATGGCAGAAGATGACCATTGGAGATGTAATGAAGGAGGTGGAAGGGAGGAGCGGCAGTTGTCAATGTCGACATCATTAGAGGTAGGAATTTGGACACGGTCTTTTGAAGGAACTATCCTGGCATTCATTTGGAGTGATTTTGGGAAACCACAGAAAACCATGGTCTGGATGACTGGATGCAGATTCAAACACGCTCCCAATTAACTCAACTTGCTCATTCAATCTTCCACTACAGTAATCAGCCGAGACCCTTATCTCCAATTTAATTGCAATGGATCAAAGGGCCTGGTGGCAATTTCGCTGCATACCTACTTTCCAATTTCATTTTTTTTATATCAAACTCTTTGAATGCAATATTACAACCCTACTACCACTGTCATTTTCGTTCATGTCCTCCCATAATTATATCACTACTAACTCATTTTTATCATCCATGAATACCAGTGAAATATAGCAGCCATGAAATGAAATCTACATGGATGTACCACTGGGTTGTGTTGTAAAAACATATCTTAGGCTGCTTTTCCAAGTTCATCACTTGGTACACCTCAGACCTGTAAAGGTACTTGATATAAGATTAGGGACTTTCCCAGTGCCAAGAAAGTCTCCAGTCTTACATCATTTCTAACAAGTAAGAATGACCCTACAACAACTCCTCCACTAGTAGGAAGATTGAGGAGCTATTACAAAAACAAGATCATGGGCACAAAATAGTGTTTGGGATTACTTAAGTACAAATGGTACATAGCCAAACGACGTGCACCAGAAACCATCAGAAACATGAAGGAAAGAAAGAAGGATTGAGCATATAATGAAAAATAAGTCAAGCTGTAAACAGAGGAAATACTTCAATGCAATTAAACATAGTAAAAATAAAAAAAAAATAAAAAATCTGAAACATGATGACAAAAAGTACATTCATCTGTTTCAAAGTAAAATTTAAATAAAAAACAGTGGCTACACGACTTTTCCACATCTCAGAAAATAGTACTAATAACTACGAATTTGAATTAACTGTTTTGGTATGTCATCTACACATTCTCCACTCACATTTTGATTCCACAGACCAATTCCATCTCAAATCAGGCAGCCTCTATCCAAATGAGTAAGTTGACCAATGGCAATTTTTTCCAAAAACATTACAATATATAATCATGTTGGAGTTAGGAGTCATCCCAAAAGGTTTTTGCAAAAAAAAAAAAAAAAAAAAAAAAATTAAAAAAAAAAAAAATTGAAATTTGGCTAATAATCAATACGTTTTGAAAATTGTGCAGTATTTAATTTGTTTAATTGCATGAAACTAAAAAACTATAAGAGATAGAGAGCTGAAATGACCATTGTTTTGAAGCTATGGAAATGGAATTTAATATAGAAGTCGTGATTTGAGCACAAATTATCAACAAAAAATTGTGTGCACTTATTTTTTAATTTTAAGACTTTTCTTCTCATACAAATAGAAGTTGGATCATTTTGTTAACTATGGCAATTTAAACCCCTGGTAGGATAGGCATTCAGAAATTTATTTCGAGTCCACGATTAATCTGGATTTTATAACAGCTTACTAAAAATATCACAAAATGCCAAAATTTTCAAAGAGCCATCACTCAAACCCCACCTTTTTTTTTTTTTTTTTAAATAAAATAAAATATAACTGGCCAATGTAGTTGAGTTATTGAGCCAGAATAATAGATATTTGCTTTGTATAGCTACTACATTTTTAAAAATGCAAAAATATTCATTATGTAAAAATATTTATTACATAACGTTATTATAAATTTAAATTATTTTTAAAATAAACTACTATCATTGACCATCCATAATTTTTCATATTAACAAGAATATATTACTAACATCATTTTCAAAATTTTATTTAATGTAAAATTATCAAAGTTCATATAAAAACCCTTAAATTTCAATAGCTTAAAAGAAGCAATCTTTAAGTCTAAGTACTATTTTCACAGCAGCAATATTTTATTTAGCTACAGATAATAATTAGTAGGCTAAAATCTATAAAATTTTAGTAATATTTATACTAGATTGTAAAATCAAATAACTAGCTGTTGTGAAAACATCAATCTTTTTGTATTTGAAAGAATTTTATCCGAGAATGAATATTCCTAGTACTTCCTTACAAGAAAACTATTTTACCCAGGAAATAACTAGCAATATGTTGGGACATACCTACACGTGTTCAAAGCCACTTTGAAATATTACTCTTCAATAAGGATCTAATTGAGCCTGTAGAGAGGAAAAAATAGGGCTCTAGCCAATGAGCACACTTTGCTTCTCCCACCTTGACTCTGGATAAGTTTAGTATGCTTTTGTATTTTGAAGTATGAAAATTCTGTGTCATATTTTTGTGACCATTCATATTTCTGAAAGAGTGAAGTACTACAGTAAAAAGACACAAAAAAAACTGTGTATAAAACTGGCAGTGTTAACTTTTATAGTGCAACTGACTTGGCTGAGTCAATTCAAACCATTGTTGGACTATCTCTAATCATTAATAGTACCAGTTTTTTTCTTCAAAAAACTGTGTTGCCTTCTAAAAAAATAAAGTTACAAGTGAGCCCAAGGAAGAAACGGGTAATATCTAGATTGCGATACCGCTGTAACCACTTGCCGCCTCGCTTCCGGATGGAGAGATTATGACGTCACTACATTGCAGAATGTGACATGTTCAGGCTTTGATCGATTTGTGAATACACGTTAGGCCATAGAACGTAACCAATAGTAATAATAATAATAAAAATACGGATTTAAAAAGTTACAGAAAATTATTACTGGCACATTTAATTATATTATTAAACCAACAACATTCCAAACTGATAATTGATATCATTCATTAGCAACGTTCTGTAATGTCGGTTCCTGTAATTTTAACATTATTAGCCACAATTCCATTGATTTGTATTCGATTCCATTCTTCTGTATTTCCTCGCGTGGCTGAAATTGCTATTAAGATCATTAATACGACATAAAATATTTCTATAAAAAAAGATTTCATTAATAACCATTTGCGTTTAGGTTGTAACGCAGCCTGGACCACACTAACAGAGATAGATGCGATTTGGAAATTGGGTATCAGCAATATCATGTGCGGCGGTTACGTTTCACTATGGTCCTGGCTGCATTGAGACGCAAACGACAGTAACAGCGATAGATACGACATAGGTATCCGCAATAAGGTGTTTAATAGTTACTTTTCAGTGGCCCAGGCTGCAACGAAACCTCATCACTAATGAATTTATTCCTGTACTACTAGTGCAAAATTAACAATTTCAGTATATGAGATGTATTAGCGATGGACTAGTTTCCGTGACATTTAAAGCTACGCGTGGAAGGTATATGTCACATTCAGCAATGTGGTGACGTCACACTATCTCCATGTGGAAGTGTTTACAATGCGAGGCGGTAAGTGATTGCAGCGGTATCGCAATCTAGATATTACCCGAAGAAACATTCCGATCTAAAAGTTCTTCCTCCAGTACTGAACAAAAATGACTTTGAACATGTTGAGGTATGTCTCAACATACTGCTACTTATATCCTAGGTACTTATTTGATAGAATCAATTCTAGATTGTGTTACAGCTACAATGCTATAAACGCTTCCCACCAATACCATTGTATGTATAGGGATCATATAAAACCTAAACTTTTGTTTTCTCCCTAGTGGTAGTGGGTAGGTTTAAAATGTGACCTGGACTATGGCATATAGAGAATAAACATGATTTTGTGGGGAAAACATTTTGCTATCATGAATACCTTATGACCTTTTACAATGGAGAGAGGTTGAAATGTCAAAAACAAGTTACAACAAAGAAATTAACAAACATTTTAAGAAATTTATATTAATTTCGTAGTGCTCATGGAATAGCAGTATCTGGATCTAGAATTAAACCTTACTATTTAATAAATATTTGAAAATTTTATAGATCTTACTAATTATTATTTGGTATTATTGCTGTTGTGAAAATAGTACCTTAATGCAAAAGATCGCTTCTTTTATGAGATTTAAGGGCTTTTATATTAACTTTGATAATTTTACTTTAAATAAAATATGGAAAATATTATTAATAAAATATTCTATTTGATATGAAAAGTAGTGGCTGTTCAAAAGTAGTACTTTTTAAAAAAATAATTTAAACTTACAATAAAACTATCTGCAATAAAGACTTTTAGGGATTACTGGAGATCGCGATTCCGCCAGGAGTTTACATCAAAATACAGCAGTGGTCAAACGCAAGACTCCACTAGAAATTCTTTCCGAAGTACATTTAACGATTTCATGCTGGTCCATGCTGTATTACAACCTAATTTCTGCTTCAAAATAATGGTACAGGCTGTATTATATCGTAATTACTGCTTGAAAACAATACGTCTTGCGACTGACTACAGCAGTTTTCCAACGATATTACTGAATGTTGTTGTAGCGGAATCGGGATCTCCAGTAGACCCGACTTTTAGATACTGAATATTTTTGTATTATAAAAATGTAGTAGTTATAGAAGCAAAAATCCACCAATCTGGAACAGGAATTACTGGAGATCACGATTCCGCAAGGAACTGGCGTCATAATACTGCAGTAGTAAAAAGCATGACATTGCAAGAAACACTTTTGGAACTACATTTAACTACCGTTGTAAACAAATACGCCGTTTCAGAGATGGATGCCGCAGAACGAACTTCCCGTACATTTTTTAGTCTTGATCCAGGCAGAATTTCAACCTAACGACGATCACTGTACCGATATTTTTTGTGTCATTTTTGCAGTGTTGCTAATGTTTTGTGATTGCAGAGCGTCTCACATTTCGGCATTTTTAATTTAATTCGTGGCAACTTTTCCGAAAAAGGAGAGTGCAAAACGTGGAGAGGGCATTATAAGGAAGTAGTTAATCCAAATTTCAACTGGTCAGTACCAGTTTCAGGGCGATGGAGAATATCCCTTTCCACCCGAAAGCACATCAAAACAATAGGACTTGGCATACGAATAACGAATCCCCACAATATAAAGAATATACCGAATACAAGCCATCTGGGTTATAGGCAAACGACAAATACAGTATTACCTTTAAAGCTGAACTCGTATCCGCAGTGTTGTCTGGTATCACCACAGCAGCGGCAATACAGAACAACTGAAACACTGCTCCAAAATAGAGCCCATATCGAATGATCGAATCCACGAAATCTTCTGTCATTTCTTTTACACTTATACAGTTAAGAGTAGCACTTTCAGAAACAAAAGCAGTCACGCCATGCTATGTTTTCACAAAACTCGTAAAATTGCACACTTCTGTTTGATTCTACAACGCTGATGAAGTGACAGATGCAAATCCAGGGACAATACATACATAAGAAAGAACGCTAACTGCCAACAAAAGCTTTGGCGAAATATGCGCCAGCGCTCCATGCGTCCGAGTGAAGTTACTACGCTCTGAAACGGGGGACTTTTCATATCATATCATTTTATTCACCATTAGTCAATACAATATTGAAATAGGCTTCGTCATATACATACTATAATTATATATACATATTAATACAACTGATAGTATAAGATAAATAATGTAACTAAATATATATTACATCAATAATTCTTCAGTTTTATAAGGACATATTGCAGTTATAAGATCCTTAGTGCTATTTTTAAATTTATTTAGTGTCATCATTCTCAGATTCATAGGTAGATGATTGAAGAATCTGATTCCCATTGACTTAAAACTATATTTAGTTATGCTAAGTGAACAGTATTCAATTCTTATATTGTGCTTATCTCTAGTGTTATGATCATGTACCTCAATATGTCTTTTAAAGAGGTGTTGATTTTTCTTTACAAAAAGTAAACATTGATATATATATAAACCCGGTAATGTCATGATTCCTAGCTTTAAGAATAATTCCTTGCAGTGTGTTCTAGATAATGCTCCACATATCAGGCGAACTGCTTTTTTTTGTAAGACAAAGAGACACTGTGAGTAGGGACTATTTCCCCAAAGGTAAGTTCCATAGGATAGGTAGGAGTGGACATAACCAAAATAAATGGAGAGTAAGACATCTGTTGTCACTGTACCTCTAAGTCTCCTAATCATGAAAATTCCTTTAGCGACTTTATTCGATATCAATTCAATATGCCTCTGCCATTTTAGATTTGATTGTATAATTATTCCCAGGAATTTGACAGAATTGCAGGTAGAGTTGCTCTTTAAGGATATATCAAGGTGGTGTGTTTTTTCTAAGTTAAGAGATAGTTTGTTGGCACTACACTAGGGTTACCAGACGTCCCCGTTTCCCGGGGACAGTCCCCGTATTTAGCTCTCTGTCCCCGGACAGATTATGCCCCCGCAATGTCCCCGGATTTTTACTGTTGACCCCAGAATTTTTTTTTAAATCTAGATGTCCTTATCTAAAAGCCCTGATTTACTAATGCTTTCGTTTAAAGAAAGAAATCAATGAAATTTCTTCTCTAAAGGAATTTGTGCCAAAAGATAAAGTAGAAGGATGGAATGAATCCAGTGTTGGTGTTTGCTCAAGAATCAAGATGGAATTAACTTTATTTACATTTTTACAACAAAATGGTCCCACATGTTCAGCTTCGCAACTTAGTAGAACTGTATTTGTGTCTTCCTGGGGGTAACACATCTGTAGAGAGAGTTTTATCCTCAATGAACATGATGGGTATATCACAGAGCGTCAGAATGAGTACAGAAACAGTTCAAGCTACGCTAACTATATTAACAAACTTTTCCATGACTTGCCGACAATTTGCCGGTAGACAAGATCTTCTCAAGAAGGTACATTCTTCTGAGAAATACCAGTGACAACAAGTTGGAGGTAAAATTAGGTACCATATCTTTTAAAATACAAAATATGTAACAATGGCAAACATGTTTCTTTTAAGTTAACCCAACCTTAAATCATCATATAACTTATAAAAGTGCACCGCAGCATTAGGACAAAAAATGTCAAAAGCGTCCCCGGATTTTGGTGAAAAAGTGCTGAAGCGTCCCCGGATTCGGAGAAAAAATTCTGGTAACCCTACACTACACCAATCCATAAGTAGATCTATCTTTGATGAGAAAGCTTTGTCATTTGAAGTTGTAGTGGAGCTTACTTTTACACATAGATCATCAGCATAGTTGTAGCATTTGGAGTTACCGTTTTCCATAATTGGTGATAGGTCATTGATATATAGGATGAACAATAGGGGGCCAAGAATAGATCCCTGAGGAACACCATGTCCTACCTCCCTAAGATTAGATACATTATTGTTGAGTGAGACCATTTGTGATCTATTACTTAGATATGATTTAATTAACTTTACTGCCTTATCATCAAAACCTAGGTGCTCGAGTTTCGATAGTAAAATTTCATGGGATACAGTGTCAAATGCCTTGGACAGATCAAAAACTTAGCATCAACATTGAGTTTATTTTCGAGGTCCTCAAGACAGTCCTCGATAAAATTTGCAACTGCATCACATGTTGACCGATTTTTCCTAAACCCAAACTGGTTGTTACAGAGGAGATTGTGCTGTTCAAGATATTTATAAATTTGTTGACTGATAATTTTTTCAATAACTTTGGACATAATTGGGACCAGGGATATTGGCCTATAATTGCAGAAGGATTTTTTATCACCCTTTTTATAAATTGGAATTACCTTAGATACCTTCAACTGTTCTGGAAAAATTGCACTATCAAAGCAGCCATTTACAACCTCTGTCATCATTTCTGATATAAAGTAACTACTAAGCTTGACAATTTCTGAATTTAGGTTGTAGACATCCATAGACTTACTATTTCTTAAAGACATAATTGCAGAATGGACTTCCTGTACAGAAGCGGATTTGAAAGAAAATATTGTATCAGCACATTTGACTTTGGACAGATAGTAGTTGGCTTCATTTTGACTAACTGCTATTTTCTTAATTGTTTCACTAATACTATCAATAAAATAGTTATTGAATTCTTCAGCTGTTAAGTTGGTTGGTGTCCCATCTGAATGATGTTTCTATTTGTAGTTAGATTATTTTTAATGATGTTCCAGATAGCCCTTGGTTTATTTGCACATCTAAGGACTCTTTCACTGTTATAATTTAGTTTAGCCTTTCTGATTTCATCTTTGTACATGTATTTGATTTGTTTATATTTAGTTTTTATGTCCGCAGACTGACTTTGTTTGGATATAAAGTGGTACTTATCACATATATTTTTTAACTCCAATAACTTAGGAGTGAACCATTTATTTGCTTTGACCTGTCTTTCTCGACTATTTACAACTTTTAATGGGAAGGCGTAATTAACACTGAACATAAAGTCTGTGAAGAAGGCTGAGAATTTATCAAGAATATTAGTCTGAGAGTGAATGAGAGGTCTATTCATATTATTTAAACAATACCAAAAGTCTGCTATATTTGTGTCATTAATCTCTCTATATTGATATTTAATATTTGGTCTAATCTGTTTGGAGGTTTTTTTCTGAGGTCAAGAGAAATGATGAGAGAATAGCATAGTGGTCAGATAGTACAGTTTGTATGACAGAGAATTTGACTCTTGAGTAATGGAAAGTAGTAACAATATTATCAATACATGTACCTTCGTTTATAATCCCTGGACGTGTAATTACATTTTTTAGAAGAACATTTAGGCCATAGCTAGTAAAAAGGCTACGCAGGTTATCTATATTTGGCCCATTTAAATTAAAGTCCAGGTTGAAATCAGCACACATAATTATATTGCAATTTTTAGAACTGAGTTTGGCTAACAGATTATCCATTTTTTCAAAGTAAATATTCATATTATCGACTTGAGGAATCCGATAGATACACAGCACAAATGTGTTAATATTTTCTAAATACAATTGTGACAGTTCAAAAACATATTCAGTTGCAAGGTTTGATGTGTCAATATTAGGCTGTTCATATACTGTCAAGTTATTTTTTATAAAATCGCTGAGCCCCCTCTTTTACCCTTTGCCCTACAGAAGTGACTTGCCAGATTGAAGTCTGGAATGCCGAGGCTTTTTAATTCTTCATGTGACAGCCAGTGCTCAACAATACATATAATATCAATTTTCTTTTCTTCGATCAATATTTCCACTAACTCAACTTTGTCAACAATACCTTGCACATTCCAGTACAATACATTATACATATTAAGTTTCTTAGCTAGACTCTTATTCACTATATTATTATTACACTGATCATCTACAGCTATCTTGTCAATGTTATTTATATGAACATTTGACATCTCATTTGGTTGACAAAAGGATATGCTCTTAGGATTAGAATCTAGATTTAAGCTATTAGTCTGAGTCCTTGATAGTGAACTGTACTCATTATTGTCTTTTAGGCCTACATGTTCATCTGTTAACCAACACCCCTTACCCATATCTGACATTATGGTGACAGTGGGGTGTTGATTACCTCTAAAAAAGAATCAAGTTTGTCCTGAAAAGGTGCTGGACGATCTAACTTGTTCATTATTACTTTAGAGATAGATTTACTGATTACTTTTTTCCCTTTAAGGTTTAAATGTAGACCATGTGTAGTATGGCATGACCTATCCGGCATACTAGCATCCACTAAATCTACATTGCTGAAGCTATTACAGATTTCTTTGTACTTCAAGTTGGCACGATCGATTTCGGTATTCACACATGACCACCACATCAGGTCATGTCGTTTTGGCACATTTACCACAATAACATTTGTATGTGTAAGGCTTGATAAAGACTTCTGCAGTACACTAGTTGCATCTGCTGCCTGATTTCTGTAAATGTCATTTGATCCACCAATTATCATTATAAAGTCATTTTTTGTATACTTAGACATATCACTGTTGTTTATTATATTGGCTAGAGTTGCATTTGGCTTTACTAGACCTTCTACTTCATAAGAATGTGGACCGCCAAGGTAATCTTTCACAGTCGAGGAAATTCCACGACCGTGGCTATCAGCAAATATCCTAACCTTACTTAGTTTCTTTTCGGTTTCTTTCCTTGGGCTGCGTGTTTTGTTTATATGTGGATTTACCCCTCGCGAAATGATCTGGTTATCTTCACTGTCCGCGCACTGTGATAAAATCTCAAATCTGTTGTCTATTTTTAAAACATTTTCATTGGTTGAATTTAGCTTAGATTTAGTTTGGGCCGGACGTTTAACGGGCACTGTTTTCCACTGATTATCTTCCGATTGTGTACTTACATAATTTTCAAGCTTCTTCATTAATTTTTCGTTTTCACACTTTAAACACTGCACATCTTCTTGTAAAGCTGCAATTACTTCCAGCAGAGAACTTTTGTCTTCATCGTTCGGCGCCATGCTGTTTTCCGCTTTGTTATCATAACATGCTGGACATTTCCATTCTTCAAATTCACCTGGTATTTCTTCTTCCTTTATATTTGCACACTTGAAATGATTCCATCTATCACAGAAGTCACACAGAATACCATTTCTTACGTTTATATTACATTTCGCACATTTTATATTAAGAATAATTCTATTTGAAACTAGAGCTTCGTTACCAACTGTACCAACCGCCGCCATCTTGCTTCATCAATTACATGTAACGTGGTAGTGTACAACCGGTGTACCTCGGTGGTGCCGGTACAACGTGGGCAGGTTGAAAAGCTTGCGTGGACCATGGAGCAAAGAAACGAGACCTCCAAGACGTGGACCAGCACTGGAAATTCGTAAATCTCAATTTCAATATCAGTTCCTATTGTAATTATTTTTTTTTTCTTTCAATACAATACAATACAATACATTCATTTTCCATTGATCCCAATATAAGAGACTGGCTCTGTGGGATGTGGAAAGTTGTCAATTTACAGATAAACAGTTGCATAACAAAATTATAAGTACACCACTAGATGTACAGTCATAGTATACATGGTACATTAAACACTTCCATTACAAAATAACACATACATCAGAAGATGTACAGTCATATGATATATGGTACATAAAAAAGAAATTTAACAAAATAATACATACACCACAAGATGTACAGTCGTAACATATATGGTACTGTAAACAATTACGTAACAAACTAAATACATACACCAGGAGATGTACAATCATAGCATACATGGTAATTAATTATTTGAACTATATTTACACAAGATACTGGCAGTTACTTTTTAGATACCTTAGAAATAAATTCTTCGACAGAGTAGAAGGAGTTGTCAGTTAAAAATTCTTTCAATTTTTTCCTGAATTTATTCTTATCATCTACTAGACATTTAATATGTGTTGGGAGCATATTGAAGATATGTATCACTGAATATCGGACCCCTTTTTGAACAAATGACAATGACTTGTAAGTCTTGTGAAGATCATTTTTACTTCTAGTGCCATAATTGTGTATTTTACTATTTGTTTCAAACAAAGTATAATTTGTGACTACAAAGGACATTAATGTGTATATATACTCAGATGCTAATGTTAAAATCCCTAACTTCTTGAACAGCTTTCTACATGAAGTTCTATTGCTAACCCCACACATAATTCTTATTACATGCTTTTGGGCTCTGAACACTTTGTCTCTATGGGTAGAATTGCCCCAGAATATTATTCCATATGACAATAAGGAGTGAAAATAAGCA
The DNA here is from genome assembly GCA_031002005.1 of Vandiemenella viatica. Classification (NCBI taxonomy): domain Eukaryota; kingdom Metazoa; phylum Arthropoda; class Insecta; order Orthoptera; family Morabidae; genus Vandiemenella; species Vandiemenella viatica. The sequence goes on from CM061921.1 coordinate 81,636,612, forward strand.
AAATAAACTAGCTGCCTCATACGGAGATCACCTAAAGCTGAAATTGTACGAATTGCAAATGTGGCTGCTCCCAATCGCTTTGGTAAGTCAGAAACATGTACTTTCCAATTTAAATTATGATCAATATACAAACCTAGAAATTTCACACTATCTACCTCTTGAATGGACTGGCCTGCAAATTTTATGTCTATGTCAGGTGTTAATCTGTGTGATGTACTGAATTGCATATACTGAGTTTTATCAAAGTTTAAAGACAAGCCATTAGCTGTAAACCATTTATTAATCAGTTCAAAGACATAATTTGAAATATATTCTGTAGATAAATCTGGAGTGTTTTTAATTCCTATGTTTGTGTCATCTGCAAATTGGACAAATTTTGAGTTTTTAGATGAAACACAGAGTAGATCATTTATATATATTAAAAACAATAGTGGCCCCAATATAGAACCCTGAGTAGGGTTACCAGATGATGGTCTTCAAAAAAGAGGACATTTCTAGATTAATACTAAATTCTGCAAAAGTGTTGTGGGTTTCTCAACATTTACGGATGTTGCATTAAGATAAATTATAACTACACACTTAATAAATAAAAATATTTAAGATATGCATAATTCACTATACTTTTTGCAAATGAAACGTCTACAATAGGTAGTATATTACTTCATTTTATTAAATCATGCAACGTTACAACAATTTGTGCCACATTTTAATATAAACTACAAAAAATCATCATTAGTACATTTCTCATCTTCATCATTATTCCCTGAAGTACTCAGCTATTTCTTTGATGAACCAATTTCTGAGAGTAATTTCTTATTTTCCAACAAATAATTATAAAACTGTACACAAAATAAATCCTTATGATTATATTGCACACTTATAATTCCCTTAACAGACTCAACACTGAGTCTATTTCTATCTTTGGTCCACTGACTGTTTGCTAATGAAAAAATCCTTTCTACACTAGCACTGTGGCTGGGAATAGCAAAGAAAAACTCCGCAATTTTTAGTAGTTCTGAGAAACAAGCACCATTCTTTGACTCTCGGAAATATTTACACCAGATATCATTTGACAACTGATCTGTATTAACGTTAGCCTGGTTTGTCAAAAATTTCTGAAAGTTGCAAAACTGATCAAAGCACTTTACATCATCTATTTTAATATTAAGTTTTTCATTTAGGTACAGAATTGTTTGTTCCACATCTTCCCAATTTGGAGAATTCTTCAGACCCATCCATTTAAATACCAAAAACTCTTGATACTGAACCAACCATTTCTTAAGATACGTAATTGTTGCATCATAAACATGTGCTATTTCTCCTTCTAGCATATCACATTTAGAACCATAACCTTCATCCCGTTTTCTTCTCAAAATTTCTTTTAGTTTTAAAGATTTGAAATTCTGGATTTTTCTTTCCTGAAGAGCATTCAACACACCTTCAAGAATATGTATCATTTCTACCAGTTAATTTTTCTCTTTTTATAGGGCCAAAATATTATGTTGAAATAATGACATAAGAGAATGAACAAACCATAATCGTGCTTCACTAAGCTCATTTTGGAAAAACACTTTAATCAGAATTGGAATTTCACCCTGAGAACTGAAATATGATTTCAGTGCTGGAACCTACGTATACTGGATAGTTTCCACCATGCTGGAATTCGGTTCGCCACCGGTGCATATCGCACCAGTCCTATTGTAAGCATTTGTGCTGACTCTGGCGAGCCGCCGCTTACCATCCGCCGGCAACTCGTCATGGTGCGACGCTACCTGCAGGTTGCCATAACACCTGGCAGTCCCGTGTACGACATAGTTGTACATCCCAACTACGAGCGGCTCTATACCAACCGGCATAGAGCCACTAAACCGTTCAGCTACCGTACAAAGGCTATTTTAGAACAATACGGATTCGAGCTTCCCTCTTTTTATCACCAGGGTTGGAGTAAATCTCCTCCCTGGCTTTTAAAGAGGCCCAGAACAATTTTAGATCTGTCCCGGCATAACAAACTGTTAACCGCTGACAGTGTGTTTATTAATATTTTTACTGATATTTTAAATCAATATCACAGTTTTACCCCGGTGTATACGGATGGGTCTAAGCAGGCTAACAGTGTAGGGTGTTCAGTAGTGTTCCCTCGAGCGACTTACAAATATAAGTTGGATAGCAGGTGCAGTGTTTACACTGCGGAGTGCTATGCCCTGCTAAAGTCGCTCCAGCATATGAAGGCACGGCGTGATATGAAGTACCTCATATGCTGTGATTCCCTCAGTTGTATTCAGGCGTTAGCAACTATGTACCCAGCAGACCGTCTAGTCCAGGACATCCAGGACGCCCTCCTTTCCCTCCAGTCCTGTGGGAAGGAGGTCGTATTCTGCTGGGTACCCGGCCATGTGGGAATCAGGGGGAACGAGGCAGCTGATGAAGCTGCCAAGTTAGCCTGTGACAAGGTCAGAATTGACTTTGATCCGGTCCCAAAGTCTGACCTTGCCTCGGCGGCGAAGAGATTTGTTTTTGATGTTTGGCAGAGGCAGTGGCTGGAAGTTGAGCATAATAAGCTCCGGCTGGTCAAACCGACCGTTCAGCCGTGGAGCAGCACCTTACAGCGGGCGAGGAGGGATGAGGTTCTCCTTACTCGCCTCCGTATAGGGCACTGTCCTCTGACACATGGTTTCCTTCTCCGCCGAGAGGACCCTCCGGAGTGTGATGCATGTGGCGTACCTTTGACGGTACGCCACATTTTAATAGACTGTGTACTGTTTTTAGACTTAAGGGCAGACGTTGGCTTAGCCAACGATCTGACCCCTATTTTAAACAACGAGACCAGCAACGTGGCGAGTGTTTTAAAATTTTGTGTTCTGGCCGGTCTAGTGCCTAAAATTTTAGGCAGATCGGCCTAGTTTTAACATGGATGGGTGGCCTCTTTACAGCCACCCATGTATGTGCATAGTTATAATTTTTTATATTGTTATGATTCAGGTCTCGCTGGCCACTATACAGCCAGCGAGACTTGTGTTTTTAATTATCCTTTTAACATTTTTGGCCCCTTTACAGCCATCGAGGTGCTGTACGGCTTAAAGTACCGGTGGACCTTTTAAAGCCACGTGTGATATTATGATTTATTTTATTTGGTGTCTGCATGGCCGACCCCTTTACAGTCGACCATGCAGAAAGTATTTTAGTACAGTTAAAAGCCACAGTAATAGCTGGTTATTGTTAGGGCGCTAATGACCCCGACGTCGACGCGCCCTAAAACACCAAAAAAAAAAAAAAAAAAAAAAAAAAATCAGTGCTGGATACATCTCAATTAGTCTCGTAACGCAAGGAAAAAGGGACAGCCACCTACTCTTAGAATGACACAATATTTCCCTATATTGTACATCTACAAAATCACAAAAGTCCTTAAGACTTTCAGTACGTACTGTGTACACAGAAAAATAATTAAATATTTTTAATACTATGGAATCAACATCTAATGTGAGTCCTGCATCAATACCATGTTGAATGCAGTTATGTAAAACATGAGCAGGGCAGCCTAATCCTACTAATCTATCATTTAAATTGTTTTTCAGATGTACGAAAACATTATTTCCCGACCTCTTACCAAGTCCACTAATCCCACCAAAATTTATATTTGTGTTGTCCCCAGAAAAAGCAACACATTTATTATTAATACCTCTACTTCTAAGAGTATCACATATGTAAGATGCACTCGTTTCAGATTTTTCATTTGGACTACTTTTAAGTTCTATCACTTTTGTTTGAATTCCCCCAGATTTAAAGTCATAGTATTGAATTAGAATTGGAAACAGTTTCACAGAACCATGGTTACTGCCGTCTGTTGCAACACCAAAACATGAAATACACTCCAAAGCGTCAATAGAAGCATTAACAGAATGAGGTGACAATACAGAATTAATAATGGCTTCTGTTTTAGTGCGAGCACATGACATTTGTTTCGCTATATTTGAGTCTGTAAATAACACTTTCTGCAGTTTTCCAGTACAGTCCATTGATTTAAAACTTTGATGATGCTTGACTGTGTGAAAAGATAGGGTGCCTTCCGCTGCATGGACCAGATCATTAATTTTGGAATCCTTTTTTGCAAAAAAAATCGTCAACTTTGGATGAAGATGCTGCAGTACGTATCCGCGTTTTGTGTTTTTCAGTGTTTTTGTGAGCTTCTAGATCTAGCCCCCCCTGCAAATTAATAATTTTGCGTGTTATACGTTATTCCGTGTAAGAAAATCTGAGCGATTACACGCAAATTTCCAGTGTCATACGATATTTACGTAAAATCGGTCCCATGGTTATAAATCTTACCTTTATTAGCAACTGAAACAAATGTTCCTGATGGGCAGATAAGACATTCTGCCTCTGAGCTAATTCTTCCCGGTCTGAAGTCAGGAAATCGTTTTTGTAATTCGTCACTGAAGACACATTTGCGTTTTGGCATGATTTCACTTGAACAGTAAAACTGCTTCACTTCACAACAACCAAAACGCAACTAACAGTAAAGCAGTTGAAAACAATGATTCTAGAAGCCGAGCTGACTACCGAAGTACTTTGCATTGTTGCGTACATAATGTTCTTCACCCGCCGCCCCGCAGCTCGTATTTCACGATAATTGCCTCGCCACCTATTGCTCAGAAATCGTAACTATATCTTGACACAGTGCCGAGACAGAAAAAGGAAAAGTGTAGATAAAATTTCACATTGTTGGCATAAAAGGTTAAATTCTTTAGGGTTTACCATTTTGACAGATGGGAGAATTTTCTTCCCACACTTTCAAGTTCAGGCAGTAGTAAAACGGAACTAAAAAAAAGAAAACATTCCTTGATTTTTTTCAAAACCCGCCCGGACCATTTTTACGGTCCAAAAAAGAGGACATGTCGGGGTAAAAGAGGACATCTGGTAACCCTAAACCTGAGGTACTCCACATCTGATTAATTTCCACTCAGAAAATAGTGGACCTCTTAAGGCAGCCTTAAAATTCTCCATTGACACTTTCTGTTTTCTATTTAGAAGGTAAGAACTAAGCCATTTATTAACAATTCCATCTATACAATAATACTTAAGTTTCTGTATCAGAATTTTATGATCTACACAGTGAAATGCTTTAGATAAGTCACAAAAAATTCCCACAGGAATTAATTTATCATTTATTCCTTCTAAAATATTGTCAGTGAATGCAAATATAGCTTGTTCTGTTGAATGACCCTTTTGAAAACCAAATTGTGATTTAGTTAGAATATTATTATTTTTTAGATGTTCATAAACTCTATTGTACATTGCATTCTCAAAAACTATGGAGAAGGCTGTTAGTAATGAAATTGGTCAGTAATTCGATACGGCTGCCTTATCTCCCTTTTTATAGAGTGGTTTAACTACAGCATACTTAAGCCTTTCTGGAAAAGTACCCTCAAGTAAAGATATATTGAACAGATACTTAATTCTGTGGAGCACAATTTAATTAATCTGCCGGAAATCCCATCATAACCACTTGGGTATTTGCTCTTAAGGGATTTGATAATTTTTCTTATTTCTTCTGGAGTAGCTAATTTTATAGACATAGAGTTAAATTTTTCTTGGAAGCCTTTTTTGACAAAATCCATACTGTGTGTCACTGAGCTATTAGCAGTAAACTTATCAGCAACAGATAAAAAATGTTTATTAAAATTATCAGCAATTGAGAAATTAGATTCTACTGAATTTTCTTTGACAAAAATATCATTACTTGTTTGATTACTCTTTCTTGTTTCCTTTTTTACAATGTCCCATATTGTTTTAATTTTATTTTCAGAATCATGAATTTTATGTTTGTAGTACATACTTTTAGATTCTTTAATAACCTGTTTCAGTATTTTGCAGTACTGTTTGTAATGTATTTTAACATTAGCATTCTCACTGTTCCTAGAGGCAATATACAACTTCCTTTTATTAACGCATGATGTTCTAATGCCAATAGTTATCCAAGGCTTTTGTTCTTTCTGAGAAGCACGACACTTTTTCAAGGGGAAGCAACTTTCAAAGAAATTTAATACAATGTTACTAAAGATGTTGTATTTTTCATCCATACCTTGAGCACTGTATACCTGTTCCCAGTTTGTGGTATTCAGGCACTTTCTAAAACAAGTAACTGGACTCATCATTTATTACACGCTGAAGTTTAAAGACATTACTCTTAGTGCTAGTTCCTATTGAAGTGTTGATGGTTAATAACTGGGAATCGTGATCCGAAAGTCCATTGATGGATGGCTTGATGGTATAACTGAATTTTGAGGTATCTAGGAAAACATTGTCTATAGCTCAGTGACTATTATTCATTATTCTAGTTGGAAAATTAACTACCTGAGTTAAATTGAATGAACTGACTAATGATTCTAAAATGACTTTACAGGGTAAGTTATTTACAAAATCTACATTAAAATCACCATATACTACTTTGTTGACTTCTTTTCTGCTTAAAAATGTTAATAAGAGTTCAAACTGGTTCATAAAAAGAGAAAAGTTTCCCGATGGTGCTCTATATACTGTTACTATTATGAAAATTTCATTATTGAATCTTAGCTGTGTAGCACAGGCTTCAAAATGTTGGTCAACACAATATTTGCTAATACTTATATCCTCAAAACAATAACCATTTCTAACATAAGTGACAACTCCTCCTTTCTCCAAGTTCGTTCTACAATAATGAGAAGCTAAATTAAAATCAGTTACATTTGACATTCCTATTCCTGCAGTTATATGGTGTTCAGACAAGCATAAAACATCAATTCTATTGATATCATTTAATTCATTTATGTGGACTAGCAATTCATCCACTTTATTTGTCAACCCTCTGATATTCTGATGTAATAAATTAATCCCTACACAATTTTTAATTTTGGTATCTGAAAACTCATTATTGTTTAAACTAATTTCTTTTAAAACTCTCTGCCTAATACATGATCCTATTCTAAAAAAGGAGCTGCCCTAACACCATTAACAACAGGTTGCCCACACGCCAGTTAATTGCAATAACTGGATATTATTAACAGTACAATTATTCACATTCAAATGCGATCGCAAATGAAATTGAATTTACTTATTAAACCGCTTGGACAGTCAATTGATCTAACCCTTGCTTTTAATTTATAGTCAATTATATTTACTTGGAGAACATCAGACATGTTAAGAACGAATTTCAATCTCATACATATATGTTGAAGAGTACATGCCCTATATGTCTGTGATACAGTCGTTTCTTCAAATGCTACCTTATTTTTTTAATATTCGCATGAAAAAATCCAAATGCCCTGTAAATATTATAATTATTGCCACATATTATTAAGCTTGGTCTATGCGATAAGATTTTCTGGCCCGTTTATAATATCCACAATATCAATTTCCAAAGGACCTACAGTTTAACGTGCAAACCCGAAACACGAAAGCGTTCTGGCGTACTTCATACTACACAGCAAACTGTGTCACAGGTGAAAGTCGGATTAAGTGTCTATGAAAATCCTCGCCGAGACAGGGACCTTTCGTCTCCTCGTCAGACATCTTAACCAATGAGCCACCAGATCGCTACAGATATACTGTCAACATTATCAAGTCACTGACGCAAATTCATAAAATTTTACCAAAACAAAAATTGTTCTACGCACCTAAAGAAGTTTTCACTTCAAAAACTAAAAATCTTAGTTCACAACCAGAAGGTTAGTCCAATATTTCCGAAGGAGATGTACCAAGTGTGGTATGACATAGAACCACATTAACATGAGGTATCTGGGCAACGCTACAAGGCATACATTACGCTGTCTTAGTGAAATTTCCAAGTTGCGAGAAGGACTTTCTGCAAGACAGGGGTCAGCGAATTCAAGTCTATTACGGCGAATTCTCCATTCAGGCTGGAAGAAAGACGAAACACAATAGGATTTTCCAGTTTGAAAAGGCAGATTTATGACCTTCCACCTCTCAGTATGGGGTCTGCCGCAGCTCTGTGCGTTGACAGTGTTGACGGATGAGATTTATTGCGTGACCAATTGCATATACGTGATAACGTCAAGACACGCCAAATTAGAGATTCTGTGAATGCTCACTGCGAGAATGTAGGAAAAACGAGTGAACACGAAAGAAATACGACAGTTTCTGAACAAATCCTCCAACCCCGTCAAAGGAATGATGTGTTGAACTTGAGAGTGCTTGGAGGGGCGAATAGCATTTTAGTTTATAGAATAGTTATTATTTTTGTATAATGTTGTTTCATGTCCGTCAATGATGAGGGTGGCAGGAACTCCTATATCGACGGTAGGAACAGAGAAAATTGCCCAAGGAGAAGGAGCAAGATCCCGAGGTTCTGAAAGGTGGTGCGAGATTCTTCTGGTGGTCTTTTTGGGTCTCACTGGTTCGTCTTCACTTGTGCTGGTGCACGAGAATGACCCAGAAAGCCGACAGCATATAATGCGATCGGCTGTGTCTTCATTTTGAGTCACAAGGTGACAGATAAATTCAGTGTGGGGTCGGAGTTTGCTGACTACGTCAATGCCGGACAGACGGTAAAAAAGACAAACATTGCACCAGTTAATAATATTGTATTTGCACTTTAAACCTCCGTGGTTACCCAACATAACGCTCTGAGCAGAGAAGTCCGCACGATAAGAATTCTCACTCTCTGATATATAAACTGAGAGATTAGCTGTGGCATTTTATAAATTGAATTCAGTAGTTTCTGTGATTGAAACGAAGGACATTAGCTTTTAACAAATAATCTCATTAAGTGTTCTCCCGAAAACTGTAAACTGTTAGTGTGTATATGAAAATCCGAACGGATATTTTGTTGTCTTGTATTACTCAATTTTAATGGCCATTAATGTAGGGCAAAGGTGTTGTTTATGAATAATTTTTGATTGTTTATCATTATTAAATTTAAATCACCTTATGTCTGTTGGCCTTCATTCAAAGAATATATGGTCAGGTTATGACTTTTTCATTCTTATTAGTGATCAATAAATAATTTTGGGAACCCTTTTCAGTCCACAATAAAAATAATCCTTTGCATTTCGGTAAATTTAAAATAATAATTAATTACCATTTATAACGGCGGTATACCGTACCCGCTTCACAAGTTAATGTGTCAGGGGCAGGAAGGTCGATTCCTCTCCTCAGGGGCCTACAATTTAACGTGAAATCAAAGCCACGGAAAATCTCGCCGTAGCTCATGTAATCAAATACAGCTCCTAAAAATTTCTGTTAACCATGGTATTCGAATCCGCGACCGCAGAAAGAAATTTTCGAAAGTAAGCGCCATAACCACTGAACTACCACACCGCCTTGTTTTGTAGTGTGTGCTAAGTACTGTCAAGATTGGATTAAAAACTATGAGTTTGTATGAACAACGTTGTTAGAAATTTAGGAGAGGGTTTAGGTTTTTGTAAATCGAACGTAAGCAGTATTTTTCTATTTGTTTAAAATATAGATATACAAAGTACCATTAAAATCGGATAAAAACTGTGTGTTTCAAAAAGCGCCTCCAACGCGTGTATCATACGCGCAATATGTTATAGCATGTTAGTGACGCGAATTCATAGATTTAGCCCCAGCCTACAGCCCGCCTAAAGAAGTTTTCACTTCAAAAATGGCCTAGAGCGCCTAAAGAAGTTTTCACTTCAAAAATTAAAAATCTAACTTATTCCACAACCCGAAGGTTGGTCGAATCTTCTCGAAGGAGATTGTAGCATTACAGCTGCAATGGTACGTGAAGGTTGCAAATGTTTGTATGTACAAAGATTACTATAATTTGTTCTATGAAGTCGTGCAGTTGAACGTTGTTGGTTTTTTGTAGACATGCAAGTTAAGACTTCAGTCAGAATCGAGTGAATACTTCTCTTCCACGGACTCTGCAAACTACAGGTGAAGTCAGTTACAGGATAATTTTGGTTGGTGACTACATGTGAGGGAATGTTTTACCTTGAAAGTGGAAAAATAAATCTAGTGTTTTACCTTAACTGTGGATGTACTGTTGTTAACTTACAAGATGAACAGTACCAAGCTATTGTGTCTGAGGCAGTAAAGCCAATTCATTTCCTCAGGGGAATACAGTTTAACGTGGAATCAGAACCACGGAACGTCCTGGTGTAGCTCATATAATCAAATACAACTCCTAAAAATTCCTGCTCACCACGGACTTTGAAACCGCGACTGAAGAGAGAAACTTTCGGAAGTAAACTCCTTAACCGCTGATCTAACAGACCGCCTCGTTTTACAGTACGCGTGTGCTAAGTACTATCAAAACCGGATAAAAAGTGGGGTTCTATGAACGACGTTGACAGAAATTAAGTCAGGGAGGAAAGGAGGAGAGGGTTAAGGTTTTTGTAAATCAAACGTAAACGGTATTTTCCTATCTGTTTTAAATTATACAAAGTTCCATCAAAATCGGATAAAACCTGTGTGTTTATACAAACAACATAGTAAAAAAAGAACCAAAGTAATTTTTATATATTAGATATGAGTATGAACTATACTTTTATGTCTGTCCAAGTGCAGCACGTCATACTTTAACATTAACATGTTGGCGATATGAACTCATAACATTTTACTCATCTATAAAGCGACCAAAGCGCATGTCATAGGCGCAACACGTCATAGCATATAGGTGACGGGAAGTTGTGAACTCATAGATTTACCCCCGTCCAAACATCGCCTAACACGCCTATAGATCCAGAATGGACAAGACATCATTATCGCCCCGCATTGGCTCTTCGACCATCTGTTCAAGAGAATTTTCCGCGAATGATCCTAGAAACGTTTCGGTTATTAACCTATCTTTTCCACCTGACCTGAATGTACCAGTATCCCACGTAACCGAGGGTAAATTACAATTGCGACCCTCAAGCAATATATGTCCCTGAAGTTTTTGAGAAATACTATTGACACTCTGGAATTTTCGGCGTTAGCCAGTCCAGAATCCGGAGGTCGATAAAACAATCCTAGTATAAACTTTAAATTTCTGGCAATTTTTACCTTCTCCCATACTACCTGGCAATAATTTTCCGTTACAGTTACGACAGAGGAATTGACAGTTTTATTAAAGGCCACGAATATACCCTGCGCATTGAGATAGTTCTGTCTGTCCAAAAACATTGAAATGTTCGGTCTCTAGGATTATATCGATATCATTAGTCGCAGTTGCAGCGTGGTAGTAACCTACTTTCTCTTTAATATTCCGGAAATTTAGGACTATTATCCTCAGACGTTGTGTTTCGTTATTTCTGGAGTGTAAATTCACATTTTTCGTATTCGCATTCGGAAGGGAAACGGTAGAATTGTTTAGAGCTGAAATATTCAATTTAAGTTATCGGCACATTCTCTTCGTTGAAATGAAGAATCTTCGAGCCTCACGGTGTTCCTAAAAAGTAATTCGTATCAAGACGATTCCATATTTTTGCAGCCACCTCGGTCGCCATGCTCTGTGTGTAATGGATAGGATCTCGTCATTATCTGCGGCTGCGATCCTAAGTGTGTCTACTGGTAAATCTACCAGGTGCGTGTTGTCCTGTAGGTCCACCTGTGTACAGGCCACCTTATTTGTATCAAAATTGGCATCTGGGATGCAACACAACCTATAACACGAGTGAGCGTTGGCGTACTACGCCATCGACTTTAAATGAAGTTTATAATTATAATCTGCAAAAAAAAACTTTCTCACTGTGTCCTCCGGGATTCTTCCGGCAGGACTGAAAATCTGAATTAACGTCTTGTGGTCGGTGATAATGTGTAACTTGTTGCCGTATATTCATTAATATTTTTACATCATAAATCGCCGCTAGCTCTTCTCTTTTTTTCTGCACATAACTGCGCTGGTGCCTGTTCAGTGTTTCCGACGCAAAGGCTCTCTGAGATTCTACCGCCCCGACTCCATACTCAGATGCGTCTATCGCTATTGATGACACTCTGCGTGGCAGAAAGTTCTAATCTCACGCCCTCTACAGCCTGTTCTTTAATTCATCAAAATCTGCAGCACACTGCTTCAACCAAACAAATTTGGCTTCCATTTCCTTCACCTGGCTCAGTGAGGCTGCAACAGAGTCGAAATCATTGAATTTATTATTATAATTTATACTAACTGACCCGCCAATGTGGCTCAGTGCGCTGAGGCACCGCATACTGGAATGAGGAGGTACTACCATGCTCATATTAATTCGAACGACCTGAATTGCACATCGCTACATTTCCTCCTGGGACTTATTCAGCCCATTATACACATCTACCAAGACAGTACTATACCCAGTAGGTGGTACATTCACGTTAGTATACAAAATTGAGACTCAATCACCTCACAAAAAAACCTGACATATTTTAACATATTCGATATAAAAACGAAAATATGGATTATATTTCGTTAATAAAAGAGTTAGGCAGACATTAAATGCACTTGGTTAAGGTTTTTTTAAAACATTTAGGAGAAATTGGTGCCCCTTCAGAACATAAGAAGTTACTGTTTTCAAACAAAATGTTAATTTTGAACAAACGCTAGGATAAAAAGAAAGGAAGACCTTATACCGATCATATTTCACTTAAAATAATTAGATATTAATGACAAAATCAATATTTGCGATGTACAACCATTCTGGGTAAAGATAGTTTTAAGTAAGAACGTTGAAAAATAACCACAGATTTTTGAAGTTAGTTAATATTGTGGTGTGCTATTAAGACATGTTGTTCTTTTACTACTACATTTAAATTTATTTTAGAAACACGCGGAAAAACTTATAACTAAATTACTATCGTCAAACTACATGACGTCAACGCAGTTTCAGTTGACAGTATTTTAGCGTCAAAAACTTATTTTCACCTACCATTAATATCGAAACTGCTTAAACAGCACTGAATACTCCTTTTGAAACAAAAGGAAAACACGATGAGGGTTCAATTGATGAAGACACAATTTCAGATAGCTTTGTCACATTTGTGCTTTTAATGGTGTTTAGTAAACAGGCAAAAAAGAAAAAAACTAATACGGTCTTTTCGCGATAGCGATATTCTGTGGGTGCTGCTGTTACAACTCAAACGACAGGTGCAACATTGGTTGGGTGTTCTTTCAATAATAATAATAATAAACTACTGGTGAATATTCAAGTACGTGCACTGAAAACGTTAGGTAACTAACAAACTGCTCCGTTCGCTAACGGACACGTACGAAATAATTGGTTCACTTCGCGATTTATACGCTTTTTGCTACTTGAAATTATTATTGTAGGCCAACTTATCACCCCATATTGATGTTAATACTACGGTGAGCTCTTCCGACAGTAGTCCGCAAAGAATTTGCACTGATTTAAGGGGTAAAACTTTACCAGTCATACCGTTATACCCACGTGGAAGAACGGTACCACTCAGCCACTCTGTCATGTTGAAACCAGTACCTGTCCACTGTATGAGCGAAGTAAAATTTTATAAAGATACATAATTTCATGAATAATTAGTTGCTGATGATCTATATAAAGTATCAAACTGTTATAATAGAAATAATCCGTTTGATAAAAATATGATCGATCAAATTGGTAAAACATTTTTTCCAAGTCGTCAATGTGTCTGTTCGTTTGATAACATCTAGCAATTGAGACATGACTTCTTGTATGCGGAAACGAATACAGGTCTGCTAGCAGCAGAACATTTGACAACATCGGAGGAAGCACACTGGCAATGTTGCACCAGGAAATAAGTCGTATTTTTCCTATTTCCTCCGGCGAAGAAGAATACCTTTAGATCACGTACAGCAAATAATTTATCACGAACAGAACTTTTGGTTAGTATTCAATTGATTTTGAATAAAATTTTACAACTCATATAGTAAAGCTGCATATCATAGATGTTTTTTTAAAAAATACTGTAGGAATCCATGTTTATTGTACGGGATCAATCCAAACGTACGGTCTCCTAACCATTTATAGGGACAAAATCCATTTTTTCTGTAATATATATATATTCTTCATTTTAAAGGTTGAAAAATTATCTACTTTTCTACATCATTATCATTTCGGAACATGGATTTTTGTAGCCGCAGTGACAGTTTGTGAATGACCGGGCGTGGTGGGATAAGCTGTGAAGCTCTGGCTTCTCATTCGGGAGGACACAGGTTCGAATCCTCGCCCGGTCATCAGGATTTGGGGTTTCCCCAAATCACTCCATGTTAATACTGGTGAATGCTGGTATTTATTTATGTTAGTATAGTGAAGTAATTCCAAACAAAGAACAACGCATAAAAATTCATGCTTTATTAATCAATTAGCATTAAAGGAAATGCGATAATGTGTACGGAAACTACTAACAGCATTGTAGGAAACGGAAGATAAACGGTAATTTAAGAACACTCTGTTTCTAGCACAGATTCTCAATGAACTTTATTTATTTATATCAGTTAGATAATAATTTATGTTTGGTCTACGACAGCAATCTGGATGTAAAATTTTTTAATGACAATGGTCGTTTAATTTTTTACAGTGCTAATATATAGTTCCATGCGATTTCCTCTCATGTTTTCACATAATATTTTTGTTTTCCTTGAAGACGGTGCATAATAATTCTACAGAATTAGACAATTAATTCCCAGAATAATTTATTTGTTTCTGAAATGTGATGTTAGTTCTATTGTAAAATATTTATTTTCCAAACATGTGTGCAATTGAGAAATTACAGGCGACGTGATTTCGACACATTTAGAAACCAGAGAAGCTAGCAGTAAAATTTAGATCCGATTCATACGTTGCGTAATATAAGCTCATAAGCAGAGGTAAATGTGGCAAAGCAGTAACGTGTAATTCTTCGCCGTTGTCCAGAAAATTGGCATTGAAATATTTCTTTGCGTTCAAAAGCTTCCTACATTAAGAAAGCGTCAAGGAAATAGTGGCGTAAAAAGCATGCTCTTTGCCTCTTAAACCCAGTCGTAGTCAGATCGAGTCTCGCTGGCGGCAACATTTTTAAAAAAAATTATTATTGTGAGATGATGAAATGCCTGAGGACGATAAAAATTCCTCCAAAGTGCACTCGTCTCGTTCAGTATTCAGACGTGTTTATTTACCAGTTTATTTAATCGAGCAAGACCGCGAGATCAGTCCCACACAAGACAGTATGGAAATCCAATCGATCGTCACCACCAGTTGTCTTCTCCGATTTTTTCCCGATACTATAAAATATGTGTGGTTTCTATCACAACTTACGGACCATAGAATATGCCTTCAATATTTTGAACTCCATATTGTTATAGCTGTGATGGTAACAAATTTGTTGATACATAGTTTACAAGAGAAAATATCAATAAATAACTTCCTTCCAGTACTAAGCATACTACAGGAGTTCTCTATGAAAAATCTTGATTAATTGATTTATACGATTTGACGAAATTTGTTAGACTTCTTGTGGTAAAAATGTTTATCGGTTCTGACTATAATTTTGCCTTTAACATCATATACGTAGGCCTGTATAATGAAGACAGTAGAACAATCTGTTTTGATAATAGGAGGTCTGAATAGCAATTTGAATCAGTAACTGCTACGCAAACTAGTTTTATCATATCGAAACTTTCGCTTGCTTTCTAACTTAAAAATTATCCTTGGAAAATATACTTTTTTCATGAAATCGTTCAAAATTATTACCAGTTCTTCTGGCACTGACACTTTCATGTATATTTGTCAGTAATGTTTTGGTTCTCAGAGGATTAACGAAATAATTTTAGACTTACAGAGGAATAGTTCATATTCACATACCGTGGCCGGATTCATTTACAAACGTTGGGAAATAATCCTTTCCGTGATATTTCCAAATATATAACACATTTAAAGAATAAATTGCTAAAAAATAGACAAAGAAAGTATTTGCCTTTGTTTATCAATACGTGCATCCTCTTCAATCATTTAGCTTCTCGGTTGATTTATGATGTGATTTTGGCGATCTACAGTACAGTCAACACAAGAAGAACGTAACACTTCATGAAAATCACTTATGTGTGTGGCTGGACTCGAACCGTCTACTCCAGGAATTAACTGAACGCTAGGCACCACGTTTCCGGATCGGCAGTGGCATCCGCGACACCTATGGTGTTAGCGGCTGAGAGCTACCAACCAACAAGGCAGCAGAGGGGCAACAGCTCTTATACACGTGTTGATCAATACAATACAATACAATACATTCATTTTCCATTGATCCCAATATAAGAGACTGGCTCTGTGGGATGTGGAAAGTTGTCAAATTACAGATAAACAGTTGCATAACAAAATAATAAGTACACCACTAGATGTACAGTCATAGTATAAGGTATATTAAACACTTCCATTACAAAATAATACATACACTACAAGATGTACAGTCATAACATATATAGTACCGTAAATAATTATGTAACAAACTAAATACATACACCAGGAGATGTACAGTCATAGCATACATGGTAAATTAATTATGTGAACTATATTTACACAAGATACTGGCAGTTATTTTTTAGATACCTTAGAAATAAATTCCTCGACAGAGTAGAAGGAGTTGTCAATTAAAAATTCTTTCAATTTTTTCCTGAATTTATTCTTATCATCTACTAGACATTTAATATGTGTTGGGAGCATATTGAAGATATGTATCCCTGAATATCGGACCCCTTTTTGAACAAATGACAATGACTTGTAAGTCTTGTGAAGATCATTTTTACTTCTAGTGCCGTAATTGTGTATTTTACTATTTGTTTCAAACAAAGTATAATTTGTGACTACAAAGGACATTAATGTGTATATATACTCAGATGCTAATGTTAAAATCCCTAACTTCTTGAACAGCTCTCTACATGAAGTTCTATTGCTAACCCCACACATAATTCTTATTACACGCTTTTGGGCTCTGAACACTTTGTCTCTATGGGTAGAATTGCCCCAGAATATTATTCCATATGACAATAAGGAGTGAAAATAAGCAAAATAAACTAGCTGTCTCATACGGAGATCACCTAAAGCTGAAATTGTACGAATTGCAAATGTGGCTGCTCCCAATCGCTTTAGTAAGTCAGAAACATGTACTTTCCAATTTAAATTATGATCAATATACAAACCTAGAAATTTCACACTATCTACCTCTTGAATGGACTGGCCTGCACATTTTATGTCTATGTCAGGTGTTAATCTGTGTGATGTACTGAATTGCATATACTGAGTTTTATCAAAGTTTAAAGACAAGCCATTAGCTGTAAACCATTTATTAATCAGTTCAAATACATAATTTGAAATATATTCTGTAGATAAATCTGGAGTGTTTTTAATTCCTATGTTTGTGTCATCTGCAAATTGGACAAATTTTGAGTTTTTAGATGAAACACAGGGTAGATCATTTATATATATTAAAAACAATAGTGGCCCCAATATAGAACCCTGAGGTACTCCACATCTGATTAATTTCCACTCAGAAAACAGTGGACCTCTTAAGGCAGCCTTAAAATTCTCCATTGACACTTTCTGTTTTCTATTTAGAAGGTAAGAACTAAGCCATTTATTAACAATGCCATCTATACCATAATACTTCAGTTTCTGTATCAGAATTTTATGATCTACACAGTCAAATGCTTTAGATAAGTCACAAAAAATTCCCACAGGGATTAATTTATCATTTATTCCTTCTAAAATATTGTCAGTGAATGCAAATATAGCTTGTTCTGTTGAATGACCCTTTTGAAAACCAAATTGTGATTTGGTTAGAATATTATTATTTTTTAGATGTTCATAAACTCTATTGTACATTGCTTTCTCAAAAACTTTGGAGAAGGCTGTTAGTAATGAAATTGGTCGGTAATTCGATACGACTGCCTTATCTCCCTTTTTATAGAGAGGTTTCACTACAGCATACTTAAGCCTTTCTGGAAAAGTACCCTCAAGTAAAGATATATTAAATAGATAACTTAGTATATTACTTAATTCTGTGGAGCACAATTTAATTAACCTGCTGGAAATCCCATCATAACCACTTGAGTATTTGCTCTTAAGGGATTTGATAATTTTTCTTATTTCTTCTGGAGTAGCTAATTTTATAGACATAGAGTTAAATTTTTCTTGGAAGCCTTTTTTGACAAAATCCATACTGTGTGTCACTGAGCTATTAGCAGACAACTTATCCGCAACAGATAAAAAATGTTTATTAAAATTATCAGCAATTGAGAAATTAGATTCTACTGAATTTTCTTTGACAAAAATATCATTACTTGTTTGGTTACTCTTTCCTGTTTCCTTTTTTACAATGTCCCATATTGTTTTAATTTTATTTTCAGAATCATGAATTTTATGTTTGTAATACATACTTTTAGATTCTTTAATAACCTTTTTCAGTATTTTGCAGTACTGTTTGTAATGTGTTTTAACATTAGCATTCTCACTGTTCCTAGAGGCAATATACAACTTCCTTTTATTAACGCATGATGTTCTAATGCCAATAGTTATCCAAGGCTTTTGTTCTTTTTGAGAAGCATGACACTTTTTCAAGGGGAAGCAACTTTCAAAGAAATTTAATACAATGTTACTAAAAATGTTGTATTTTTCATCCATACCTTGAGCACCGTATACCTGTTCCCAGTTTGTGGAATTCAGGCACTTTCTAAAACAAGTAACTGACTCATCATTTATTACACGCTGAAGTTTAAAGACATTACTCTTAGTGCTAGTTCCTATTGAAGTGTTGATGGTTAATAACTGGGCATCGTGATCCGAAAGTCCATTGATGGATGGCTTGATGGTATAACTGAATTTTGAGGTATCTAGGAAAACATTGTCTATAGCTGAGTGACTATTATTCATTATTCTAGTTGGAAAATTAACTACCTGAGTTAAATTGAATGAACTGACTAATGATTCTAACATGACTTTACAGGGTAAGTTATTTAGAAAATTAGTTTGAAAATTAACTACCTGAGTTAAATTGAATGAACTGACTAATGATTCTAACATGACTTTACAGGGTAAGTTATTTAGAAAATCTACATTAAAATCACCACATACGACTATGTTGACTTCTTTTCTGCTTAAAAATGTTAATAAGAGTTCAAACTGATTCATAAAAACAGAAAAGTTTCCCGATGGTGCTCTATATACTGTTACTATTATGAAAATTTCGTTATTAAAACATAGCTGTGTAGCACAGGCTTCAAAATGTTGGTCAACACAATATTTGCTAATACTTATATCCTCAAAACTATAACTATTTCTAACATAAGTGACAACTCCTCCTTTCTCCAAGTTCGTTCTACAATAATGAGAAGCTAAATTAAAATCAGTTACATTTGACATACCTATTCCTGCAGTTATATGGTGTTCAGACAAGCATAAAACATCAATTCTATTGATATCATTTAATTCATTTATGTGGACTAGCAATTCATCCACTTTATTTGCTAACCCTCTGATATTCTGATGTAATAAATTAATTCCTACACAATTTTTAATTTTGGTATCTGAAAACTCATTATTGTTTAAACTAATTTCCTTCAAAACTCTCTGCCTAATACATGATCCTAATCTAAAAAAGGAGCTGCCCTAACACCATTAACAACAGGTATCTTTTCATGTGAATTTGTGGCCCCAATTAATTGTTTTGCTATGAGATCAGAAAGAACCCCCTTCCCTCTACTATTGAGGTGTAGGCCATGCCTAGTATAATCCCACCTATCAATAGCATCTACAGGTACCAAGCCCATGCCAGAGCCAATATCGGACATGAGATACCGTTCCAGTTCCAGATTCACTCGCCTAACAGCAGAGTTCATCTGTGGCCGATCATAGCGTCTCAAGACCGACATCACACTGACCCGAGTGTGGCACGTTGCTTCTGCTATTTTCTCCAGGTCATCTCTGATACTATACCTATCATTCCTGCCCAAACTATTTCCCGCTCCTCCCACTATCACTACATGATCCTCATCTGTGAACTCCTTACACAAAGAACCTATATCTTCTACTACTTGACCAAGACTAGCACTAGGTTTGAAGAAACTCATGACCTGAAAACCTGATCCTAATTTTTCCTGTACCAATGGCCCAACACCTCGTCCATGGCTACTACCTAGCAGCAAGACTTTCTTTTTCCCTAATCCCTGCCTACCAGACTTAACTACACAGTTTTTCCTACAAGTCTGCTGCTTTTTACCTACACCTACAACTACAGAAGGCTCATCCCTGTCTAACTCTGGCAACAGGGCAAACCTATTTTTCACCCCAACAACAAAAGAATCAGAAGCCCTTCTTGTTCTAATTGCCCTTTTCCCTGTCACCAGTTCCCAACCATCTCTGTTTCCCTCCCTGCGCAGCCTATCCAACTCCTTTCTAGCCTCTATCAGTTCAGCCTGAAGGGCACTAATCCTTTCCTCCTGCTCCAATATCTTACTACTTTTGAAACAATCTTTACAAAACCATGGGAGAGCCTCCTCAATTTCCCCAACTTCAACGCCACTACAAATCGCTCCCCAATGAAACCATTTCTCACACCCTTCGCAAAAAATTCCAACCCTCAAAAATCTACGGCAATGTCCACACTTTTCACTCATGATTACAAGAAACTAACAACAACAAAGTACACAATTTGTTGAAACAAAATTTGTTGAACTTAACCTTACAAAAAAATCTGCTAAATTAATTCACAAGTAACCTTTATCTAAATATATTTTCGCTCTATAACAAAAATCTGAACTTAAGCCGAGTGTTAAAAAATGTAAACAAACACAGAAAGTAAACACGGAACAGACCAAAGCACTAAATCACAAATAAATCTTTTTTGCACGAATAAAAACACTCACTAACGCTCACAGTAGTAAAATGTATTACAATTTAGAGTTTCGAATTACTATTACAATAAAAAAATAACTATTAACTATATTTATTTATAATTTAAATACACACGTTCGTGCGGTACGTGTTTCCGCGGTATTCCAAAGATATTGTATCAGCATTACGTTTCCTTGTTGCCAGTTTCCTGTGTAGTCTCATAAACAACAGTTACAAGATATGAAAACAATTGTTATTGAATTTATGATCCTCACAAGTATCAATTTGTAAAATTGTGTAATTTCTTGTTGTATTCTTGGTTACCAGATGACTGGTAAAGTTTTACCCCTTAAATCAGTGCAAATTCTTTGCGGACTACTGTCGGAAGAGCTCACCGTAGTATTAACATCAATATGGGGTGATAAGTTGGCCTACATTTTTTTTTTTTTTTAAATCTGCTTTACGTCTCTTTAACAGCGATGTCTTTAGAGACGGGAAAGGATGGGGGGCAAGGATTGGGAAGGAATTCGGCCGTGGCCTTTTGAAGGAGTGATTTGGGAAACCATGGAAACCCCAAATCTGGATGCCCGGACGGGGATTCGAACCGCCGTCCTCCCGAATGCGAGGCCAGAACGCTAGCCGTTACACCACCACTCTAGGTAAGTTGGCCTACAATAATAATTTCAAGTAGCAAAAAGCGTATAAATCGCGAAGTGAACCAATTATTTCGTACGTGACCGTTAGCAAACGGAGCAGTTTGTTAGTTACCTAATGTTTTCAGTGCACGTACTTGAATATTCACCAGTAGTTTATTATTATTATTATTATTATTGAAAGAACACCCAACCAATGTTTCACCTGTCGTTTGAGTTGTAACAGTAGCACCCACAGAATATCGCTATCGCGAAAAGACCGTATTAGTTTTTTTTCTTTTTTTGCCTGTTTACTAAACACCATTAAAAGCACAAATGTGACCAAGCTATGTGAAATTGTGTCTTCATCAATTGAACCCTCATCGTGTTTTCCTTTTGTTTCAAAAGGAGTATTCAGTGCTGTTTAAGCAGCTTTCGATATTAATGGTAGGTGAAAATAAGTTTTTTTACGCTAAAATACTGTCAACTGAAACTGCGTTGACGTCATGTAGTTTGACGATAGTAATTTAGTTATAAGTTTTTCCGCGTGTTTCTAAAATAAGTTTAAATGTAGTAGTAAAAGAACAACATGTCTTAATAGCACACCGCAATATTAACTAACTTCAAAAATCTGTGGTTATTTTTCAACGTTCTCACTTAAAACTATCTTTACCCAGAATATTTGTACATCGCAAATATTGATTTTGTCATTAATATCTAATTATTTTAAGTGAAATATGATCGGTATAAGGTCTTCCTTTCTTTTGATCCTAGCGTTTGTTCAAAATTAAAATTTTGTTTGAAAACAGTAACTTCTGAGGTTCTGAAGGGGCACCAATTTCTCCTAAATGTTTTAAAAAAACCTTAACCAAGTGCATTTAATGTCTGCCTAACTCTTTTATTAACGAAATATAATCCATATTTTCGTTTTTATATCGAATATGTTAAAATATGTCAGGTTATTTTGTGAGGTGATTGAGTCTCAATTTTGTATACTAACGTGAATGTACCACCTACTGGGTATAGTACTGTCTTGGTAGATGTGTATAATGGGTTGAATAAGTCCCAGGAGGAAATGTAGCGATGTGCAATTCAGATCGTTCGGATTAATATGAGCATGGTAGTACAGTTGGATCGGGCATGTGTCCAGTCACCCGCGTACCAGGCGTCCTGATTGAATTTTTAGGTGGTTTCCCGTAGCCATCTAGGGAACGCTGGATAGGTCCCTAATTTCCGCTACAAAAAAGACACATTTCACAAGCAAAAAAAAAAACACTTGTCATACAGAACACACACAGTTACACGGTTCGCAGACATGGTAATACAAGACTTTCCTCCAATAGATTAGGTACCCCCGACCTAACAGGCCAGGTAAGACTTTGGGCAGGGACTTAATTCCTCTCCCCCACCCTCCTCCAAAGATTCACACCGGCCACGTGATCCTAGGTGATCGAATCGAAGAAAAAAATTATCTTACTCACGAAAGACTAGAGTTGCTTCAAATCGGTCGCTTCCGGAATGCCCTGCACTGCACTTCTCGCTGAATGGCAGGAGCGGTGGGACAACAGTGCCACAGGCAGAAGATTATTCAGTGTTTTTCCGAACATACAAGAACGGCTGCAACTTGAATACTTTCACCCCACACCAGATCTTATACATTATGTCCCTGGGCACGGCCCATATAACAGCCTACTGTGTCAAAGAGGGCTGAAAGAAACGAGCTTATGTGAGTGCGGGGAGAAGTAACCCCCGAACATATAATGTGGTCCTGTCCGATAACAGAAGAAGTAAGGACGCCGGATATCAACACAATACGGAGTAGATCAACGCAAGACATAATCCTAGATGAGAGATCATGGATTATTCTCGACAATCTGGCGAACAAAGTATCTCAACTGAACAAAAAAAAGATATCTGGACCCAGCGGCAGTCTGGCATGAAGACCGGCCTAGGGTAGTCGCATGGCCAAACATACGGGCATAGGAAATTATTCACGGATTAGAGTAAACAGTATTCTACAGAAACTTCCGGGAGCCGGAAGTTTTGTCCTGATGTGTCGGTCGATCCTGTCCTACTGGAAATCCAGAAGGGCATGGCTGGCAGACTATCCCAGGATGATGGTGGTGGGTAGATTAGTGTTGATAGAGTAGTATAGGTTTAAAGTTAGATTAGAATTGACGTTGCAGATAAATTTTTGTAACATAAAAACGAATAAGGCTTTATAGGGGAAAAGTAGATTATAATACCAGAGGTGATTATTGCAGAAACAATTAAAATTCATAACTATTAAAGTCAGTAATACTACAATTGTTAAAACGGAACCGAGCCTACTACAGGCCTGAGTCAGAACGATGGCGTGGCAGAATGAGCAAACGTCAGTATACCATTTGCAGCAAACAAAGCGCTTCTTCCACGGCCAAAACAATCTTGTTTGTAATGTAGAGGGAATGTATCATTGACTTTTGCACAAATACACAATGAATCATAACAATATTTTGGAGTTAATTTCCATATTAATGGTAAGCCGGGATGCTGCAAATGCGAACTGGCTCAGGACTGTAGTGGCTGAGAACATAAAGTTAAGTGAATGTTACTTATAAGCAATTGTTATTATCCAGAAATCCGGTGTAACTACATGACATATTACAGAAAGATATGTACAAACTGGTTTAACTACAACTAACTGAATAATGGGATACTCTAAAAATAACTGGAATATATCAATAAAAACCACCAGCACTATAACAACAATAAGCGATATTTGTGATTGAATATAATATTACAGGTTGTAATATCAGCTGTAACTGTTATAACTGTAAGCAAGACCAAATGTAATATTACAGAATTAATTAGACAGTAAGTCAAAGTGTAATGTAACTGTATGCCAAATTCCTTGCATGCAAATATTTTGTACAAATCTCAAAACACTATGTAATCAACAATGTAAAAATTAATATGTAGGGCCTAATTTAGTCACTAAAATATTAGGCTGTATAAAAGAAAAAAATAAAAAATGAAAAAATGAAAAAGTGCCCTTTATAGCCCGTTGTTAACTCAATCTGTGCCCGAAGCACGCTGGGCGCAAGCCTCCACTCGCTTTACACACAACCACTAATGATGTGGCCCAGTGGCGGATCCAGGGAGGGGCTAGGGGGCTCAAGCCCCCTGCCCCAAAAAAAGTATTTAGGTCCACCCCCGACATCGTAATTTTTGAGATTTTGAGACCTTTCTTTTCTAGCTCTACTGACCTTTTAAGGGCGGCGTGACTATATAAA
Source organism: Vandiemenella viatica (assembly GCA_031002005.1). Taxonomy (NCBI): domain Eukaryota; kingdom Metazoa; phylum Arthropoda; class Insecta; order Orthoptera; family Morabidae; genus Vandiemenella; species Vandiemenella viatica. Next base: position 81,661,281 of record CM061921.1, read on the forward strand.
CCCATAAACCCTACCCTTACCCGACACAAGCTCCCCCTCCCCAAAATGAAATCCTCCACTAATGTGGCCCATTCACTGGAGCTAACTGACGTTATTACGTCCTCTTTCACCAGTCTATGTACTTCTTCCTTGATCTCTTCCCATAGCGTAATCGGAATTGGTCTAACTCTATAAAACTTCGACCTTGCCTTCATCCCTAATTGCAGGGTAATTTTATAATCTTTAACGTTTACTAATCACGTTCTCATAATAGTTCACTAGCTTCTGTATATCTACTTTCCAAGCATCTAACTCTTGGGTCACGTTGACCGCGTCTTGAATGTTTGCTTGCAACAACACAACTACAATAAGCAGCACCTTATCTATCGATCATCAATCGAAAAATTGAACTTGGGGAGCACCACTTCCTAACCTCGTTCACTTCAGTCTCGGAAACCATACAGAAAGCACAATTCGAACTTTCAATTCTTCAGTAAATTATCCTCGTGTATTTTTACTATCATTGCATTATTCAATATTATACATTAAAAGTTTTATTAATTTAATAATAAGTAATTGATATTAATCAATATATATATATAGCCTAGGGGCCTACAAATCCTAAATGCGGGTTTGCTGTCACCTACCGGTTCGAAAAAAGATCTTGTTCGGATGCTTTGGAAGTTGGTGATCTCCTTTTCCAAATTCTCCGTCGTGGCAGACTTCGACAACTTCTGCCATCTGAGTGGATGTTCGCGTCATGACTTCATGGGAGGTGGCCACAATAATGACTTCCTCTGACGGAGGATCACTTCTCTCGATTGCTTCGCGGCGTAATTCTTCGTTGGGTGCGTGTAAGATGAGCTAAAACATAATAACCGCATGCTAATAGCATGTTGATGAATATTTGGAATGCAATACAGCAGCGATTCAACGTGGCATGGATTCGACAAGTCTTTGGTAGGTTTTCCAAGGTATCTGGCCCCTGATGTCTAGGCACAGGTGACGCAATTCCGTTAAATAACGGGTCCGTGATTTGTGGGCTTCCAATAGCGTCCCAGATGTGGCAAAGACATCAACGTGAGCTCACTACGATACTCCTCAAACAATTGCAGTACGATTCCGCCCTTGTGACACGGACAGTTATCCTGCTGGAAGATGTCGTCGCCGTCGTGGGAGATATGTCGATGAACTTGAGCCCACTGCAATTGCAATTGACACTCTCGTTGGGTTAATATGGGAACACATATTGCCGCGGATCCCATGTTCAACAGTGTGCGCTGAATGGTGTGTTCAATAACACTTTTAGCTTCACCAGCATTGTACTCTGCCATCAAACATGCTACAGATCACCCCTTTATCCTGCTTTAAAGAGCGGGCAAACCTTCAACCAGCACCATCTGAGATTAGGCGTGGGCGTCCACGGTTTTGTCGTCTACTCGTGGTTCACCGTCCTTCAACCACTTTCCATAGATACTCAATGCAGTAACACGTGAAAAGCCGACCACCCTCGCCGTTTCCGAGATGCTCGTTCCCAGAGGCCGGACCATAAGTAGCTCACAAACTTCTGATCCCACATTGCTTAGGAAAAATACTTCCTTAACCGATTCGTTCTTGATTAGATAACAGAAAAAATGATGTTCCAAACGGGCCACATAGTCCATCCAACTCTCCTGCTCGCTGCCATACTTGTTGAACGGTGGAGGTAGAGTCATCTATTGCAATAGCTGCATCATGATAGTTTGCATCGTTACTTGCAACTGCTGGAGCATACACTGTTGATTCTGCTTTTCTTGTTGTTGTAACTGTAAAATCAGTTGTACATGCTGCTATACCTGCTGCTGATTCCGCAGCTCTAGATCTGAGACTGCTTCTGGGGTGTCTCCATTACCTGCTTCAGCACGCTGTCTTTCCACTCGCTCATGACACCACGCTGTTTTGACTCGATAACATTTGTTATAAAGTGTGCGGTTACTGTTTGCTCTCAAAAACTGTCACATCTGATGACGCTGCCTACTTATTACTTTATTTCTTAACGGTTTAACACACTCATCGTCGATGTTCTGGCAATAGTGCTTACGTGGTTTCGTATTAATTTAGACCTCTGCGTGCTAACAACTTCGCTGTCTATGTGCTGGTGAAACTAATCGCTTGGGTACGTATCAGTTAAGGGTCTGTAAACAACACCACTTTTCGCAAATATACTGGCGATGCATGGTTCCGATTCACTTTAGTCCTGTGTGGATTAACATCCTCGTCCACAATGTGTATCCTCAGTGGACTAACAACCTCGTGCTGTTTGATGTTAGTGCATGTGACAATTATAGTGGAGTAGCGGCAATATTTTGTCTCTGGTAGTGGCTGAGTACAGTAGCCATCATCTTTTTTGGATTTATCTGTAGTGCTGTACATATATTTTAAATAATTTTTATCTGTTTGTTATCATTAATAAATGTGACAGTTATAGTAGAGTAACGGCTGAGTACAGTAGCTGTCCATGTTAAATTTATCTTTAGTGCTTTAATTAAATTTTATTTATCATTGTTGTTAAATAAATTTGACTGTTGTTGTGGAGTAACGGCTGAGTACAATAACCATATTCTGTTTAAAATTTATGTATAGTGCTGCAGTTAGATTTTGTTTATCCTTTGGCTGTTTTTAGTGCATATGACTGTTGTAGTAAAGTAATGGCTGAATACAGTAATCGTCACCTGTTTTAGATTTATATATACTGAGGTTAGCGCGCGAGAACTTAAACACGCGGAGAGTTCGTTGTCCCATCCACTCTTCAGTGCGAGTTCTAATTTTAAAAGATAGTATGCTATGTGCAGACGTGGGCTGAGATGGCTGATCTGCGCACCCAGCCTGCAGCCTTGGTAATGAAAGTAACACAGCTGGAAGCTGCAGTAAGAGACTGCAGCAGATGTGATATGGGTGACGCTGTAGAAGCTAGGCCTCGTATAGCTTACTACCCTACCAATTATTATACCGGAAATCCACGCAGAGAGGTCGGACTCTGTGCGACGGTCGCCTGGTGGTGACTGGAGCATTATGGTAACTTTATCGTGTGTGATGTGTTTTTTCCATACCTTTATATGTGAATGAATTTTTAAAATTAGGTGTTTTTCGTGGCTATCTTAACTCCCCAGTCTACCGTGTATTATTACTGGCACAGTGCTGTCGTTATACAGACAAATTTCAACGACCATCCAAAATTCTAGTATTTCCAGCATATCAGACTTTTTTCCGGCTCGTCGATGTCATTGTCATTAGAGGTGAGAAAGGATGTATGGCAGGAAACGGTGAGGAATTCGGCCCATGGACTTTTGAAGGTCTCTTTCTCTGCATTCGTCTGGAGTGATTTCAGGAATCCAAGCACTCTTCCATTTCACTGTTCTGTTTACAGTTTGCTGCCGTTAGTTTTGGGGTACGAACTATTTTTCTCAGGTTGTTCACTACATGTCCTTCGGAGCAAAAATCGTGATGAGTGGATGTACCAGAGAAGGAAGAACTTGTGTTACAAACCTACAGTCAGAAAATTGCTTGTATGTAGTGGTATAATGTGGGGTCCACAGTTTCTGGACTTGAAATGCAGTGTGCACGGGGAGACAGCTAGAGTGTAAATATGGTGGTACCTTTCTTTCTCTCGCCTGTCCGCATGTAGTGTGTGTAGTTCATTTCCACCACTAATGTGTGTTTTGTGACGTATGCAGCTGTGAGTGAGCATCCAAAGTACGGTATTGCATCCTGTGTTAAGAAATGCTCTTGATTCTACTCATGCCTTTGTGGTACTAGGGACACATGTTACTGGATGGCTTGTGGTTATGTGGGGTGACATGGGATGATGCTGATGTAAACAATTTCGAACTTGTGCACATGCTACTAGATAGCAAAGTTGTCTGAGGTGAGTGAGAGGCGATGCTAATGTGAACAGTTTAGTACCTGGGGGTAGCTGTTACTGATGGCTTTTTCTCGTTCCAGGGTTAATATGGAGTCCACAGTTTTTGGGACTTGAAATTCTGTTTGCGAGGGAAAGCAGCTAGAGTTTAAAATATGTTGATACATTTCTTTCACTCGCCAGTCTGAGTGTAGTGTGTGTAGTTCATTTCCACCACTAATGTGTGTTTTATGACATATGCAGCTGTGAGTGAGCATCAAAAGTACGACATTGCACCTGTGTTAAGAAATGCTCTTGAATCTACTCATGCCTTTGTGGTACTAGGGGCACATGTTACTAGATGGCTTGTTGTTATGTGGGTGATATGAGATGATGCTGATGTGAACAGTTTCATACTTGTGCACATGCTACTAGATGGCAAAGATGGCTGATGTGTGTGAGAGGCGAGGCGATACTAATGTGAACAGTGTGGTACCTGGTAGCTGTTACTGATGGATTTTTTCTGGTTCCAGGGTTAATGAAACTATAGAAAAAGTGTGTACATATCCTCATCAGGTATTGTTCTCACTGTTTGCTGTATATTATTTACAATTACCACTCGTGTTTCACCTACAGTGCCCATACCTACATCCATTTGCCTTATACCTACCCAAATCCTTCCTAAAACTTATCCTTTAATGAGTGCGGGGTGTTTTTTAGTATAGATCAATATGTTGAGCTCAGAGACAAGAGACGATTGTGATATTAAAATTGTTCTCTGACTGGCTGAATGCAGTATGAATGCTCGTTTAGGTCACGTTAGGCCTTCGTCTGTTTTGAATCTTTGCTTTTGAAAGTGTACACAACCATAGAGTTGTTATCCTTAGAAGAGACCTACAGTTTAACGTGGAATCGAGCCACAGAAGCGTTCTGTACCAGAGGTGAAGGTGGGTTAAGGGCTTATGAAAATCACCGCCCAGACAGGGATTCGAAGAGACCTTTCTATCTCCGGTCAGACACCTTAACCACTGAGCCACTGTCGAGATGCTGCGATTTGATGTTTATACGAATTCTTTCTTCCCTCGTATTCGAGTTTGAGATACACTCGTAAGTTGCATGTCTATGTTATTCACAGCAATGTGTGACAGAGAGTATGTGTCACCCACATAAATACATTTCTCATCTCATAAACATTAGCAACGTTTAAAAGGTAAGACAATAAATGGATATTAAGTGAAGACTCAGGAAAGAAGGGGGGGGGCAGGATGTGAATGCAAGAGAGGCCTATGACACACATGGAATCATAAGTATTGAATGATGTATTATATTTCAATAAAATGTATTTTAAAATTTCAATAAAATCTGTAACATTTATCAAGAAATTATGTTTTTTATTTAACGAATCCACTACCCAACAATTTTTTATATTCCTTGAGTATGATGGATTAGTATAGTATTCTTATTACGAGGATGAAATACTAGATATAAAGAGGGAACAGCGTTTAAAACTGACATATCACAAAAGGCGCGTTGGGGTAATAAGACAACTTGCAGTGGGTATAAAAAAATGGCAGTTACAAATAAATGACCTTACATAATGTACAACGAACAGGACTTGTTATTTGAACCAATAATACTGTTTTCAGAATGCAACAATATGTTTTGCCCAAAAAAATAGTTTTAGAAGTTAATTTTATGGTAACTAAACAATTAACGAATTATAATGATTCGAAATATCAATAAGACATGAAAAAATGCTCCTCGAAGGTCCTAGGAAGAAAATTATAGGTTTGGTAATAACGATTGTTGAGGGATCTATCATTTGTACCAGCTAGCAGTGTATAACATGACGCGCACATTCCACGCCAGAAAATCCGTAATAATACGCTCGAAATAGCGTATGCTGCATGTTCAGACGAAAATATTCTTGAAAGACGTGTACAGTGCCTAACGGGACCCGACGCGTCGTCCACGCCGAGTTACAGTACACCCGGAAATAGCGCTGCGCTAGGAAAGTACGCACTCCAGGAATAGTGTATAACGGGACCCGTTGCTCGCCGACGCGTCATCTGTGACGCGCGCTGGGAATAGCAACAACCGTTGTCGCCTGCGGGGGTGTGCGCCCGACGAAGCTCCACAGAATACTCAGATAGATTCAGGTTACCACTGTACGGTGCTGCCGCCTGGTGTAGAGAGGCTGTGACGTCACGCGAGCCATGGAATGTCTGCGCAGATTGAGGTTTGTACGGCCATCTGGGCGGCCGGTCAAGGAACTATCGTTTGCGCAAACCCGGCCGGTACTGCCCCCTTAGCGGTGGAGGAACGAACTAACGATCCGCCATCTTGTGACGTCATACGACCCTGAACGCTGATTGGTCCATTAGAATTTCCCGCCATGCAACTGTGACGTCACGCTGACGAGTGGAGTCTCTTCTGGGGCCGGCTTAAGATCTTTCGCACCAGCTCCGCCTTAGTATATCTGCTGGGGCGGCGTCAGCACGCGGCTGGAGACATCGGACGGCGGGTTCAACGCACGAGCGACGGAGGAGCGCAGCGCGGATCAACACGGGGAGCGGATCGCGGCGGCGCGAGTCAACACGTTGCGGCAGGTGCCATGGGACGTTCTTCAGACGTCGACAGCAACGACGACGGCGACGAGAATAAGACACTAGGGGTGAGTGGACCTAAATTTTTATTGTAACTATGACAGCGAGTTAATCTACAACAGTAATCTGGCATTGAACGCGAGGATCTTGGATTTGGAGACGCGGGTGAGCGGAGTTATAATGGTGAGTTAAGCGGGGTTGCTTATTGCTTGTTAAGGCACATTTTCTGCCAGATATATCTTTAAGTGGGACAAAAATATTTTCAGAAGCCATAGCAGCGGCGGTGTTTATGGACAGTCGAAAAGAGTTCTCCAGGTATGTCCAGAATTAAGTGTATAAGGCTGATAATAATGGCAAGAAACATCCAGATGCTACTGAGCGGGGTAGGAAATTTTGAAAGAGGGTGCTAGGCAAATACTAGTTAAATTATATTTAGTGAATTTAAGAATTATGAGAATGACTATTACCGGGAAAAAGTGAAACCTGCTGGGCGTCGTGTCAATGTAAGTGTTGCAGGAAAGCCAATACGATAAAGTGAAGCGGAATATTTTGCGGTAAAAGGCGGCAAGGGACCGACCGATCCAGACCCAATATATAAATGTGTGGCGAGTTGCGTCATTTTGGGGGCCAACATTTCTGATAACTCACAGGTACAGCCCAAGAAGTTAACCTGGTGAGAATGTAGGCGCTCCATTCCACCCATTTGCATTTAAGTAATGCCGGTAATTTGAAGCGGGGACAAGTAGAATGGGGTGGGTTGTTAGGGCTAAAGGCCTGGATTAATGATAAATATTGGGGAAAAGAGAGAATGATATTTCTTAGTGGGTTCTGGTGCGCAATTTTTCATTGTTGTAAAGTTGTTTGAAGAGTGGAAAATTAGAGCCACTAATCTGCAGGTAACCTGTTTAGGCCGGGGAAAAGTTAAAGTGTTAGGAGTATCTACTGCTGGATTAGTATAAGCTCCAGGATGTTCAGAGCAACCGTTCAGGCGGTTAGTTATTTGATCAGAGCTTGCAGTAGGATATAGGATTACATTTTCTATAGAAATATGTTGCAGTAGTAGACGTGCGAAATGTACAGCTGTTAATAGGACCACTCGAGTGGACACTTTCGGCTGACGTTCTAAGACTTCTCACGTGTTCAGGTTGAGGAACAGACGTGTTCCCACCGCTATACGAATACCCAGGCCCGCCGCTAGCTGTTTGAGCGCCCGCGTGCAATACCGATTATGCCGCCCCCTGTCTAACTACAGCTAGTGGTGAATCTAGGAAATTTCCGAACCGCGTCAAAAAACTGTGAGATTGCCGCCCCTTCGAACAATATTTGCCGCCCCCATTGTTGCCAGCCCGAAGCAGCTGTTGCTGTTGAGCTAAAAAAAAAAAAAGAAGAAGAAGAAGAAGAAAAAAAAAAGAAGGTCGCCCGCTATATAATACACTGCAAATTTCGAAATTTCGTAGCGGCGACTGTCGATCACTCGTTTTGCCGCCCGCGTGTGGTGCACGCCTTGCACGCCCGCTTACGGCGGCCCTGCGAATACCCATAAGTCAATCGTACGTGCTAACATAGCATAGTATATTCTGAAATCATATTCAAGTACCTCTAACGGAAATTTTTGTAAAAGTATTCAGTTGTGTAAGTGAAGACGCTTAATGACACAGGATGGTTAGAATCAAATAGAGTGTATATAAAACGGAAGTATTTGTCATAGCGAATGAAAACATAATACATGGGATGGTTGGACTAAAAAAGAGTAAATATATAACGACGTATCTGCCACATCAAATTTAACATTTATCGCGATGCACGGAATGGTTGAATTCGAACAGGAATGAATAAAAAACGTAATTGCCATATCAAATTAGAAAAACAATACGTAATCGAACGCGAGTCTGAAGATATGCACGGATAAAATCCTAAAGTACAGTAACTAGAACGGAATCGGCGTTCATAATTTTGAAGAATAAGAATAATTTGAAATTATTACGGATATTGTACAAATCTGGTGTTTCAGTTAGTGGAAACATATAGCCTCAGTGGCTTGTCTTTCATGTGTCCACAGTAATAATACGTACTCACTTAATGTAAGGAGTCAAACTGTGTGCCACATGTTAGAAATATCTGGAGCAATAAGTATATTAAAAAATGGGTGATTAAAAAAAAAATCCGGACAGCGTTGGAAATTGGCGAACTCTGATTGTCTGGGCAACATCATGGTGTACACTCGTCAATCGAGTTAAAAAGGCAAAATACGAGTGCAGTCCTTGGGAAAAGGAGTCATGAACCTTTTCTTACGACACAATACGTACTCAAAAGCCTACCGTCAACTCCATACGCTTATGGAAACAAACTTACATTCATCCCTTACCAACAGATCCAAGTTACAGACATAACCATTATGTGAACCTCATTAGTCATAGATGCAATCGGTTTACAAACCTAATCATTTTCTCAAACCTACATCCATGTTATATGTCTTTTAAAATCTGTACATTCAAAATAGTTCGTTGAATCAGTTCATATTCGATGTGTAATCGCAGATAAGATTGTAGTATTGGGAAGTCATCACTGGAGTTTGGTTAGTTAAGAATTAGAAAATTGAGAACTACATATAACGAACAGAAAGAAAATGAAATTTCAATCTGAGAGAGACTGGTGAGTTAGGAGCCAGTAATACGATGTGCAATTCCAAATTAATAATTCATCGGAAGCGGAGAACGTAATCTATAACAAGATATCGGTAAATCAAACAATACTTATCTAACATAACAACAACAAAAAAGGGGTCTGGAGCAAAAAACACTCTTTGTTTGGTTTTAAGTCGATAAGTTTTCGTAAATAACATTTCTTGAAGTATGTCACTGAATAGAAAAGCTAATCACTTTCTTATATAAAAACTACGTACGTGTGCTAACTCCACAAATAATTCTTGGAGCATGTTTTCCTCATTTAAATACCTTTTGTACTTGTGAGGAGTTTCACCAAAATGAGATGCCATAAGTGAATCATAAATCAAAATATGCAAAATATATCAACTTCTTGTCTCTATAACAGCTGTTATATGCAGTGCAAATGTTTCAGAATTAAGTTTTGACTATTGGTAATTGTTGTATGATATAAGAGCGCGTAAGAGTAACATAACTGTAACGTAAGTAAATCAAACAGCTAATAAAAATAAGTCTATAAATAGGAGATAGTATTAGGAAGTACGGAACTCCACAAAAATTATAACGGAATAATATTTAAAGGAAAATATCAAGGGTTGTGTGAATATTCTTCTCATTTTAAAATTGTCACTAATCGGGGTGATTAAACACACAGAGCGTAATCACAGCATAAGTATTGTACTAAGTAAGTCTGATTAGTTGTTAGATAATAAGCAGATTGCACTACTAAGGAGAATTCATCTATTTGTTTCAGAGATAAATTGTAGTATTTACCTTGCATGAACAACCTAAGTTTGAAAATTTGTTGCTAACTATTGGAAATTATTTGTACATTATCAAGTTTTGCAGTGATAAATACTGTCAAACCTAGACTTTTGAAAGGTAGTTCACCAATCTAAGGGAAAAATCGTGTAAATTCTGTATTATCAATAGCAGTTGCATGACATTAGTAACGGACAGACTCACGAAAATGGTAACCAATATTTTTCAAGCTTTACTGGTGAATCAAAAAAATTGCTGTTTCCAGTTAAAGAAATTGTTATATGCAATAACCAAGAAGAGAGTAAACTCAGTAAATCAGAACTTGTATGGAATTCAAACGTCAAAAGAAGAGAAATACATAACTCACATTATAATCTCCGCGGCCCAGCAACGGCTTAAACCGTTAATAAATTCATTCATATCATATGCGAGAAAGTATATGTGCTTTATGAATTGTATACAGAGACATGGATATTAATTCAACCATAAAATTAAATAATTCGCTGTCGTAGATCTCCTATTGAGGCCACCTATCCCCTTTGTCAAAATTATGTATAGTTTAGTTTTAAGGCAAGGTACTGTCGGAAGTGTAATTTTGCAGATAGCCGTTACGGCGAGCGGCCAGACCACGGCCAGTGACGCGCAGCGTAACCTGATATGCCGAGTCGACTGGTGCAACGCAGCAAGATTGGCGCAATGCTTGGAATACACAAGTATCGCAAACAGAACTGTTAATAATTTTAGTGTAGAACCAATTTAGTAATAAGAACGGGAATCAATCAGTTTGTCACTATCAGCAGCATATAACAAATAGTAATTTACAAGTAATGTATTTCTTTTGCTCAAAACATATTTCTGTTCATGGGACTTAGAACTACCATACAATCACAGTCACGGCAGACTAAGCAGTTTAAAAATGGAGTTATCTTTACTAAGGAGTGTATATTATTGTAGTAGATTCATTATAAGATTATGATTTCCCGAAATTAAAAAAAGAAGAAATACCAAATTAGTAAATCATGACAATTTCGACACTTATAACGTATTGTCAGCTTAAATTCACCTCTTGATGCTTAGCTAATGCATTTACTAATAAAGCAAATGAAATTCAAGCTTTAATATAAGGTTGGAGCAATAGTGACTCGTAAAAATAATTAACTGTTATCGAAATGATGTTTTACAAAGTCCTAGACTATATTTATTGTACTACGACTAATTATAAGTAGGTGGATGAGAGAACCATATGTTAATTTAATGTTCACACGAGACCTATCTAAGTTTTACCATACTATTGACGTAAGTGTTGTCTGGTAGACTAAAATCTTTAAAATTGCTAACATAATCATAGACTCATCTAATTCGGGGTAGAGCAATATGTCAATTGGGGATTACTTTGAATCATGCTACTCAGTAAGAACCACAGGTCTTAAGTGTTAAATTAAATGCCGTAATTTAAGCAACTGTAGACAATCTGCGGTAATCACTTGTTCTTTTCATCTAGTTGTCTAACAATCATGGTTTACAGAAAACTTGCTGGACACTTGTCAAGAGAAATAGTAAGCATATATGTAGGAGAATCCGTAATAATTAACTTATTATTTTGATTGCATCACACCATAGTGACAATTACTTGTCTTATGATTCATGCAAGACTTCATACCAGAAACATAATTCTTTCAAATTAAGGCACTCTGAAGAATGCGATAATGTGTAAAATAGCAAACAAAGATTTTATCGATCGTTCCTAAGCTAAATAATTAATTTAATCTATCAGAAGCAGTATACCATAGTTCATAATTAGAATACCTTGGAAAGCAGAACAAAATATTTGCAAACTGAGCAAGATGTGATTAAATTTAACCAAGTATCGAATCATTATGACGATCTTAGTTTTAAGTATGACCTATTGTAATCGGTTTGTACCGGAAATAATAAGGCAGACTTGCACAAAACACTGTTAATATCACGATACCAAAGTAGTTACGCAGATAGTAGTAGCTATGCCGAACTCAAATTAAACGGCACATGTTGAAAATGACCATACCCCATCTACTCCATAAATTAAATTTGTATGACGGTTTTATTATTCCTATGTCATAAAATTTTAATTGACTTTGTTTATCTTCAGGCTTGGCCGACCACCTACACCAGAATAGGAAAATAAATATTTAAAAATGTTGCAATATTTTTGTGAGCTTCAAAGTAGAAATCCAACTATGTCGCATATTGAACTTTTCGGCATTGTGGAAAATGCCTTTCTCTAATGGGGGAGGAATGTAAGAGGTCATTTTGAAGACCATTACTATTTGGGGAATTACAGGAATATTCAGTCGTCGAGCTACTGGCAATCGGCGATCATTGACAATGCTGAGCGCGGTCGAGCATTGACCAGACAGGAATCTGCACGCTTGCAGTCAGCACCTTAGAGTGCAGTCCCCTTCGTAATTGTAGGTCAGCCGAGTCGGCTTCGGAAGTACTAGCTAACAAGTAGGGTCTTTTACTGTCGATCAGTCGGCGAGAGTAGTCGAGCATACTTCGATAGCCACCTGTTAGAAGCCTGCCACCCTCCCATGCACCTCGCATCCGGGCGACCATCTGCCTAACAATTAACTATTACAGTTCGGGGCTTAGAGAAGTTGATGATAGTTGGAATCCACTTTGCGGCATGCTATAAACTGGACTACTCCGTGTTAGAGGCCAATAAACTGTTCCATTGCAAGTCTCGCATTATTCCATGTAGTAAGAACTTAACTCAGTTTCTAACCTTCGGTCTGTGGCCATCAAACCACAGTGGTGTCAAACATTAGCCCAAACAGTCCAATGGTAAGATTCTAGTGGTGCTGCCAGAAGAACAGAAGAGAAGCTTCGAGCAGAACTGTAATTCCCTAAGGTTAGTTCGTCAGCACACCTATCCACACACACGCCCACTAGCCTTGGCCAATCAGCCCTTGACACTATTATGTTCCCTTCTCACCAACCTTTTTTTGCCTCCACACGCTGCTACTGTAATATGCGCGTTCTGTGCTACTCCTAATTTTTTGTTTCGGAACAAACATTTCAACCTCCATTCCTAGTTACTTTCTACTGGACTAGTGCCTTCCTTCCACACATTGAATCTCTCCCAAAAAGACCTCCTCAGCTCTAAAACCCTTGCCTTGCTATACAGCCCAACTCTTCCTTGGCTACCGATTTTCTAAATCCCCTTATGTTCATCACAAATACCTCATAATCATTTATTCCCTATGCCAAATGAGAGCTTACATAATTTTCATCAAACATTATTGAGGAAACATCCAGCATATTGGACTGCCCCCACCCATTTTTATTTTGTTCCACCACTTGCAGGAAAATCTGACAAGAACTGCTTTCTTTAACCAAGATTCAATCCCTAGAACTATCTGTTGTTTATAGAGTTCCAATAAGCAACCACACCGAAACTACTACTCCAATTTAATAATAAAAGTCTGATTTCTATTTTTTGCATGCTCTTATTTTCTCCGATACCATTCCTTATATTAACCCTCAATCCCTTCCTTCCTTTACCCAACTTTATTTTTAAAATTTACGCAACCGTTTCCTGAACAAATTACATTATTTGAGTCCTGATGATATCCTGAATGAACTCTTTGTGTTGCACTGACTTCTTGTTAACAGATTATAACCTGAAAAATGAATAAATTTGCCTTATATTTTTCGGGAGAGTTTTGAGGCAAAACTTTTTAGTTAGTGGCAGTCTACATTAATCAAAAAAAAAAAAAGGTACAGCACCAATGCCATTACTAATATGAATCAGGTCATACATAAGGGACGGTGTCCTATAGCATTGTTTTGGTGGGTTTCTTGAACTAATCTAACCTTTCCATCTATGTTTAGGTGCAGGCCATGCCTAGTAAAACCTGTAGTAAACCCTAAAATAAACCAATTGCACGAACAGGACTGACAGTATACATTTGTTAGTCATGTCCATTGTGTTGCACTTTTTTTAAATTTCGTGTAAGTTGTCATTCATCACAATATGCTTAAATAATGCCCAGATCACACTGAATTTCTGAGCAATCAGTAGATTTCCTTACCTCCAATAGAGACTACTACATCATCAATGAATAATCTCACGTTGCTATTAATGTGTAAAGATAATTTATAAAATTAAGAAAAAAGCGGTCCCATTTCACTTCACTGAGGGATGCTACATTAGTAGAAGTTTCTCCGTCAACGACATACTGCGATCATCCAGTTACAAATGGTGGTCCTGCATCCAATAATGTTCATTATGTCATGTGGAAACAGGGCCAGTGTGTTGGTATTTATAATATTGGAAAATGAAGGTCATACTGTATCTTATTTAAAATAGAATCTAGAGATTCGTTGTATACCAGAGGACTAAAAATATGACAGAGGGAAGAGACAAATTGGGTTGAGGACCAATTAGTTCATCTTGAGAGGTAGATAAATCAATTATATCTCGATATCCAACCATCTCTTTCGCCGGCCTCGGTAGCGTAGGGGCTAAAGTGCTAGCTCCACGTGCCGAAGGCCGCCGGTTCGAATCCGGCCGCGGGCATGGATGTTAAGTGTTGTGTGTCTGTGTGAATGTCCTGTCCGTCCTGTGGCGTCCATACATTGGAAAAAAATACACATTGAGCTGGCTGTATGGCCTCAGTTGCCGAATGCCATAAAAAAAAAAAAAAAAAAAACCATCTCTTTAACTTCTGTAAGGAAAGGAAGTGGTTTGCAAATCAGTAAAATAGGTTTAGGAGAGGTTATTCATTTGAATCTTAGCTAATTGGTTATATGTAAGACATTTCAGATGAAATGGACTAGGGAAGCTGAACTGACTGTGGCACTGGATATTTCCTACAGTCAGCCATAGGTGAATCAGTATGTGTTATTCTTAAGAGTTAGCAAGGAAAGATGATAAGGAAATGTAATGAGGAAAGATAAAAGTGAAAACAGCAAAGCTACAAGGGTAGCATATTGGGACCATCATTGTTGATTATTCTAATCGATGCTTCTGCTTTCGTATACACTAAAGAGAAACTGAATTAGAGATAGCTGCCATTTTGCAAATGTGGCACTGTAGGCAGTCAATTAAATGAAAATGAAATAACCTCCGTATAGACCAGATAATATAAACAATGATTCTCGTTGCATAAATAATAATTTAACACACTATGGTAAACAAATGACTGTTGGGACCAGATGAATGGTTCACTTCGAAATCATAAAGGCACTGGGATTTTCATGAGTCACTGTGTCAAGTGTGTACTAGGAGTGTATCAATTTTGACCCTTATTCATCAATTCTTCATGAACTGTGAGAGACTGTTCAGGAGCCGTGAATGATTAAAGCCTCTCAACGCTTCCAGTCCATAATTAATAGAATCCACATAGAAACAAATCATTGCCATCATCAGGGTGAAGGTGGTGCTAGAAGATACTAAATAGATATTTTTAATCCAATTCCTCTTTGGTGAGTAGTCAGCAGTAAGACTGTTTGCTAATGGCATATATTGTATATGAAAACAACAGAGGATTGTGAACAAGTAGTCAGCTTATTAGGCACACTGACAGAAAATAAATGTTTTTTATTATTATACAGTGGAGGGGCGATTAACATTTGAAAGCATAAATTGTAAATATCTTAGCATATCATTTGATAATATTCTCAGTTGGGCAGGGCACATTAGGAATATGGTGACAAGAGGAGTGTACCAGGAAACTGAAGGGACTAGGATACTAAATATTGATCAGGCCCTTGCTTGAGAATGGTGGGGCAGTATAGGAGCCACACACAGTTACCAATACAGGGAAAGTGATGGAAAGTAGGGCAGCTTGAATTGTATCTGAAAAATTATCATAGAACAGTTGTTGTTGTTGTTGTTTTAGGGCGCGTCAACATCTAGGTCATTAGCGCCCTAACGATTACCAGCTATAACTGTGGCTAAAAAAATATAGTAAAATACTGTCTGCATGGTCGACTGTAAAAGGGTCGGCCATGCAGACAGCAAATAAAATAAATCACAAAAATAAAACGTTAGCTTTAAAGGGGCCGCCACGACCTAAGGCTGCAGAACACCTGGATGGCTGTAGAGGGGCCAAACAGGTTTGCAGAAAAATTAAAAAACCACTACATGTCTCGCTGGCTGTATAATGGCCAGCGAGACAGGGATTATAACCATTTAAAAAAATATACACAGGACACATGGAAGGGTGGCTGTATAGAGGCCACCCATCCATCTTAAAAATAGTCCGATCTGCCTAAAATTTTAGGCACTAGACCGGCCAAAACACAAAATTTTAAAACACTCGCCACGCTGCTGGTCTCGTTGTTTAAAATAAGGGACAGATCGTTGGCCAAGCCAACGTCTGCCCTTAAGTCTAAAAACGGTACACAGTCTATTAAAATGTGGCGTACCGTCAAAGGTACGCCACAAGCATCACATTCTGGTGGGTCCTCCCGGCGGAGAAGAAAGCTGTGTGTCAGAGGACAGTACCCTATACGGAGGTGAGTAAGGAGAACCTCATCCCTCCTCGCCTGCTGGAAGGAGCTGCTCCACTGCTGAACGATCGGTTTGACCAGCCGGAGCTTATTATGCTCAACCTCCAGCCACTGCCTCTGCCAGATGTCAAAAACAAATCTATTCCCCGCCGAGGCAAGGTCAGACTTTGGGACCGGATCAAAGTCAACTCTGACCTAGTTGCAGGCTAACTTCGCAGCTTCATCAGCTGCCTCGTTCCCCGATTCCCACATGACCAGGTACCCAGCAGAATGCGACCTCCTTTCGAGAAGACTGGAGTGATCGTAGTGTCTCCTGTATGCCTTGGACAAGACTATCTGCTGGGTACATGCTTCCTATAGCCTGGATGCAACTTAGGGAATCACAGCATATGTTGTACTTCGTGCCGCAACTTACTTTCATACGCAGGAGCGACTTTAACGAAGCGTAACACTCTGCAGTGTACACGCTGCAACAGCTATTCAGTTGTAGTTATAAGTCGCTCGAGGGAATACCACGGAGCAGCCAACTCCATTAGCCTGCTTAGACCCATCCGTGTATACCGGGGTAAAATCGCGAAATTGATTTAAAATATCGCTAAAATTTCGAATAAAAACACTGTCGGCGGTACACAGCTTGTTGTACCGCGTCAGATCTAAAACTGTTCTGGGCCACTTTAAAAGCCAGGGAGGAGTTTTACTCCAACTGTGGTGATAAAAAGAGGGCATCTGAAAGCCATATTCCTCTAATATAGCCTTTGTACGGTAGCTGAACGGTTTAGTTGCTCTTTGACGGTTGCTATAAAGCCGTTCAAAGTTAGGATGAATAACTACGTCATACACGGGACTTGCCAGGAGTTTTGGCAATATGTAAATAGTGCCGCACCATGAGGAGACGCCGGCGGATGGAAAGCGTTGGCTCGCCAGACTCAGCACAAATGCTGGGTATCGGACTGGTGTTGTATGCACCTGTGGCGAGACGAATTCCTGCATGGTGGACACTATCCAGTATACGTAGATAACTGTCCGTGCCGAACCGTAGACAATGCAACCATACTCCAACCGCGACCGTACAAAGGCTCTATAAAACTGTAGCAGGCAGGAGTGGTCAGCGCCCCATGACCTGCCACACAGACACTTTAAAACATTAAGAGCTTTCAGGGCTCTGGCTTTGACATCTTTAAGCTGTGGCAGCCATGTAAGATTAATGTCCAAAATGAGGCCCAGAAACCGAACAGTTTCACTAAAACCTAAAACGGTGTTCCTCAAGGTGAGATGAGGTTCTGCTAAAGACTTCTACTGCGGCTAAAAAGTACACACCGAGTTTTCTCTCAGCAGAGAAACGAAAGCCCCGTGTGTACTGACCATTCATCCAGCCTGTTTCAGCGTGAGCTGAAGCTGCCGCTCAGCGCTTCTCAGGCTAGCGATGCAATAAAAATTAAAAAGTCGTCAACCTATAAGGAGTACCGGATGGGCCTCCTTATAAACAGTTGAGATGCTATTAATGGCAATAGCAAAAAGGGTTACACTTAAAACTGAACCTTGAGGAACACCGTTTTCCTGAATAAAAAGGTCGGACACTTCTCTACCGACTCGGTACCGGAAGCAACGTCGAAATAAAAATTATTTTAAAAAATGGGGTAGATTTCCCCGAAATCCCCATTCATATAACTGTTTTAAAATAACGTGTCGTAAGCCTTTTCTATGTCGAAAATATACCCACAAGGTGTTGGCTGCGGATGAAGGCATCTTGAATTGCCGCTTCCAGTAGGATCAGGTTATCCGTGGTGGAATGGAACTTCCTGAATCCACACTGAAAATGGCTCAACAGTTACAGGACTCAAGACACCAGATGAGGCGGCGGTTCACCATCTGCTCTAGTGTCTTCCCGACTCAGCTCGTTTGGGCAATGCTACGGTAGCTACCTGGCAACAACTTGTCTTTACCTGGTTTTAAAATTGGGATCATCGTTGCTTCCTTCCACGAGTCGGGGAAGTGTCCTCCGGTCCAAATTTCATTAAAAATACCCAGGAGGTACTCTTTAGCATCTTTGTTAAGGTGCCTCAGCATCTGGTACTGGATCAGGTCAGGCCCTGGCGCCGTGTCTTTGGCGCTTTGTAGAGCAGACGCCAACTCCCACGATGAAAATGGTATATCATAGTCCTGAAATTCCGACGAGTCGAAGCAAAAGATTTGCCTCTCAGCCGATATTCGTCGTTGCCGGATCTGATGGTCCAATCCGGCAGACGAAGTGGTGGCAGCGAAATACTCTGCCATCATCTGCGCAATGCTTCGCTCGTCGGTGACTACACGCCCCTGATCCAGTAATCCAGATACTGGTGATCGGGAGTACCTCCCGGATATACGGCGGATTGACTCCCATACTTTTGTTGGTGGTGTGGAACGGTTAATGGTGCTCACGAAGTTCTGCCATGATCTCTTTTTGCTCTCCTTAATCACACGGCGCGCCTTAGCTCTAGCAATCCGGAATGCTGCGAGGTTGTCAGGTGTTGGGTGCAACCTAAACCGGCGCATGGCCCGCCTCCGGCCCGTGAATAGCGGAACGACATTCATCGTTCCACCAAGGGACAGGCATTCTGCGCAGTGCCCCGGTACTGCTAGGCATGGATATATCGGCCACCCGATGAACTACTTCTGTGAAGTGTTTCACCTTGTCATCGGTGGTCTGGCGATGTTGGAGTATGACTGACTGGCTATAAAGTTGCCAGTCAGCTCTGCCGATATTCCATTTCCGTGTTGTAACTGTTTCGCCCCATTCACACTCTATGTGTAGCCAAATTGGGAAGTGGTCGCTTCCATGGAGGTCACAATCCACCTCCCAATGCACGGAGTCGGCAATCGATGGAGAGCAAAGAGAAAGATCAATGGCAGAGGACGAACCGGAAGCAGTAGTGAAGTGTGTCATCTGACCGGTATTTAGGATGCACAGATCCTCCTGCTCTAATAATCTACACATCTCTCGACCTCTGGGGCAATTGGTGGTTGAACCCCACAACGCATTGTGCGCGTTAAAGTCTCCCAATAGGAGAAAAGGCCGAGAGAGTTGCCGAGTGATGTTGACCAGCTGACCGCAATCAACTGGTGAAACAGGCGGTAGATATATAGAGCATACAGTCAGTTGCACCGGTCCATGTAGTTTAACCGCTACTGCTTGTAAAGGAGAGGTGAGAGCTACAGGTTCGGAGTGGACAGTGTTCCGTACAAACACAGCCACTCCCCCTTTCGCTTGATCACCCTCGGTATCGTCCTTCTGGTAAACATCAAAACCTCTTATCACAGGTTGATGTGTTGGTCTGAAGTGTGTCTCTTGGAGACAGAGACACAAAGGATCAGACCGTGCTAAGAGCTGTAACTCCTCTTTGTGAGCCATAAAACCATTGATGTTCCACTGGAGTATGGGAGCCATCCTACCGATTTAATTTCACCCTGCCCCGGATCGGGTGGGTCTTCAATCTCCGTCTGCTGAGGAACGGGACCAGCCTCGTCCACCAGCATTGCAGATTCCTCTGGCTCCGAAGAGTCAGACGTCTCCGACTAAGGTTCCTCATCCACTACCTCCTTCACCTTCTTTTTCGTCGACCTCTTTTCCTTCTCCTCCCTGCCAGTAGGTAGTCTGGGTGGGGGGGGGGGGGACGAAGAGGGAGATTTGATAAACTGAGTCGGGTCCGTCTGCCTAAACTTCGGGCCCCGGATCTTCTGATTACCTCCATTAATAGATGTAGCAGATGGTAATGCTACAACTGTCAAAGTACGGGGTGGAATTGGAGGTGGTGCTACTTTGACAGCTGCTGCTGGTGGTGGACTTTTACTGACTGCTTCTGGTGTAGTCGAGGTCGCAGACGTACTACTACCGACGTCTTCGATGTTACGACCTTTGCGGGTTTAGCACCGCATTTGCATTGACATGAGCACGTTGTGCTGGTGCTCATGTCTGCAACAGGACGTCTGGGTAGCAGTACTTTGTTTCCTGACGGGAGTTGAAGCCATCGTAGCGAAGCTAGTTCCAAAAATTGGAGCGGCGAGCGACTTGGCCTTCTTCCTTGCTTCTGCATAAAGGATCCGCTCTTTTGTCTTCAACTCCTGTATCTTGCACTCTTCGAAGATACACTTGACACTCCCTACTCCAGGCCGGGTGCGATCCGGAGCAGTTGACGCACACCTGTGGTAGCGTGCAACTTACTCCCGGCTCATGTTCCCCCTTGCCGCAGGTGGGATTGCCCTTTACATGATGCCGTCGTATGTCCGAACCGCTGACACTGAAAACAGCGCATCGGGTCAGGAACATACGGATGGACGTTCAGGTTGATGTACCCTGCTTTGATGTTCTTCGGCAGTACTGGAGTGTCAAACGTCAGGACGAAGGTGGCAGTCTTTTCAATACTGCCATTAACCCTTCGTGTGATCTGACGTACCTCGACCACTTTCTGCTCCTTCCACTCCTTAACGAGTTCCTCGGTCCCTAAGTCAATTAATTCCCGGCAGGTGACAAGCGCCTTTGCTGCTGTTTAGGGATTTGTGCAGTTCGCAGGTAACAGCGAACTCCCCGAGATTCTCACAGTTAAGGAGTTGGGTAGCTTGCCTACTGGTTGTAGTTTCCAGCAGCAGCGTCCTGTTCCTCAGCTTTTTCACTGAATTGAGGGTCCCTATCAGACCCTCTAACCCCTTTGAAATGTAAAAAGGTGAAACTTTTTCGAAGGTCCCTTTCACCCTTTGCATCACTATAAAATCGTTCGGTATCGAACAAACTTTTCTGTCACTATTACCTTCTGAAGCAGGGGGGTCTATCGACCCTCACCCGCTTCTTAGAACTGGGTGTATTTATTTTAGCCTGCGGCACACCCGTACCGCAGGGTTTTGTGGTTTTTGTGGATGACATCGTTTTGGTCCCACGAGTAAAACCAGTTTAAAAAGAAGCGCTAATACAACAGGGGTGTGCAGGTGCCCCTGAGGTTGCACGTTAGCGAGTGATCTGCCTCTCACCCATGCACCTCCTCGGCACGTGTCCGACCTTGAGGTTAAGGGTTTTTTTTATAGAGGTTTGTTCCGTCCTCGCGATCCGGGCGATGAAGCCAAGATCCCCGTTCTCCTAGGCACACAACGTTCCACTGCCAGGCCCTGCGGTGGTCGTTGAAGCATGGTAGGAGTTTACGGTCTGGGAAACTTGCGGCGCTTGCAAGTTTCCAGGCTCACCAAACCCGTACCTGGCACTTGCGTACCAGGCCCCTGCGGGGATCATAGAACAAAAGTAGTAACTGATATGATAAAGGAACTGGGTTGGTACTGATTTAAAAACAGTGAACAGAATTGTGGGGTTGTAGGTAGCTCTTGGCAAAAAGACACAGAGAAATATTGGGGGAAGAATTCGGAGTATATGTGGATGGACATATAGAACCAAGACTATAAATTGGCTCTTGATGTCAGGCATTCTTATTTGCAGTTACGAGTGTCAGGGACTGGAATAATTTATCAAGAAAGTGATCAACAATGAACATGACAAAGTGAAATTATTTAAAGTAAAAATTTGCATGGTCAAAAACGGGTTCGTAGGGAAATTGGTACAGTGCTGTAAAGTTTCATCATCACAATTAATACTAATAAACTAAAAATATTCTCAAAATACAATTGGAAACACATTTTTCAGTGGAAGTTGAAGAACAAAAACTGTTTGTGGAAGTAGGAGAGCACTAGAGTTTAGCATTCGATAAAAGATGAACACTTCATTATCCTACAGATACCATAGAAAGTGGTCTGAAAATAGTACACATTAAAGCACGGCAGATTATCAGTATCCAGAAGCCAAAGCATTATATTAGATTAATCATTATAGAACAATCATGGGTAGACTACCTCAACACAACAATTTTCAGTGTTTTACTTGTTAATTGAGAGTTTTTGTATCATTTTTACAAGAATGTGATGGAGAGTCTCTGACAACTCCTGCAGTACTTTTTCTAATCTTGCGATTCTACACTGCCATTTTTCAATTAAAATTTCATAAAGATGTTTGTCTTCGAACATGCCACACAGGGCCCCTATGTTATCCATGTGGTGTGGCCCTGGCTGCCTCCAGCTGTGGATGCTTGAATTTCGAAATATTCAAAATTCGGCCCAAAAAATTTATGGGCGACCTTTTTAACCTATGCTTAAATGCGGTCCAGATGCCACATATAAAATAATGAACTATAAATCTGTAGCCATTACAGCAAGAATAAATTACACATTTTACAAGAAAGTTGTTTGAAACTTGGGAAGAAATATTTTCCTGTTATTTTGCTA
This sequence comes from Vandiemenella viatica, assembly GCA_031002005.1. Classification (NCBI taxonomy): domain Eukaryota; kingdom Metazoa; phylum Arthropoda; class Insecta; order Orthoptera; family Morabidae; genus Vandiemenella; species Vandiemenella viatica. The sequence continues at coordinate 81,683,960 of CM061921.1, forward strand.
CATTACCCTGAACTTATCATATTTTATGAACACCACTGAGAGAAAATCTCTGGGGTATGCTAAGAAGCCCAATAATATTAAATTCAGCTTAATAGAATCCAATATCAAAACATGAAAATATTAATATCATTATTTAAAAGTATTTAGATAAGCTAAATGTTGTAAGGAAAATTATCCAATATTTGGTACTTAAACACAAGAAATACTTGACCATTTGATAATTCAACATCAAGTTAAAGACGTTTCCAATCAATACCGGTATTGTAAATTGGGGAGAGAGAGAACGTCCATTATGATGAGCGAACAGGATGCCAATTAGTCATCACAGACAAATGGCTACATTTGGTAGATGAATTCATAAAAAAGATTGCACATCACACAGATTAAATAAGAAATTTTCAAACATTTCATGTACCATTCTTTATAAAATTGTCAAAGATAATTTGAAGTACAGGAAAATTGTGCAATATGGGTCCCTCACATTCTTAATGATGAAAACAAAATGAAGCATTTGGGTGCGGTGTTGGATCTTTTGGGGCATTATTGCAATTAAGGAGATCCAATCCCGACACACTATTGTAATTGAGGATGAAACGTGGATTTTGTATTCAACCTTTGAGAGCAAATGTCAGTTAATGGAATGGCATCACACTCATTCACCAACCAAACCAAAAAGTTCAAGAAGGAACCGCTGACTTGGCAAGTTATGGCTAGTGCCTTTTGGGACTGATATGGAGTTAATAAGCTCATTGATTTCATACCTCGAGGAGCCACCGTTAATACCAAAGCATATTGTGAAACCGAAGAAATTGTGGTGGGCAATTCAAAATCAGTGGAAAGGGCTTTTCTCTGATGGTGCTATACTTCTTCACAACAATGTGAGACCACCTCATACTACTGGTAAATAGGAAGCTTTGAAGCACCCACCCTACAATCCATATTTTCATCTTTTAATCAAATTGAAATAATTTTTGGGAGGACATTTTTTGAAGTGAAGAAGGCCTGAAAAGAAGGAAGGAGTCACTATTTTTCTCAATGAAGTGGTGGCAGAGGGATATTGGGCAGGGATAAAAAAACACATTACACCATATGAAAAGTGTATGAATTCACATGGTGACAAGTTATGTTTATGTAAAGAAAAAAACCCAGATATTTTAAACATTTTTATTGACTGTTTTTAGTTATTAAATGTGCACTACTTTTTGGATGACCCTCGTATTTAACTCTCTTTGTATTAAAATTCCGATATGTTTCCTACAATCACTTTAATGTGTTTTGGGAAAGTGCTGAATATATGTATCCATGGATAACAAACACACTTCTCTAAACAAATTTTAATCGGTTAAAAATCTTTATGAATGTCATTTCTAGTTCTAATATTATATATTCAATATTTACCCTTTTTGTTAAAAAAATATTGGTGCTAAAAGCTGGATGTTAATGGGTATATGTATTTTGTAGCAACTATCAAGATAGTCTATCCCCAACACATCTCTGCATGATGTTATAAGATCATTTCACTCTGAAGACTAGTGTCAATATTAAAAAGATATTAATTTAGAAGGTTTTCCCAAAATATTTCATTACTCAACAGTGAGCAAAATAATACCTCATAAATTAGTTTATATGCTCAACAAAATGAGTTTCATCAAAATATAATGAGTAGCAGTTCACTGTAAATTACTTTGTCATTTCAGTAAATTGCTTTGTCATTTCAGTAAAAAGACTTGCATAAATTTTGATGTCTATACTTTTGTTATAAGAAGAAGAAAAAAACTCCAAAATTTACATCTTTTAATAAGGCAGATTGAGGATCATTAATATCCATATAAGAAATAATTAAACTATGAAAAAGGAAACTGCTTTAGGCAATATAATTGCAAGGAAAGGGAAAATGACTCATCACTCAACAAAGTTGAAGGCAGCGACGAGAGAAGAACATATATCACGAACACACAGATAAACTCAATATTTCGGTTATTAAACCTTATTCATGACAGAGGCACACCTCCCGAGCCTCATGACTCATTTTCTCCATCATGAATAAGGTTTAATAACCGAAATATTGAGTTTATTTGTGTTTTCGTGATATATGTTCTTCTCTCGTCACTGCCTTCAACTTTGGCGAGTGATGAGTCATTTTCCCTTTCCTTGCAATCATATAAGAAATAACTATTATCTGAAGACAGATCCATAAGGAACTCTATGTATAACTGCCAAATGCAGACTGCTTAAATAAACATGATGGATCAGGAGTTGAAACACATTTTCATCTAGTGAGCAAGTATAACACATATCATTGCCTTACTATATCATATACTTTGTAGTGTCTTAAATTTTACCAGAGAATATCATAGTTTACTTTCATCAACATATTTTCATCATCTTGTTGAGATAGTATTTGGCAATAGTAACAAAGATGGAGCCAATGTTGAAGAAAATACGAGAACATCAACTTTGATCCATGACTCCAACAATTCTTTGCTTACAATTGTGTAATTAGACACGAGATCAGGGAATTGAGGTGTCGTACTGTCTTTTCCTCCTCATGCCACCAAGGATCTGAATGCACAATGTGAGAATACTTTGGAGAAAAGCAATCTTTGCACCCCGCAGTTTTGTGAATCTAAAAGTACGTAGGTTATATAAATAGAGGCCGAAAGTGACAGATTGAGATAGTTGTACAATTCTGCAAATGTCATAATTATTAAAAAAGCTTTAGGACTGATTTGTTTCTTTGGTATTGAGCTAGTATATTAAGAACAAGTCAGAATTAAGGAAACTAAATTTTCTCTTTGCAAATGAATAGCTACTCGGAGTGAAAATAATCGGATCATAAAATTGTAGATGTTTATTTGTATGTATCAATGTAATATGAAGTGTATCTTTACCTAAGCCACTAAATAAATGAATAGGTCACAATTTTTGCAATATCAGGGATTATGTTACATTGCTATGACATGTTTCTGCAAGTTCTATGCAAATGATAAATAAAAATTGATTTTCAGATTGTTGATAGAAGGAAATAATTTAGAAAATGTAACAAATTGATAAATAATGGTTTTAAGAGGAACTTAGTAAAAAAATACAGTCGGCTGAAGTACCACCTTCATTTTATTAAATCACAATACTCGCATGAACTTGGTTGGTGTTTCTAACATCAGCACTATCTCCTTGGCTTAAAACAAGAATAAACCATTATAGTACCTACATGTATATGTAGAAGACAATTAGAAAAGAGAGGTTATCTAAACATTTGTCTATCACATAAAAGAGAAAAACATCTTAAAACAATTTATTGATAATATATGAGAGCACGTATGCATATGTTATGTTGCTGGGCAATTGAATAGTGAGACTAGATATATCCCCTATCAAAAATGACTGTCACTAACCAATCTGAAAGTGTCAAGAGAATGGTTCCAAGGATGTGAGCCTTTGAACACTCAAGAGTGGAATAGAACCTTGACAAACAACTTTTGTAGCCTTGAGATAAGTAATTATATATTACGGAAAAGAAAAATTATCCTCTAGCAAGACATAGTGCTATTTCAAGTAGTAGTCTTGGCAAAGTAATTCTGGACAGCAAGTATTTCAATGCCCCTTCTCGATGGATTTGGCTTTAATTACATTTAAACGTGCGCACGGAAGAAAAAGCTACAATGTGAGGGGGAAAACAAATAAGGTACCCCAAATTTCTAATAGAAAAAGAAGCTATGGTGTGGCTTTGAACACAAGAATTCAGTGCCGTGTGCCATTTCGAAACAAGAAGAAATTGATTGAATATGATTGCAGAATTAGTACATTAATCAACAGCCAAATCATATCAATTCTTTTCAACTCATAATTTTAGTTCCAGGTTAATAAAAAGTTTTCTAAAGAATTTCTTACCAATCAAGTTTTGAAGAGTGATTAAGGTAGTTAAATGAAAGAATGGTTGTATACATTACCAAGAGTGTGTTACAAACCATCTTTCAGATAAAATATTTAAAATCTGGGTTCTGAATTCAAAATAAGAATAAAAATGTATTCAGCAATAATGTATGTCCCTTCAAAATCAATGGCTGGATTTTAATTTCCATACCTTACATTCACCAACTAGAGAAATGTTGGTAAAAACATGACCAACTCTGTCAGCTAATACAGTATTTACGGTCATATATCTGAATTTTTGTATAGATAGATAGTATTGCTATTCGTCACTGAAGACTCACCATTTCAAACAACCGACAACATAACTTTAACAATAATACATAATGCTCTTAATTTTTTTTAAAAAATGTATCTAACATGCCAAGGAGATACAAAGAGATATTATCAACATGCCTCAAAGTATGTAACTGTATCAGACATCACAGCACAATCCTGCAATTCCACAGACAAATAAACCAAATGCCACTTTTATGATAATTTATATGAAACTCAGAATTTCCAAATATTTAAGACTGAAAATGGCACAACTATTAAAAACACACACACACTTCAAAATGTATACAGTAAAAGGCATTTGTTACAGAGGCAATAAACAATGTAAGTATTACTTTTGTAATGAAATGAAGCCAAATACAATTAAAAATGCTACAACTATTATCAATCCAACAAACCTCTTGTTTTTATACTTATGAAATACTGTATATACCAATAATAATGCAGAATGTTTTCAACAGTTTACATGTAGAGTAAATACATATACTTTCAAAAGCAAATGGAGATTATGGACAAGAAAAACAAAACATATATATATGTTTTCCACATTCAAAATAAAAAAGGTTGATAATGCTGAATAGTAAAATGATATATAAAAATGAAATTTTAAAAATTTTGTCTTAGTTTCATGTCTCCATAAGCTTTTAAATTTACTCAACTTCCCTAACATTAATTTTAGAACAAAATAAAAATGTGAACCTATTTTATATTACTTTTAATATGTATAATCAAATGAGCTTAACCATATATCTTATTTCTCATAGTATTAATATAAACCACCAGAATATGGGGAAAGATAACACACAGGGGCCCACTTCATTTTTTTATGTTAACTTTTTCTTTTTAAATTGTACATAAACACACACATTATTTATAGAACTATTACATTCTGCATATTACAAGTTAAAAAGTTGACACTGCTAAAGAAAGTAATGATACACCGATAATACAACAGTAATTTGTGTTTCCAGTTAAAAATTCAAATATTTTACTTAGTTTTCATAGGTCAAGTTACAGCTATGAATTCAGTTTAAAATTGCTGGGCTTTGCATTCCAGGAAATACAAGATACCAAGCTAACAGTGAAGAAATTTAACTGTCATTTTGACACTACATAGCAATCTTATGAAAAAAAATTACTCCTGCAAAATAGCTTTCATGGATCAAAATACTACACCTTCGCTGCAAGATTATATCTTATAGCCAAGTCACTACTAATCAACAAATTGGAGGATAGACTTCAGTTTCTTATTTTATACTTTGAATCTAAATTTTTCAAGTGAATTAAGATCTTGATACAAGAATAGATTTTTATTGTTCAGTACCAGCAAACTTATTTCAACAACTACAAGCTAAAAATTTCACACACCATTCTGACTGCTACATAATAAATGTTTTTAAAGATATATTTAGAATATTAAAATAATTAGTAATTAAATAATAACCAGTATTGAATATTCCACTTGACAACAGTTGAAGAAGGGCACTGTACTGACCAGAATGGCATGTGTATGTAAGCGTTGGCTGCTTCTAAGCTTACATTTTGTAAGTAATTGCTTTCCAAAGCTATATTTCATGTGATAATCTGTGAATTATATATACTTATATTATTAACACACATTTCTAAAATACATTTGACATACTGTGTTCAGATTTCTTGCACCAATCAGTGTAGTCTCATAAGTGCACCCACATGACACAATATGCACCTACTGAATTTGCAAGTGGGAAATAAAACAGAAGGGGACTGACAGCATTCATTCTGCTGAACAAATGAACCATTTAGCTGAAATGGTTTCTAAGATATTACTTGTTTGTCACTAGCTGTAATAATGAAACTAAAATAATCGAAACTTCTGGATTTGTTCAGCAATATGACCATGTATTAACAATACATTGAACTGTCTGCACTGTCGAAAAAATTAAAAACAACATTTTTTCCCTGCACCATTGAATAAATTATAAACTATATCTTTCAAAAACTAATAAAATACTTTAAACAGGAAAAACACTTTGGTGCACAAGCATATCTGATATGAAAGACATGTCAAATAATATGTTATTTTAGTCATATTTAAGTGGTTGTGATTTTTTCTCCAACAGATGGACAAAGGTAAATATAAATCTACTTCTTAAACCTAAGCACAGACATGACTTATCACTGTGTAGCAAAAGTTCTTAAGATTACCAAAAGACATTAAGTGGGCCCCATAATGAAAAAAACAATATTGAAAATACTTGCAATTACTCAGTATAACATTTAGCTATGAGTTCTCTTTAACAGTGGGTAATTTTCTTCAGAATATTCCCTTTAGGCTTTCATTATGCAATTCTTCTTAAGTAGGTAATATATCAAAAAACTTGGAAACAATATATGTCTCCTGCAATTCTTCGATTTGTTAGGATAAAGAAGTTACATAAAATTTTCGTCTTGTGTGTTTGAAAACAAAAAGGTATCACTCTTATGATGCTAAACTGAGAAATAATTAGCAGTAGTAACCTTTTTGAATTCATCACTTATTAATTGGGAAAGTTTGACTTTATACTGATTTAGCATCTGTAAGACACTTGAAATATTTGTGTGTGTAATCATTTTTCTTAATGTAGAATACTGAAACTGAGCAATCAGTGTCAATTTTCTATTAATGTAAAATTTTTGATATCATTGTCCATGAAGTTTTCACTACTGTACAAGAATAAATTGATACATAATTTGTTACACTTGTTTTGTTAAACTCCAGCTGAATCAATTTTACAGTAATACATCAACGTAAATATGAGATTCCAGCTTCAACAGAAATTCTTTGCAAAGATTCACTGTAGTTTCTAGAAAATTAGATGTCGAAATGTTTCACACACATCTCTGTTCACAATATACTGACATATCATGTTGAATATACTTTTTAATCACATCAACAATCTCAGAGGCAAAAACATATTAAGATGGGTTTTATTTGTTAATAAGAAACCCAGTTGATTCAGAGTATGTTTGGAATTCATGTGGCTTATCTATGAAATTACTGCCTTTATTCATCAACATACCCAATTACTTCCCTTCAATTTGTACATGCATCATCAACTACTCATTTTCCACAATGTGTGTACTACATGTATCTTCAGCAAATTGAGTAACCCTGCTATAGGTACCAAAAAAATTAATGGATTTTTCTAAAAAATTCAAGGCCTCAACAAGAATGAATACTATACAGTCCTTGTTTTCAGGCACAATTTACTGAAGGTAGTAAAACTTTATCTGCTTTTTTCAACTGTTACCCTTGACTTACACTTCTTCCATTTTTTTATATGTTACATATTAATATGTATTATATCTGTAACAACATAACAAATATAGAAAAATAGACATTCACTTTCATCATATAGTCACACATTATTTTAAATAGTTCTGAACATTCAATTCGGTCTTTTGTCAATATAACGTTTGATAAAAATACTTCCCATTTTAACTAAATGTCACTATCCACTCTGACTTGCACAACACATCACATGAAATAACCTAACATTTCAAAAACTTATTGTCTTCACACAACATTCACGTAATTAATATCCAACTACCACACCATACGCAACACTTACAACACAGAGAAAATTAAGTATGTCTTGTGGAAAGACTTCACTGCTAGTGTTTCTTCATTAAGATGGCATATGATTGGTAGATTAAAGCAACAAGGAAGTAATGTATTCAAGAAATAATGATGAAGTAGCAAAAACAAAACAAATAAAATCAAAATACACTGTTATTTGTGAAATTTTTTAGATTATTTCTATAATTTCTTATTTTCATTTCTATTTCAGTGCACTCGAGAATGTTGGCAAGAAAGTAAACTTTACCTAAATTAATACAGGCTATAGAAGATAGGCTAAGCAAATATGAACTTTTAGGACTGAATCCCATTTGCACACCCTGCATATATATGATTTACCACCCTGTTGTAATAACTCCAGGATCTTACAGTACTATGGAGGTGTGGGGTAAAAATAGGTGGCAGTGCTTGTAACAGTGGAGTATATTATGAAAACAATCTCAGTTGAGGTTTTAAATCCCACACACCCAGGTTTCTATTCCCTTCTCCTCATCACACCTGTCATTCTGACATCACATCTCACCAATGTGATGGTATGACAAAACAGGGTGTGTGTTAAGCAAATGTCGAAGGTGTTTAAAAACAAAGTTAAACATTTGATTCTCATGGTGACTAAGGGTTCAGTCTGCAAATCTGTTGATCTCATGAGTATATTCCACGTTTAAAGGAATTGCTGTTTACTTTCCTCCAACTGAAAGTGCATTCACACTACAGTCAAGCACCTTATAGAAGGTTCTGTTTTCTCTCACAACACTCAAGTACATGAACAAATTCAGGATAGCTTACTTGAAAGTTGTGGGAGAAAATAAAATAAGAACTGTGACAATGGAATGGCAATTACAACTGATATCATAAAATGCACATTCTGCTGCATGTATGAAACACTACATACATAGAACAAAATGGAACCTAATGCTTTCAAATAAATTCTACTCTGACTAATGAATGACAAGCTAATTGATGGGTAAAGACTGAGAAATTTGCAACTATACGTGTTAATATAATGACCAAACATTTTAATTATTAATATTGGAAAAAAACAGTAATACATTTATGATTTTGGTACCAACAAAACCTGGAAGGAATTGCAGAGAGAGAAAACGGTATAGCTGGAAAAAGATATCCAACTGTTTCTATCATCTAACAATATTCACATTTAAGTGGAATAACAGTGCCTTTGATTTAATCAACTAAAAATGTTTTTGCTAAATATCTTCTCCTAATTTTTTTTAATAACAATTCTTGGATGATACAGAAATGACCAGTTGGGCAATTTTAAAAATGCAAATTCAAACTGGCTAATATTTTAGAGCACTTAAAAGTTTCTGACACTTTCAGAAAAATTACTTAAACTGACAATGGAAATATAACAAACAAGCAACTGGTGAAACAAGACTCCTAACCTTTTAAAGTTATTAACAACAAAGAAAAGTTCTCTCTCTCTCTCACACACACACACACACACACACACACACACACACACACACACACACACACACATCCTGTGGACATTTTTCAGAATTATTCAATTCTAACCAACATGGTAAACACCTCACATACCAATAAGTTAAAAGCTATTGAGTCTTCATACACATTATTGATTAAAAAATTATAACTTAGGTATCTGCTGTCAGAACTTCAGATAATAATGCCTGACTGGTTGCTTCATCACTTCCTGTGTGTCCTACACCAGTTACATTAACCACATTAACAGTAACGGTATTAGAATTTGCTGCTGGAAACATTTTTGCTGGGTTCTCTGAGGAATTCTTAAGAGTATCATTTCTTGAGACGATGTCTAATATGGGAATGCCATCAGAAACACGTTTGGACGTTCTACTATTTGAATTCTCTCCACATGTTCCAGCAACCCTAGAACAAAATGATTCAATTCAATTCAGAAAAAAAACTTTGAGACATTGTTTCAAGAATGTAATTGTACTTTCAGTTTTCTGATCAAAGGTTTTATCAACTTCCATTTTACCATCAAGATGAATAATCGTATACTCTAAATTTCCAACTGAATATGCTGTAAGGAATGTATTGCATGGGCTTACAACAAAGGAGGAAAAGTCAAAACTGTCCTTAAAGTTATCCTCATATTTTGACCAAGAATTACAAATTGTAAAACTAACTTTTGTGAAGATCAAAGTGCTTATATAATGGTTACACATATTATGACTGCACCAAAAAATCTGAAACAGGGAAAATACTGTGTTAAATGTTTCATTAAAATTCACAACACATTTCCAGAGAGGATAAAACTGATTACTTACCATATTATGGGAGGGGGGAAAAAAAACACAAGCAAATATAGTAATAGCTGACATGGAACTGTTAGTTTTCAGATACTGCACAAGTCACAGAAAAGCTGAAATTTAAAGTGAACACAACATTACAAAAGGAACTACTCAGTAATTAATGGAATTAACGAATGAGTCATAACTGAAATTTGAACTGAAGAAGTAACTTTAGTGATTAAGGAATAAAACTGCATTCTTCTCTAGGAAGGAAGCTGCAGTCACAATTACAATGATAGACTTGGAATTTTTTATTTTATTTTCTCGTCCAAGTTTCTGCTTGTTTTTATTTTTGTAATTTTCAGAGCATTGTACATTTTGTTTTTTATCAGACTGTCTGCATCACATGAACAAATGGCAGCAGTGTACTTATCATCGTCATCCTACTGAATGTCAACATTTCGTCGGTTGTTTGATCTTCCATAGGCTGTGCAGATGTGTTGCCACATGTCTGTGTAAAGTGTTCTACATGATAATTGTTTTTATGTTTGTGAAATGTGAAGCTTATAAGGCAGTGGTTGGGGATTGTCCCAGCATCTGCACAGATGATAGTGAAAAACTACCATGAAAAAGGCTGGTATGCAGGTTCTGGTATTTGAACCTGAGCCTATTTCACCTTCCAAAATCAGTATAATGGCACCTTAACATGGACTGCTATACTGGCAGGTAGTGCATATTATCCATAAATATATTTATCTATACATATAATAAAACTATAATACCAACCAGTGAGGCTCAGTGCACTGAGCCACTGCACACTGGAATGGGGATGCACAACGGCACCAGGCACGAGCCCTTGTTCCCATGTACTGGCCATCCTGATTACGACTTTTAGGCAGTTTCCCACAATCATCTAGGTGAATGCTGGGACTATCCCCCGCCCGATAAACGACACATTTCACAAACAAAATATACACTTATCATACAGAATACACAAAGTTACACATTTTGCAGACAGATAGCAACACTATGTTGTTGTTGTTATTGGTGTTTTATGGCGCACCAACGTCTGGGTTATTAGCACCCTGACTAAATCCTGGTTTTACAACATGGCTTAAAAGTGAACACCTACTGCCTATGTGACCGACTGTAAAGTGGTCGGCCCCGCAGACAGCAGGATAGAACACTAATATACTGACTGAAATACCACCTGCATGGCCAATTGTAGAGAAGTCGGCCATACAGATAGAAAAGATAAATAAAATACTGGTTGTAAATGAGCCATAAAAAACAAACACACTAACACTAACTGGTTGGTTGTAAAAGCACCAACCACGTTAAATGTTAGATAAAATAACAAACTGGCTGACTGGTTGTAAAAGGGCCAGCCAGCCAGATATAAACTATAAAACATAACAAAACACGCAAGGAAAAAGGTAAAAATACAGTACCTGGATTGGTAGTTGTAAAGGGACCACTAAACCATACTAAAACCTAAACCGATTTGCCCAAAATTTTTGTGACGAGACTGGTAAGATTACACAACTTTAAAACCTTAGCCAGGTCGGTACCGTCGTCATTTAAAATAACTGACAAATCATTTGCAAGGCCAACATCTGTTCTTAAGTTTAAAAATAATACACAATTAGTTAAAATGTGGCACACCATCAAAGGTATGCCACAAGCATCACATTCGGGTGAGTCCTTCCGGCAAAGAAGGAACTCATGTATCAGGGGACAGTGCCCCATATGGAGGCATGTCAGGAGAACCTCATCCCTCCTCGCCCGCTGGAAGGAGCTGCTCCACGGCTGATCAGTCGGTTTAACCAGCTGGAGTTTATTGTGTTCTACTTCCAGCCATTGCCTTTGCCAGATATGAAAACCAAATCTTTTCACCACCGAGGCAAGGTCTGACTTTGGGACTGGAGCAAAGTCAATTCTGACCTTGTTGCAAGCTAACTTGGCAGCTTCATCGGCTGTCTCGTTCCCCGATTCCCACATGGCCAGGTACCCAACAGAATAGAACCTCCTTTCCGTAATAGCGACACAATACTTACCTCCAACAGATTACATATGGCGAGAGTGACAGTCTTGGTTATACTTTGGGTTGGGGGTATAATTAATAAGTTAAACAGATTGTGTGTCTGTATGCTAGTTGGGACGAATGGGATTCTTGGTTAAACAACTGGTTGGATTTTGATGGAATACATAAATTGCAGCCTGTAGTCCTGCGGGTAAGACTTGAAATTCATTTTGAAGTGATGAAAAGAATATGAGAAATTTAATAAATTAGTATAATTTTTTTGGTGGACTCAACTGACACAAAAACTACAGGTCAGATTTTGATGGGGGTTTCGATTCAGGTACAGCCCTTGGTACCGCAGGTGAAAAAGGGCACATTTCATTTTGATGTGATGTTGAAAAGCTGAGAAATCCCGTGGTGCCAGAGGTAAAATAGGATGCGTTTCATTTTGATGCGACATGGAAATGCCGAGGAATTGGAGGCAATTTTTCACTGAACGTGATTAATATGAAAACAACTGATCATATTTTGATGGGGTTTTGTTTACTGTATAGATCCTGGAGTTGTGGGTAAAATAAGGTATGTTTCATTTTGATGCGATATCTAAACGCTAAAACATTTAACAAATTAGTATAACTTTTGGTTTGTTGATTGGAATTATGCAAAATCTACATTTTGTTGCTATCTGTCCGCAATGTGAATTTGATGGTGGTTTCGATTAATGTAGAGCCCTTGGATGCATCTGATTTTGATGTGATAAGGAAAAGCTGAGCAATTTAAGATATTCTTTGTTGCACATGATTCACATACAAACTACTTGTTGGATTTTCATATGGTTTGATTTAATGTACAACACGTGGTCTCGTGGGTAAATTTCAGTTTGATGCAATGTTGAAAAGCTGGTAAATATAACAGATTAGTATCACTTTGTTGTTAAACATGTCCACACAACTACTGGTTTACTGCGTTTTCTATTAATGTGTAGCCCATGTTCATGTGGGTATAAAAGGGTATGTTTCATTATGATGTAAAATTAGAAAGCTGATAAATTTAAGATAATTTTACGTTTTCATGCAAAAACTACTGGTCTGATTTTAATCGGATTTTGATAAATGGGCAGCCCACTGTCCCCACAGGAAGAATTGTGTGTTTTGTTTCTGATGTGACTTCAATAAGCTGAGAAATTTAGGATATTTTTTCTTTGAACATGATTCATGTAAAAACCATTGGTCAGGTTTTTGTGGTGTTTCAGTTAGTCAACAGTATCTAGTCCCAAATAAAAAATAAGGTAAATTTTATTCTGATGTAACATTAAAATGCTAATCAATTAAAATAAGAGTCCATAAATTAGTATCAATTTAAAGGTAAACTACTTCTCACAGTCACGATTTTTAACATGATTACAGTGTACAAATGACATTGTATTATTCGGAGGAATGAAGTTACATTATGTCGTGGAGATCCCTAGAGCCTTCATGCCAAACGAATTTGCGTTCAGTAAGCCACAGAAGACATGAATCATATAGCTCTTGACAATCTTGTTTTAAGAGAAAGATCTGTATATTAACAATCCACATGAATGAAGTTGCGGGCAAAAGCTAATCAGAAACATATTACTAAATTTCTCTCTTGTGAATAAATAAAACAATTTCTTCTAGCTTCTTAGTTTACTATGAATTATTATCCCAGGTCATTTGTTGTAAGAATTCTGTAGTGATATAGAAATATACCAACTGGAATTCTTACTGTTGACAAAAGTATATCTAACTGTAACTTTTTATTTTTTGGTAAACTTCATTTAAAAATTAAAATACTTTTAACATATAAACTATAAAAAACTGTATTGTTTGTTACTGAATCAAGTCATACAAATATAAGATCTATTGCAACTTATATTAAGGAGAGAGGATTACTGAACACAACAGTTGGCACTGGGTGGTGAAGGAACGAATGTAAGCAGAGAAACTGAACTTACAAGTAAATACACACATTTATGTCAATATCCCTGACGATGTTAAAGGAAATCAAATTCACATTTTCCATAACCAACCGATGTTCACTAAAAAAAAGAATAGAAACATGGTAAAGTCTGTGCCTTAGGTTGAACACTTATTAAACATAATATTTTCTTATAAAAATTATCTCAAACTATGTGAATTGTTATCTGCACAAAGAAAGACAAATATATCCACATGAATACATGGAGCTATAAATGCTGCAACAATATAAAATACAAGATAAAGAAAATTACACAATATTTCAGGTGACTCCAAAATCATGTGAGAGAATGACAAAATATTCAGTATCCACATGTGTATGGCCACTGGTGCCAGCCACATGAATGAGCTAATGGGTAGTTAGTTTTCGATCGAGTGGGGTTACATGAACTGTGGTGGGGATGACTTTGAAACAATAATTATCTGTGGCAGATAGCATGCATCGTTCACAGGGGTTGAACAGACAGTGGGTAAATACTGAATGAAACGTAAAGGTGAAAATAATGATAATAATAAACACACACTAATAAACAACATACAAAACATATAAGTAAACTTTTTTTCCAATTTGAAATGGCATTTAGCTGATTAGCCATAGCTGTATTTCGATTGCTTTTCTTCAGCGTGTTTATGCAATGACATTTTGTAAGTATTTTACAAATTTAGTGTTGATACAACAATAGGATAAGAATACTTAATTAAAAATTCATATGGCCTAAGCCAAACTCAAAGTGGAGAACCTTTAATCACAAGGCCAGTGTGCCAGCTAATACAACAGCAGGAATGGCCCATGTAAAATTAAGGGACTAATTTGCTGAAGGAAATGGAGAAGTCAGGGAAGTGACCTATAATCTATGTATCTGAACTGCACAAAAGATTTGAGGAGGATTTTGTTAATGATTTTTGTTTCTATGGTCCAGGAATAGACTGGCATAGGAAGATGCCACGTAGGTACCAACAGATTGATGTGTATTTGGTGGGATAATTAAGAACTGAAGGTAAAGAAGTTTTTGGAAAGAATGAAGTGGGCCAGAGATATAAGAAATGATATGTTATGGAAGCACTGGGGAGGGGAGGTACATTTTTACAAAACGGTCAAGGCCATTTAAGTCCATGCAGTAGTGGATATTGATATAGGGTAAGTGACAATAACGGGGCACAAGAAGAAGCCTATAGGCAAAGGGGCCTCTAGTAGTATCTTCAATGTACAGGAAGGTTCTATAAAAATGGTTGCTTAAACTGAACCACCAATGCCAGTATCTGCTGCAAATACTGTAGTTTGACCATGATTATCAGCCTTGTGGATCTGTGGGGGAAGGTACAGGGTGAAGAAGAGAGATTCTGGAGTTAGAAGGGATATGGAGAGTGATGAGAGCTGCTTTATTGGACCTTGGAGGTTTCTTGTAAGAATTGAGACTTTCCAAATATATGGACTGTGTTGTAAAGGCTACAATCTTGTAGTCATTGCAGTCCATGACAAACGTAACTGAGCTCTTATCAGCTATGAGAATGATAATGATCTTGCGTGAATGAAGGCTTTCCGTGTGTTTTTCAAATATAATCTTCATGGATTTGCTGCTTTCTTCAACATCACGTGGCAGCGAACCTGTGAAGATTATATTTTGATGATGATCCTGTTTATGAATACATTTCTCCAGGCCCAGTTTTTTGTTCAAGTGGGGAATTGAACTGAGGAAAGTAGGTGAGGACAGGGCAGAAAGTCCTAATATAGTAGTTTTGGGAAAGAGAAGGTGCATACAATTGGAATAGATAGAAGATAAAACTGCTGGAGGCTGAGATGAATCTCAATGCTGTTCACAGTTGTGGTACACAATGGAAAAGAGTAGCAGAACAATAATGAGTCCCAGACAAAGGCAGCAGTGATGTTCTTGTAAATTAAAAACAAAAAAGAAAGAACGAAAGGAACCTGGTAGTAAAGCTGGGGTTCAGAAAGAGGAGATAGGGCAATTAACATTACCAACAAATTTGGTGTTAAAAATTTTCTAAAACAAAGCATGAGAAAATATGCACATACAGAAGTCACTGTAAGACTGTCAAGCTTTCTGAAGAATTCTCTGCATCAGTTCACAAGTCTACCCTGCACACAATTATAACAGATAATTTTTTATGAAGATTATTTACTTTGTGTTTATTAAAACAGAAAAAAAATTGCCAAAGGAAATCAAAAATGAAACCAAGAGTAGTGCTTGTTTCACAAGATCCAGATCTGTCACCACAGAAAGCATTCTTACTGCAAGCATGACAACACTAAAATTCTTCAGTAACAATTTCAAACATCTTCTATTCCATTAATCAAATAATTTTTGCAATTTTGAAGTTGAAACATAACAACAGTGATAGTGACTTATCTATGGTAAAAATAAACATTTATATAAAAGTAGGGAAAGTAAACCAATCAAATATAACAGACGAAGGCAGGGGGCTTAGCTTAATCACATATAGAGATGAGACACATGGCATAGGGATCAGAACAATTAGGTTTCAGTTGGTGAAACATTGAAAATAGATGGATGGGAAGGCGGGAGCCCACCCCCCTTCGGCCGGTGGGCTCGGGGTACATTTGCCCCACTTACCACCTCTCCCCCCCAATCCAGCCCTGGGTGGGGGCAACTGAGTTAAATCAGGGGAGGGACAGTAACAGCAAATAATCAGAAGGAAAAGTGGTGGGAAAACTGGGCAGTGTGTGTCACATCAGAGAATGAAAATGGGAAATGAAACTGGGAAATGAATGGAAAATAAACTTACCAAAAGTGGCATGGACAGTAACAAACACATTGGTGTGTTCAGAGATTAATTATCAGAAAATTAGAGACAGAGAAAAGAAAAGTTCTTCTAGAACAGCAGAAATGCCCAGCCAGGAATGAAAACATCAGCAGCCAAAAATAATGGCACTACAAATTTTAAACATATAATTATGTGAAAGCAGAATGGAAACATTAATCAGAAATTATGAGGGCAGATCGGAAAGTAATTCACAATAATTTTTTCCCAAAAACATTAATATGTACCACAACCAAACAAATCAAAAATTAACTTACATCTTTGACCTACTTTTCTACATAGTCACCAATTTTCTCAACACATTTCTCCCATCGTGGTACCAGTTTCAATATGCCCGATCATAGAAGTCCATTTGTTGGGAGTGTAGCCATCTGCGGACTGCTGATTTCACTTCTGCATCTGTGGCAAAATGTTGGCCGACCAGGAATTTTATTCATGGGACCAAACAGATGTAAGTCAGACAGTGCCAGGTCTGGACTGTATCGTGCATGCTGGAGCACCTTCCACCCAAAAGTGGCGAGTTTCTCATGAACAGGAGCAGCAACATGGGGACGTGCATTGTCATGAAGAAATTTGACACCATTAGCATTAATGTTGCGGCGTTTGTCACGAAGGGCACGATGCAACGTTTTCATGTAGACTGCAACATTCACAGTAGTTCCATGTTTGGCAAAGTCCACCAATAACATGTCAAATATGTCCCAGAACAGTGTCACAAGCGCTTTCTTAGCCGATTGAGTCACTCTGAATTTTTTTCGTACTGGGGAACCAGCATGTTTCCACTCCATAGAGGCCCGCTTGGTTTCGGGCATGTAGTGGTACGCCCACGACTCATCACCAATAACGCGTTAAGTGAACCAAGCTTGTCATCATTCAATGTCGTACTCTGCACCATAGGAAATGTTGAACGTCTGCAATAAGGTTCGCATGTGCACATGCCGGTCCTTCAAGATTGCTGCCTCAATGGCCCGGACATTCTGCGGATTTGAAACTGTTACCGGCCACCTGGAGTGTGGCGAATCACTAGGGTTCACGTGGCCGTCTTGGAAGAATGCACATCACCTGGAGACATTGCTACAGTCCAGACAGTCGTCCCCATACGTACCACGCATGTCCCTGTGAATTTCACTTGATGAATGCCCTTTGGCCCACAAATATTGAACTACACTTCGCTGCTCTTCACACGTGGACAACAGTAACATGCGTGCCATGTTTGTTTCATAGTTCATGTTTCTCTCTCTAGAGCTGCTCATGAAAACAAAATACCCTCTATAGCACAAACTTCAAACTATATCGTCGTTTCAACATTCCAGCTGCAATACCAGGGGAGAAAAAAATTGTGGTGTGTTACTTTCCGATCTACCCTCATATATTTCCCATAAACATTTTAAAAAGGAAAAAATGTGAGTGTATCAACAATGCTTAGAAATTTAAATGGCCACAGGCAAGACAGAAACTGATATAAAACGCAATGCCTTAGTTAATAATATAAAATGAAAATTAGCAGAAAACAAACAGAACTTGGATACATAATTACCAGGCAAATGAAATACTATTTAAGGAAATAAATTTTGAAAAGCCTTAGTTATGCTAGGCAAACAACAAGAAAATGAGGAAATGATGAAAAATGACAACAAAAAAATAAAAAAGGTGGGAAGATAAAGTGATAGAGAAACACCAAGATAGGAACAGACAGAACATAAATGAGGCCTTTAGCCAACAATTACAATAATAATTAGAATGAAAAACTTTTAGACAAAGAAAATATGGAAGGATACGAGAAGTAAACCTATCACTTACTGCAGGTAAAACAGGAGGACTGTGAAAATCTTACAAGCACAAAAAATTTTACAGTATTTTGGTATACAACCTAAATCATGTATAAAGATGATATAGGTGTCAAGGGGATTTGATACCCTCACCATGTAAACAATTTGTAGGAACAAGTCAATTTCAAGAAGGAAAGAGGCATTATACAAAACTACACATTAAAATATTATACAACTGCAATGAAAATAATGAACATTTTTAAATCATACACAAGTGATAATACATTGTTCTGGAGTTTAACTGTGAAAGCAAGCAGAAAAAGGTGTACTAGATTCTTATACACTATCCCTAATCACCTAAGACCTCCCCTCCCCCACATTTTGTTGCACATGGCTCACAGTACTGCGAACACATGAAATCTCATAAGTAGTGCTCAAAAGCTTTTACTTGTTGTGTCAAAGCATAATGTGTTGATTTTGCCACCACTGTGCCTTCTGCTGTGGTAGGTAATGCCTTCTTTTTCTACTTTCGACATCAACACAATATTAAACTATGAAGTGTCAAATACAGCCTTACATTCCAAAACATTAATTTATGAACTGAAACAAGGAATATAATATAACACAGCAGTTCTGCATAATTAACATCAAAGTTAAGAGGAAAATGAGTATCATGCCAGGCATCCCAGACGTCTTCAATAACAACTCTAAACAACTACCTAGAAAATTAATATTTGTTTTCACCAGAATATCTAGTGTTACCAGGTATGCATGGTGTAGCAAATCATCATCAACACTGTCATAAGTCCTCGTACTATACACAATGCAGAGAGGTTTGATGATTTATCTAGGTTTTGGTACAAAGCTGGTTAGGATTTGTGCATCATCTCCTTTCCTATTCTGCTGGGCAAGGTACTGAATGGCAAAAATGTCTTCCATTACTGTGATTAAACTAAGAAGCAATTATGTCAATCACCAGGCATAGACACTGTACCTAGTGACCACAGCCACAAGGTGATTTATAGTTGGCACAGAAAAATGTAATAAATTTCATGAGCAAACGTAGATTAATATATACAAATTTAGGTTTTTCTGAATTAAAGGTCAATCGATAATACCACAAATTTGCTGATTTAAACTACTCTTTTAACATATAAGAGGAAAAAATAGCTTACCCACAGTACGATGTACTGGGTGGCTCAAGATTTCTAAGGTCTTTTTTCTCAATGTCTCTATTCTTCTTGCTACCAGCAGTTTTTTTCTTCGCACCAGTCTTGAAACAAAAAAAGAATATTATATATTCCAACATTACCATGACATCTATTTCATTACAGACTTTAGGATTCAGCTGTACTGTCCTCAACATTGATGAGCCACAAAGAACTAGCAAAGAAATTTTTAGGACAACAATTACTCACAAACTTCATTAAAATTGAATGAATGGAGGCAATCCCGATGTATAAACTGCATAAAATGTTCACGGGCCTCCCACCAGGGGAGCACACCAATTTAATGCCTACAGCTTGAGGTAGAAAATGGAGGTGGGTTGGAGGAGGGGGAATGAGGTGTAATAGGGGGGATGTGCATTTTGATTCCCAAATGAAAGGCTCTGATAGACCAGGGAGGGACACATGTCTACTAAGAAAGAAGTGTTTTCGCATTTGCAACTGGCATACTCATCAAACTGGTGATAATTATTGGAGAAAACTGAGTTACTATGACCATTCATTTAGATGGTTTATAGAATGATGAAACAAAAAGCAATACAGCCACTGCAATGAAATTGGTATACGAGATGTAAGGCAAAGGAAATGGCATGTATAGAAATAGGGAACGAGTCTCTTGTTCTTAATTAAAGAAACCATTGAAGTTTGATGTTTTGTATTCGTGGTGTTTAAGATATCTGATAAAGCTAATGGGATGATGCATTTTATACTCTTCCTCATAACACCATCCTTTCACCTCACCCATCTCTTATACAATGGTACATTTGAAATGGAATAAGAGCATAGCTTACCAGAGATGAAACCATACTGAGAAAATGTAATCTTCTACAAGAACCAAAACATTATATTGCTTTCTTTATCACCAGACACTAAATTATTCCTGTCTGCCCACCCCTCTTTTCCCTCTCACTAATCTTTGACTGGTTTGATGCAAACTTTCATCTTTCCCTATCTTGAGCTAACCTCTTCATCTCAACATATACATTGCAATCTATAATCCCAATCACCTGCTTCAAATATTTTAATCTGCCTGCCTCTGTAGATTTTTCCTTCCCGTGTTGTCTCCACTGTCAAATTAACCAATCTTACATGTCTTAAAATGTGGCTCACCATGTTCTCTCTTCTTTCTATGAGGTTCTTCCTGAAATTCCTTTCCTTGCCCATCACTTTATTTTTATTTACTTATGGCTTAAGCCTCGTTGACGTCAAGGTCATTAGAGACGGGATGGGACTGGGAACAAGGAACAAGAAGGAATTCGGCCATGGCCTTTTGACAGAAGCATCCCGGCATTCGCCTGGAGTGATTTGGGGAAACCATGGAAAACCCAAATCTGGATGCCCGGATGGATATTTGAAATGGCAACCTCACGAATGCGAGGTCAGGACGTTAACTGCTCACCCGCCACGCTCGGACCCCATCACTTTCAATACATTAATTGTCCTTCAGCATTGTTTTATAGCACCACATTTTATAACACTTCAGTTTACCATCTTTCTTGTATTCCTAAAGACCAGACTATACTTCCATAATGTGCCATGCTCCATTAATACAGTTACAGAAACTTTTCCAAACTCCAATGTCCGAAACTAAACAATTTCTCTTTTTCAATGCTCATTTTGCTAATGCTATTCTGGTTTTGACTCCTTTCTTGCTTTTGCTATCAATTGTAATTTTTCTTCCCAAATAACAGAATTTTCTTACTTCTCCCACCACTTCTGATCCTATTTTTATATTTAAACTACTGTTATTGTTATCATTTCTGCAACAAGTTTTGTCTTGTTTTGGGTTACATTCAGTTCAATTTTTCCCCCCCAGTATTTTCTTCATGCCATTCAGTAGTTCCTCAATACCCTCACAC
The DNA here is from genome assembly GCA_031002005.1 of Vandiemenella viatica. Lineage (NCBI taxonomy): Eukaryota > Metazoa > Arthropoda > Insecta > Orthoptera > Morabidae > Vandiemenella > Vandiemenella viatica. Next base: position 81,705,683 of record CM061921.1, read on the forward strand.
TGTCTTTTAACAGAACAATATCATCAACAATTGTAACATTCTAATTGTTTCTCCTCAAATATTTATGACATCCCAATTTTTCTTTTACCTCTTTCTTTACTTCGTTTACATGTAAGTTGAATATTAGTGGAGATGGAATGCGACCTTGTCTCTGGTGCTCACCTCTCTTGGTTCTCTATATTACAGACACCTGATTCTTATACAAATTATTCTTCTATCTTGATATTTTAGGCTTGATTACTTTAAAGTTTTGAACATCTTGTCCAATCTGACATTATCAAAGACTTTTCCTAAATCCATAAATGCCATACCGTATCCTTGTTTTCCTTGATTTATTATAACCCGCCTAATTTTCATAAATTACTCAATTCAATGAATACTAAAAATTGTGTGCTTAATTTTCTCAGAATATTAAATTTCATTTGAAAACTCTTTCAAATGTGAAAATATTTATTACACATTCATGGCAGAAGAAATAACTTCAGCTACATTTATTAAATTCAATAGCATCTGTCAAATTAATTTTAAATGATTATGTACAAAAACATGAAGGACTTTTTTTTTATCTCAAATGTTTAATATTTACGTCCACATTAACATGCATCATGATTAAATGACTGTTAATTCACATACATCAAAACAAATGTGACGTTGCCCAAAGCTACATTCATTAAAATCTGGATAGCTAAATAAAAGAACTCAAATACACATTATGACTTGGTTTTACATGAGCAATGAGTTTTAGTTACATCTTTTGCCTGTTAACAGGTCCCGAACAGTGATGGACAGTTTATTTAATAACTGTTAGGAGTTCACTTTATGTCTTTCTGCATGTTGACAACTAGCAGCATCAAGCAGGTATCTAACTTCGAGACCCAGATGTTCCAGTTTGTGTTCTACAAATGTTTCAATGTATAATGACGTTTTGACTGGAGGAGATTTTTCCATGAATGACGATGTTTTGAACTATGTTGTGGTGTCAGTAAATGATGATATATCTAAAGTAAGCTATGCTTCAATGAAGATAACAAGTTAGACGAGAGACCGTGAGCTATTTATCGAGTGGTAAAAACTTTTTGTATGGTCCAAAAAATCGTACTCTCTAAAAGGCAGTTCTTAACTAGGTGTAAATTTGCAAAGAAAAACTGGAAAAGAAGGGAAAAAAACTGCAAAAGAAGAGAGAAACCACTTCATCATTTTGGAAGAGCAATAGAACTCGCTACCTCATCTTACGCTCATGTTATTTTGGTAAAGGTTTTCAAACTTCCCTGTATTTAAAACATTTTTTTGTGTTCTTTGCAAATTCAACTGTATTTTATTTACCAAGGATGGTTACTTATGGCAATAAAGAGAAGATCTGGGTTAAGGTAATCAAATGTTTTGTACATATTTTTTGTGTTTATGCGTAATTTGTTATTATGTGTATTTTATGGTTTTAAGTTGTTCTTTATGGTAATCCACATTATGGACATGTAAAATGTAGTGACTGTTATTATAGATAAAGTATGGTATTTCCAAAGTGTAGCTTGGCAGGATGTGAAAGTTTATTTCAGTAGCCAGTTATTAATTTTTTGGTGAAATTGTTTAAAACTGTACAAAGAGTGAATGAGGTATGTGTGGTAAAATATATCACGTAAAATTTGGGAAAAAACCAACAAATTTTAGTGACAGATTAGCTAGGTGGATGTGTAAAGAAACACAGTTTCCTTCAAACTTAGCCGTTCTATATTTAATGCTTTTATTTATAATGCAGTCTGTGTTCAAATTTTTTTTTTTTTTTTGTTTTTTTTGTTTACTGAGATAAAATGAAAAATGGTTTTGTAAAGTCGTGATAAAGTATTTGGTTTAAGTTGGTGGTCTGGGCACGTATGCCAGAGAGTATGGAAGTATCTTTGGAGTGGGTCAGATGTGAAGACGGTGGGAGTATCTTTGGACAGTTAGTCATGTAGGGAGAGAAGTAAGATAGCGAGGATGGAAGAAGTCCCATAGGCAAGAATATTGTATTCGGTCCACAATAAACTTGTACATACAGAATTCGACAAAGGCCGATGTACACGAGTCAATAAATTGTGAAGATATATGTTGTCATTGTGAGAATAAAATAAAAAGGGAATGATAAAATAAGAAGTGCTACTATAGCCCGATTTGAGCCTTTCCAAAATTTCTAACCTCAAACTTCGTTTTTATTTATACACTGAAGGAGAGTGTCATAACAAAATGTGCATTGGGGTTGTGAAACTTTCGCATTAACTTGATCGTGATGCCTGTTATGTGATATTTCTGATTCCTTTCCTCGAAGATGCTAAGAGTTCTTTGGAGCAGCCACCAAGCTATTAATTTACCCTGCAATAGCTAACAGGTCACACATAAATGAAAGCAAGTCACTGTTATTAAGAATTTGACATATATTCTGAAAGTTTTAATGAAGTTAATACTGGTATCAAATTACACACTGCTGAAAATATCCAAGGGAGTATCTAACTTCGAAATTGTTTGGAAGATTACAGGTTATCCTTCAAGGCACAATACTTTTTAAAAGCAGACACACTCTTGCAGCCATACTTAGATGTGCACCCCAAAGTTAAAAGTGAGCTTGATGGTAATTTTAAAACACTACTACCATTGACTTCTTAAACCATTTTAAGAAAAGTGCTTTCTTTGAATTAGTTTAATATTTCCTTGGAATGAATAATAATGTCCACAAACTTGTTCCAAGACGAGATAATTAAACTTTAAGTAGTTACATTTCAAATTTTACTCTTCGATGCGACACGTTTAGTTCGATGGTTTAATGGAGACATGACACGTCCGTCCTATACCGACCAAGTACTGCTGGAAACTACCTCTCTATGGGAACACTGATTCACTATTTATAGCCTTGGCTCATCCTGAGCTGACAGGTTCCAGAATAAAGGCGTATTCCCAAGGGGAAGTACTATTCTTTTGCAACTTACAAAACTCCCTTCTTCTTTTGGTACAATATTTTTAACCAGATCTTCCTGAAACTTTTATATCTTATAGTCTGATTTATTCCCAATCTTTTAAGTTATTACAAATTTTCTAGTAATTATACTCGTTTAAGACTTATTAATTCCTAAAAGTCACACATGGTGATGTCATCAAGTTTCAATACTAAAATTTCGTTTTTCTTCTTTTAAATCTCAAATTACTGTTAAACTGTTGTACTATTATTATTAATTGAATTTTTTCTTTCGTTTAAGCCTACTTTTATCTTCCTAGCTCTTTTAATTACAAAGTTAAAATTCTTTACTGCATTAAAAACATATTTGGAAATTACTTATCTACTACAAATTTATTCGGGATGCGCCTAGCTACGCTAACAACAAACTGTGATATTGCAATTTGCGATAACTTTTCCCATTAATTGATAATTTTTAGATTATATCCTTTTTACTTTGTTCGTCCTGTGCACATTGGCGAAATACTATTTGAAATTGAACTTTCTCTTTAAATAAATTTTTTAGCCTGTACATGTTACACATCAAATTGACTGTAATTTTATGCTTTATTAGTGAACAAATGGGGTTAACATAAAATTTTCACTTTTATATTTTTCTATTCCTTTCAGAAAGTGGTTAGAATTCGATCTGAAAAGAGCTTTATTATTAAGAAAATGATTAAAAAAGTTATTTGCTATATCAATGGTATACAATATGCCTCCTACTAAATGGTTTAGGCAAGGTAATAGATATTTAACAAGAGGAAACGATCTATGTAATAAAGCAGGTTAGTATTTCTTGTAATAAGGATTGCAACTGATGAAAAAAGGAAACAACTGAAGAAACCATTATACGAGTATTACATGACAGGATGACATAAATAATAACAATTACACCCTTCACATACTGTATTCTTCAATTTCATTATATTTTCTCTATTGCAGTATTGTCCTCTTGTAACATTTGTATATACACTTGTTCTACTGTAGTTGGTGCAGGTTTAGTAGCTACCCACATCAGAATAGTCCTATGATTAATCCATTCATAGTAACTCACTTGTTTCCCCTACTCTTTTCATCATTACAAATCCCACAACAGTAAGTTACAGCTTGTGTGCTAAGTATCCTATATTCTCCAGATTAGAAATCCTGCACATATTTCCACTTAATCTCACTAATTTTAGCAACATAGAACCAAAATCATTCTACCTTCCTTTTTAGGCTCTATAACCGAGACTTCATCCATTACATGCCCCAAATTGTAGGATGTTTCTATCAATTCTTACAACACCTTCCTGGTCAGTCACCACCCACAGATGTGAATTGGGGGAGAGTGACTATTTTACTTTTAGAATATTTTACCCACAAGAAAGCCATCATTCCATTTGCAATGGCCTCAGAAAACAGTTGGGTGTCTAATTCTGTGGATTTCCAGGACCTTCTGAATCCCCTTGCTTTTGACTGTTTCTGATTCATGTGCCTTTAGAGGCCATTGCCATCTCCCAGGGAAAGATGGTGCTTTGGACTAAAACCAGCTCCTCTGCCCTTCATTTAGGAGGCTGTTGGAAAGTTGTGGGAATCATTTAGTTCCCAGAGGCCCATCCATGAAAACAAGGTGCCCACATGAAGGAAAGGTCACCATTTGATTGGAAGAAGCTCCTAGTACCTCCCAAACTCTTACACCCTGGTAATATTTCCATTCAAACAATTCTTTATTAAGTTCAAAATTAATATTTTGCACAGCTACCGATTAAAAATTCTTGATATTGCTATAACATACATTTGAAAAATATACCATTAGTACGAATTAGATTAAATGAACTATTTAATATTTAGCAAATGTTATTACAAACATAACAATCACCAAAAGAATTTTCCTGCAAGACTTTCATAGGAACCAGTTTACATGTCATGGCTAGACGAGAAATGACTAAGAAAATATTTAAACAAAAAAAAAAAATATTAAGTTGTACACCATCTTGAAAAAATATAAAATTGAAACTAGACCATTAACATACTATATTCCCTTCCCCACTGAGTAACAAAAAATTAATTCTGACATATTTCCTGTAGACTGCAGAAATGATATTTTATCATGATGAAAAATTTAGATTAATCTATAAATAACTTATTAACTGTGAACATTTTTATGACAACAATGAAGAAAAACTTCTCCGACTTCTAGCCTCATCAAAATCTCACTGTGTTTCAATATTTCAGAAGTTAGCACTGTTACGACTGTCAGGCCATCACTAAAACATCAACTGAAGTTTGCCACACAGGAGCTTGTTTATATACAGTGCCAGCAAGGTGGGGTGGGGAGGGCTTCTGGAAGAATAGTCAGGTTGGGCACCATTGACTTACTGATGTCATGTGCTTGCCTTCTAGACATTCTGTGGAGCAGTAACACCGAAAACAATTAGACTCCTTAACCAACAGAACATCCGATTGACCTTACGACCACCATCTAAAATTGGGCAGCTATTATCTCTTAAGGTAGGTTCGCACATGGCTAGTAATTTAGTTGAGTACCGAGTAATTTAGTAACTAAACGTGTATAAAAAACGAAAATTTACTTAAGCAGTTTAGCTGGTAATTTAGTCGAGTCGATCCACTTTGTTCTATTTTATCGGGCGAGTCTTGTCCCCCACCACCCATCAGTGTTCACTGGTTCATTGGCTAAACAAGTCTGTACCTGTCGTTTAGTCAAGTTAATTAGCTGCTGCAAAAATGTTGTTTTACTGGAGCGAAGAAACAGTTTTAATATTTGATTCTAAATATGTAGGACTTGAGTGCTTGTGGAATATTAAGTCGCCGCATTATAAAAGCAAACAAATGAAGCAAGCTGCATACATGGATTTGGAAAACACAATGAACATGCCTAGATTTGGCGAGAAGTATATTAAATTGAAAATGAAAAACATCAGGTTAGTTCATAATTTTATTACAATAGCATCTACACTTTACAATAAGATCTTATAATTACCATTGCTATTAGTACTACCTAATGTGATAATTTTTTTTTTATCGATCTATTTGCAGGAATTAAAAAAAAAAAAGGAGGAGTCGAAAAATAAAGGAGTCGAAAAATTCAGGTTCAAGTGTTGACACAGCTTACATTCCTTCAGTAAAATGGTTGTTTACTGCATGTATCCCTACGAAACATTACTTCAATTCCTTTAATGTTTCACTGATTGATTCACAGACTTTTGTGATGGTGGCAATAAAGTAGAGAATGGCCTTGTAATTTTGTAAATGCTGGAATTGCACTTGTTAAATGTGTATCTTCACACTGAATTTGCGACTGCATTTTCATTAACACAAACTTTACACAACTTTCAGACATCCTCAAACTATCGAAGTATTGTTTGGGATCTTCTAATACTAATTCCTACAGAAGACAATTTTTGGCTCCTAGTTCATTCCTCCAATTAATCCATTTTCATACCCATTGCTTTTGTTTCATCACACAAATTTCTTCATACACATCTCCCAAAATAGACATTAACCCAAGCTTTCACAGCTCAATGACTTTATTGCATTGCAGCCTGTTCATTTTGCAAGATACCATGAAACTTGTGCATTGTACTCGACGATAGTGCGAACGATTTTTGAGCAGTAGCGATTATTTTAGCTACTAAGATACTCGCCAATCGACTAGGTTACTAGTCTAGTCCGAACTACGCTTTAAGGCTAATCTGAGCTTTCGTGCACCTGGCATCTACCAAGGACAGGCGCAAGGAACACATTAGATACTTTAAACTCGAACCGACAAAAAAATTTGCAATGGTTAAACATGCCAATGACAATGGGCATCAACGACTATTAGGGAAAAATGACACACCTATCCCATGCAGATAATTCCTGAGATAGTGTCATAGAGATAAGACTTGACTGCGTAGACTTCTGTGGTCATTGTATGTATTGTCTTGGTTCTCCTGGTGGAGCTGTGGCGATTTATTAAAACTTGACATTTCAACCATTGTGCTGTGATTTTCATCAAAGGTTGCCATGTCTGTTGCCGCTGTCACCTATATTTAGCAATAGGAGTACGTGTGCACTAACTATCCACAGTGAGTCAAGTATGTAACCATACCCAGTGTAGGCAGTTGGATGGGGTTGTTCGTCTTGCATTCTTCTAAGTAGGTATGCCCACTACCAGCATTCATGTTGGTTGTCATACCAGCTATGGCCCCATCCAACCGAGACGGAGGCGAATGGTAAGCGTGCTTCCTGCTGTTACGTACAGGTGACAGTGGCAACAGACATGGTAGTCATCTGATGAAAGCCATAGGAAGACATCTGAAATGTCAGGTTTTAAAAAATCTATATTTCTAAATCTGAAAACACAAGATAATTTGGAAATATTATAAATTGGGATCAAGGCCTCAACTTAAGTCAAAAGTGGAAATCAACCATAAAATTATTTCAAACCATGTGGGATCACACCATATTAAGGCATAGTGAGACTCAAACATGATGTCACTAGGTTAATGTGCCCAGCTTGACTACTCCTCCATGTGCCCTCTCTTCCTCAAATTGCTTGCAAATTTATACAAATGAGCTCCCGTGTGAAAAACTTCAAATTATTTTGAATGGTAGCTTGACAATGGAAGCAGTGCTAGCTTTCAAAACGTTACCAGATGATGCAATTTTGATGTGGCTGGAAGCCCGAGAAGCTTTTCTTCGACTTATTAACTATCATAAATGCAGGAAGTATTCACTTTTTAATAGTTATATTAACAGCACTTCATGCTAGATCTAAAACTAACTGTAAGTTACCAAATGAAATTATTAATTATTTTTTTAATCATCAAAAAACTTTTTATGAAGACTTAAGAAGTGAAATTTCAAAAGGGGGATTGGGGCAGGAGAAAAGGAGGGGTGGGGGTACCCCAAACAAACAACACATTTTATGTCATTGTAGTTATTTTGTGTCTGTTACAACAACTGTTCCTATGAAATCAGAATAGTCCTCATACCTGATTCTTTTTTCCTCTAACAGAACCTCCAAAATGTTTGTTAGTACCACGTGTGAGGAATGTTGGTGGACGGCCAGGGGAAGAATTTACATGATAGCCATGAGCTCCATTCCCCTGCCGGAACAATTTTGGACCACCTACTGAAGTTACCTTAAGACAAACAGAAATTCAAAACAGTTAAGAAAAGAAGGACAGCTAAAAACTAATGAGTAAAAAACAATTAAATTAACCATAGGTAAACAACCAATAAAATACGTAACCAACAAAGGAATACTACTTGGAAAACCATACTTTATAATTTGCAATTCAAAGACAAAAATCATTTCAAAATAACCATTTTCAGTAAGGAGCTTAATTGTTTGGATTGCATGTTTTGCTGGAAAAAGACACATTTTACACAAGCCTTCACAGAACTGAGGTAACTTTATATTACTTTTTTTAAAAAAGTTTTGGAACTTGATATATGGTGAGCTTCTACAATGCTTTTGTATTGCTTACTGCACTGATTAAATCTATACATGGTTAAGGATATTTCATACTAGGTAAAACCTGAAAAAATTATTTACAAACACTGTACAATTAAATATTTGTTACTGCTATTGGTGCTAGCAGAAAATACATCTTCTCAGTGTAATATTAAAGACAATTATGATAACATCACTTATTGATAAATGAAACAATTTGTTAAGAATTATAAATTCATCTTGAGACATAAGCCTCATATTTCTTAATTAACCATTCCATACTACAGATGATGATGGGTTGAAAAGAAACGTGGAAAAAAATGAAGACAAAAGATGCAAATTCAATTAAGCTGCCTATCAATTTTCCTGTGCCACTACACTGGATCAGGGAGGAACAACAGACTGTAACAATCTAGGTGCTTACCGGGGTTGTAATAAAAAACTTATGTCAACTTCAATCCCATATAAGGGACCACAAAAACTTGCTGTACCATGTAATATTTTTGCCACTGGATTATCAATTGCTTGAACTTACTTCGGCCGCCACCTGGTTTGATTTAAACTCCAAGCAAGGAAAGATTAGGTTAACATCATAATGAAAGTCACTACTATTGTTTCAAAGTCAAAACTCACTATATTCTTGAATAAATTTACAAGTTCACAGCAATCGAAGACAATCGGATATTCTTTATCAAACTTTTTAGACTGCAAGTAGTGAAAAACGATCAGACCAGACCAAACCCCTTAATGAAATTCAAAAGTCACATGTTAGATATGAAAGTTCCCCGGCACTAGCAAAATTCTAAGATGACTACCTTAGCACATGGGTCTCCACACACCCACTTCCTGCCTGGAGCGCGACACGCTACACCGACCTACCAACATCTCACACTGAGCGACACTCGGCAACTGACCAAAAGACCACCGACGGAAGCGCAGCCACCCATATATTATATGTTCATCAGGTTTTAGTGTACCACTAAGCAGGTACAAAGTTCAATTTCAGCAAATAGTTCTTCAACCTTGGCTAATACAGCTTCTAATGTTCTGGAACTTTAACAGTAGATAGATTAGTGGGTAATAAACAATTTACATCCTTATAAAAATTTCTGTAGCTATGCCGGATTTGCCATAAAAAGTGACTTTGTGATGTGATGCAATCTGTTGGTAATTTTGGCATATCTTAACGGATTCTACAGGTTCGCAAATACCTAAAAAGCTTTTAATCTCGCCTCTAGCTGCCTTATCTGATCTATAATTAATTCCTAAAACAGGCATCTAGTTTGCTTGTGCAATACGTAGTCAGCCATATGCAAAATATCACTATTTTCTGTAATTATAATTAGGATACTATGTTTATAAATTATTGTTTACAATTCACTATTTCACATTCTGAACATTATTTCTCCTGCTTAATTTACGTGGCTGGTTTGTAATAATTAAAAGCTTTTACTAGCACATGGGTGCTTTGAATTATTTTGTTTAAAAACAACATTTAAACAGTATAAAATTTTCTAAAACTTAAGTATGTTGTGCTAGAGTCTGAAAAGTTAGTCCCACTCTATCAGCTGATTTCTAATATCGCTTCTAGCAACTGGTTTCATGGATTTTATAGAGCATATTTACGAGATAAATTACCATAACAGCTTTTCAGGTTTTAAATGACTTTAAACTTTTTATTATGCTTTCATTAAAACAAAATTTACTAACATTAGGCTGTTTATTATTATGAAGAACTCACAGAGTGAAGAAAAGTGTTGAATTGGGTATCTGACTACTTCTTGAAAATGTTTTTTAAATTGTTTATTGGTACACCTTATTCACAGAGTGAAGAGATTTTTTGACGAAAGTGCATTATTTTGCTTAAAATTCAAAGTTAAAATTTAAATAATTTAAAAGCCTGTCAAAACGCTCCTTCGCTGCCTGGCGCGTGCAACGACAGTCGTGACGTCACACATCTGTAAACACTGTCGCTGTGAATAGAGCGTTTCCTATTTCCCAAGTTTTCAACTATTTTTATTGTTTGTTGCTGGTTATTTCTTGTTATTAATGAAAGTTTGTTTTGAATATAAAATCGAAAACAATTTGTAAAAGCCCACAGTGGAAAAATATTGAAAGTAGACGCCTTATTTGTGGGGCTAGCTATACAAACAACCACTGAGTTTTATTCTGTGGTGCTTAAAAATGTAACAACTTCAATTTGATATTGCGACAAAGTCACTTACAATTTTCTGTAAAGCTCATTTACATAGCAATTTTGTAGAGTTAAATGTAATACGTTGTTTAAGGTGAGAATTATTAGGGTTAGGCTCATAAGGTTCGATCCTCGCTTCGGAATATGTTCAATTTGTTTTCTTTTGTCATTTTCTTTGGATAGTAGTTGCTGTTGGTTGCATCGCATAATCATTTTTTCCCGAAAATCCATCAAAACATTAATTTAATTTTTCTTTTTTCTGAAGGCTTCACAACTTTTTGGATAACAAGCGAATTACAACCATTTGAAACAACCAAAGAAGATTTCAAAAAGGAAATTGGACATTACTTGCACGCCAAAAAAACAGTTTTTTTTTAAAAAAAAATTGAAAAGTATTTGCACATTAAAAGTAAATACCACCTTATAGACGCATTTATGTCAGGAAGGTAACCTGCAGTTGTATCGTCACGTAAAAATTCCAACAAAAAGGACATACAGCGTCCCGGAACTATTGCAAGATTAGCATGAAATTTCTACAAGTGATGTCACTTCTAAAATAAATTCCATTATTCACCGCCATGTGAACGTACTTTTTGCATGATATTCTCTCTCTGGTAAGTTTAAAAATTAAAAGTTTTCATGTTTGGTAGCAATTTGTTTCAAATGCTTCCATGACGCTTAGCAAATATTATGAATTCTTCGAATAAAAACATGCTAGTGCAAAAACAGCAAACAAAACGGAAAAAATGTACGCAAAAAATATTATCCCAACCAAGGTTCGAACGTAGGACGTTTTGAATTCCATTACCACTCTTCAATCACGCAGCTGTCCGGACACTACTTCTTAATTGCTTCTGTTTATGGTAATAATAAACACTTCACAGTTTCTTCGTGTGAGATGAAGTGAAACGAGATAGGTAAATGAATAAACAAACAAATTCAGTTTTATTGAAAAAAAATATCATTTATCTATAATCTTTAATCTTCAATTAAGAAAAATGGCCCACAACATCCAATTGTTCCGAGCGTGGTGAGTGAGCGGTTAACGCTCTGGCCTCGCATCCGGGAGGATGCCGCACAGTGTGATATTTTCTAAATCTAGGGGACAAAAGTCAGTTTTGATAATAGTCTATGCAGGCAAAAAAGTTATTTATATTCAAAGTAGATAAACCAAATTACTCAGAACAAAGGTTTGCTTTCCACGAATTAATGTCTAACAATAGAAAAAAATAGTTTGAACAATGGGCTTCCTGTGATCCACCAATCAAGCGCTCCAGTCGGCCGCGCCATTCCACTGAGCTTGGTCGATGACTACGCTGTGTTTCTGCGCGTTGGTAGTGATTTGTGTGGTGTCATTGCTTTTGCCGAGCCTCAAGATAAGTTTACGCATGATTTTTCCATGATACAATGGCATCATTAAAACAGAGTGAGATTATTTTTAATTTAAAAAATACTACTGAGCCAATTTCACGTTGAGTTTTAGTTCATTATACCACATTATACCGATCTCTTACTATATTTTTTTGAAAGAGGTGCTTATTAGCTACAAGAAATACCTTCATTTGTTTGCACATATTTGCAACACCCATACAACTTTTCTTTATTTTCAGCATGACTGCACAAATTTCACGTACAGAATTTTTAGACGTATGGTTTGCTAACGCAAAATAATCAATCTCTGACTTTCAATTTAAATATAAATGAGTCTCAAATTGAAGCTGTTACATTTTTAAGCTCAGCAGAATAAAAGTCAGGGGTTTTTTTCTATAGCCATCCCCACAAATAAGGCATCTATTTTCGATATTTTTCTGCTGTAGGCTTTTACAAATTGTTCTTGACTTTGTATTCAAAATGAAATTTCATTAATAACAAGAAATGACCAGCAACAAACAATAAAAATAATTGAAAACTTGGATAATAGTTACAGACGTGTGATGTCACTCAAGCGACCACCAATCCTAGAGCGTTTTCTGTAACGTGACCAGAGGTAAGAAAATTATAATTTTTATTTCGCTTTTTATTAAAAATAATCCACTTTTCTTTTCAAAATTGAAAAAATTAGCTTCCTGAAGCATTAATCTACGAGAATGAGTTCAATTTATGATTTTTTTTAATACTGTCAAATAGCCTATTATCGTAAAATTACCTCGGGACAAAATATTGCATTTACTTTGATGGATTATATTCTGCTACAGCTGTTTAGGTAAGTTTAGAACTGAGATTTACTATTTAAAGTTGATTCATTGTCTCTATTTACTATTTAGTTTGCTTAGTGGCTTTAGTTTGCTGCATAGATAGCTCTAAAGCTGTGGTGTCGGGTTTTCCACCTATGCCCGTTCCACTGTAAATGAACTTCATTGTTAGAAATTGCAGAATTCTAAGGTAGCTTACAAGATGCCTAGCTTCAAATCCTGTACCCATGTACCGGCCGTCCTGAATGTGGTTTTCATGCAGTTTTCCACAATAACCAATGTGAATCCCCAATATATCACACATTTCACAATTAAAAATATACTTATCTCATAGAACAGACGTCACACATTTGACAGACAGGTAGCAACACATCTGATCCCACAACAAAACTATGAAAGACATAGCAAGCCTATAGTAGATGGAACCATGGAACCTTCCTTTCAAAATAACTACTGACTCAAGAAGTGGATGTGCTTGATGACCCGCAAAAGTGGAAACGTTCAAATGACAATGATACCAAGAATGAAGTTCTCTTGGTGTTGAAAATTTATAAAATGCTGTTGGGTTACTCTACCTAATTTTCAATTATCATTGACGAATCTTTTTTTTTTTTTTTTTTTTTTTTTGCTTCAGGCTTGTCGATATCAAGGTCTTCAGAGCTGGGAGACGATTTGGGAAAAAGGGGGGGGGGGTAATGAATGGGATAGAATTTGGCCATGGCCTCTTAATGGAACCACCCCAGCATTGGCCAAGAGAAATCATGAAAAACTGAAATCTGGATGGAAAGGTGGGATTTGAACCTATGCCCTACCGAATGCCAGACCCAAGCATTACCACTAACCCACCAGGCACGGTACTGCATCTCAAATTAACCAAGGGCTTCAATAGCTGGCAGGTTATAATATGCTTATAAGGAAAGCCAAAGGTTTTTTCAAAAGTTATTTTACCTGTGAGGCACTACACGTCCACCTGGCCTCTGTGTTGGAAAGGAGCCAGCAGATGGTGGGATGGATCTTGTGCCATAATTGGGACCCCAGCTTCCCACTACAACTCCAGCTATCTCCAACTGTCCACCTCTGCTCGGCACAGTGCGTCTGAATAAGCCCCGTGAACTATACACACGTTCAGGAACATTAATAGTGTTTACTGAACGTACATTTGGAGGTAACACTCCAGGAGGTGATGCAACACTTGGAGGCAATCGAACTCTCATACCTGAAAAGAAAGATATATGATATGTCAACACACACATTGAACAAAGCTATATAACATACCAAAATATTTCATGTTTTTCGTACTGAAATACTTCACGGGCTTGCACTAGGATTCTCGGGCCCCAGATAATCATTCTTAGACAACCCCCCCCCCCCCCTTGACAAAAAATTTTTGGTTTAATTTTTTTTGTATAAAGTCAGAAAATTTCAATGTGAAAATGTTCTAAATCATTTTAAAATTTACATTTGATTTCTATCTAGCTAGGTACCCTGGCCGGCAAGCCCCATGTGGGGGCCCAGGGTACTATTGCCCCACTTATCCACCAACTCCCCTCCTAACACTGGCCCAGGGTATCAGTATATTAGGCTCATTCCATGCCAAATCACGCAAAATAAAATATTCAATGAGCTCTTAGGTCTCAGATTTTGTTCATATTTTTTATGTGCATAGATACCTAAGAGATATGACGATAGGAATTTTTCAATTTTTTATCTCAAAAATTGGCTTCAGGAAAAATATTTGAAATTTGCACATTTCATGCGATTCTTCCAATGATTGTGTTGGCATCAAATTGCATAAAATGTTGTAACTCATTTATTTTTGGAACAACGTACATCATTTTGGTATCATATTAAAGCTAATTATTGATACTTTCTAACTATGTAATAATATTCACAAAAAAAATGTTATAAAATTTTTTGGGAGCCCTCAAAATGAAAATTTTGGTTTTTAAAAGTGTTGCAATAAATTTGCAATAACAGGCAAGTACCAGCAGACACATATTTTAAATTTTAGCTATAGCTCTATCTCAGTATGTGTTTCAAGCTGTAAAAAAATTAAAAGGGTGTTTTTTGTGGTTGTTAAATAATGCAAGTTTATTTTTCTCTGCTGTTTAACGGTGATTATGATTTTTTTGCTACTACTAGACCTTTAAAAGGGTTGAATCTTAGAAACAAGGTGAAACAATTTGATATTTAGAGAACATATGAATAGACAAATTAACCTATGCCAAGCTATTAATTGTTTAACCACTTTATAACATAAAACTTTTAATTCATTGCACTGTACACTCACAGAAAAATTACTTTGAATGTGAAACATGAAGTTTAAAATAAAATATCATGTAACAGATGATGTTCCAATGGATCAACATCCAAATGAAAATGTAAAATATTAAAGAATTACATTTTAACATTTAATGCCTGTTGTATGGGTGCTGATTTATAAAAAGTTTGTAATTGATTTGCAGCCATTATTTTCATCCAGAATGAATATGTTCTTCCTGAAATTAACATTGGTAATTCTTTCAGGAAGTATCCAAATATCTATCTCAATATGTCTTTTCGAAAATTGTCATCATCATTGCCATTACTGTCTGTTTATTTCTAGAAGTAAGTTCTACTTGGTAACATGACTAGTTCTAAAAATAAAATTTCCCCCTCCTTTCCTTAAATTTACATTGCAAGTTCAAACACTTTTCAACCTGTTCTAACTTGCTGAAACATATTTAAACCTGTTCTAACTTGTTAAAACATGTTAGGTGAAGAGGTAAAACAAAGCACCTGCCCTGTCTCAGGGTTCAGCTGTATAGAAATATTGGGGTAATGCTATAGTAGTAATTAATTATCAGTATGCAATCGTACTATTCATGTAGTACTGTAAATCCCTAAGCCTTTTAATCAACTGTATCATTTAAAAGTGAATTATATTTCAGTTTAAGTTTTGATCAAATGCAGTGATCAATTTATTTACAATTTCAAGAAACAACTAGTTTGCCACAGAAGCCAAAAAAGATAGGAAGTATTTATGACTTTAAACCAACTGATATAGAATTGATCAGACTTAGAACAAAATGTTTGGACTTGCAATTCATATATCATGATCATTTAAATTTTTTTTTTTTTTTTTTTTGGTAACAGTTTAACGTCCCTTTTTAACAACGTGGTCTTTTAGAGACGGGAAAGGATGGGGGCAAGGAATGGGAAGGAATTCGGCCATGGCCTTTTGAAGGAAGCATCCCCGCATTCACCTGGAGTGATTTGGGGAAACCATGGAAAACCCAAATCTGGATGCCCGGACGGGGATTCGAACCGCCGTCCTCCCGAATGCGAGGCCAGAACGCTATCCGTTACACCACCACGCTCGGTATGATCATTTAAAACAGTTTTGTCAACTTTTGAAAACAGACAGAGATCCTTTTAGAAGGCATACACAAAATGTCAGAAAAGGTCTAAGATCAATTTCTTTATCATTTTCAAAGAAGTACCATGGTATTGAATTGGTACCTGGCTAAAAGTTGTGTATATCTTGTAGATAATCAGTTATAGCAAATAATACTGAAACTTATGAGAATATTAACATTTCATTAGACAGTGACTATGACCCAAATGAATAAGACAATTATTTTAGTAAAACGAGTTTCATCATCTCAAACATCTTTTAAAACTTCTGTTGGTAGTGACAATAAAGAAGATCTTATGGATAGTGCCAGAAAAATTTTATGCAGATATTTATGGAGAGAAATGATTGATAGGGAAAGTGCAACAATGTTCTTTGAATGTGAGGGATGCAAAAATTCAATTCATGCACCCTTGTGGACCTTCCAAAACATTTATATCGCCAACACCAAGTGACAGCTGTTGGATACCTTTTGAAAAAATTATACAAGAAGTACCAGTGCCTATCTTTTGCATGTTGATCCATTGAGTCATCATCTGTTAGATGATATTTTATTCTAAACTTCATGTTCCACATTCAAAGTAATTCTTCTTGGAGTCTACAGTGCATTTGAATTAAAAGTTTCATTTTATAAAGTGGTTAAACAATTAATAGCTTTGCATAGGTTTATTTGTCTATTCATATGTTCCCTAAATATCAAATTGTTTCATCTTGTTTCTAAAATTCAATCCTTTTTTAAGGTCTAGTAGCAGCTAAAAGATCATAATCACCGTTAAACAGCAGAGAACAATAAACTTGCATTATTTAACAACCACAAAAAACACCCTTTTAATTTTTTACAGCTGAAAACACATGTTGAGATTGATCTTTTGTTAAAATTTAAAGTATGTGTCTGCTGGTACTTGCCTGTTATTGCAACACTTTTAAAAACCAAAATTTTTATTTTGAGGGCTCCCAAAAATTTTATAACAATTTTTTGTGAACATTATTAAATAGTTAGAAAGTATCAATAATTAGCTTTAATTTGATACCAAAATGATGTACGTTGTTCCAAAAAAACGAGTTACAACATTTTATGCAATTTGATACCAACACAATCATTGGAAGAATCGCATGAAATGTGCAAATTTCAAATATTTTTCCTGAAGCCAATTTTTGAGATAAAAAATTGGAAAAATTACTATGGTTTTATCTCTCAAGTATCTATACATAGAAAAAATATGAAAAAAATCTGAGACCTAAGTGTACATGGCACTAGGTGATTTGGGGTGGAATGAGCCTATATTTTTATGTCACCAACATTTCAACCTGAAATCTTCTTCAGAGTAATTGTCCTGAAGAAAATCCAAGGTGGGGAACAAAACAAAGGCAACAGAATAAAAGAGTTGATGCAGTATAACAACAGGTGAAGTGTTTCAATGATCATACATAGTAAATTATTTAATTGTTTGAGCATTAATACCCGAAAAAAATTATTACCACCACTTACCTGCCAATTGTGACTGTACAGATGGCAAGCAATAGTCAACATCTAGGCCCTCCAATATTGCCTGACGCATCCGTTCCACTTTTAAAACATATTCATAATGATGCTCACAAAGATCTAAAAGACTTTTGGCTGATGCTGTTCTTGCAGTTTATGATGGAAAAGTTTACCATCAAAGAAGAGCCACGGACAACACATGAGCCATGGTATAGGAGCACCACAGGCATCATTTGCAAGCAGCGCTGTTTCAACACCTTGCATGAAAAGAGCTGCAAGTTGGATACCCCTGCTTGTGACCAATGGCAACTGCAATGGTAATTTATAAAACAATAATCTAAATGCATTGATAATACATATCTGCAGATATACATGCACCTGAAAATTGTTTGATTGATTTGACATTCTTCACTAGTCTCTCCAAAGAATTGAGCAAAAACTACAATATACAACAATAAAAATAATCGTACTGTGGTAATGAACAAAAATAATAAAAAAACACTAAAACAGAAAAATTATATATTTGAATAAATAGTTATTCTATCAATTTTGAGGTAAACATTACACAAAAGAAACTAATTATTCATCCAAAAGATTAAATAGTCAACTGGAAAAATAGTTATGGTTCATAATGTTATTCTTAATATGAGAGAAACTGAGCAACACCAAATTTGACAGAAATGCTAGTTATTATTTTTAGAAAGGTTATGCTTAAAAAGAGATTTCCAAAGATTTCAATACAAACATTAACTACACCGGTCCACTATTACGATGAGCATAAAAAGTAAAAGTCAATGTAGTAACCTCTGAGCAATCAAAAAACAACCATTATCTTACATGAGATCAAAGTTTCTCTCAGCATTGAGAATTAATATAGTCTTCTTGGGTGACTAGCCGAGAGTTTTCACACGATGTTTCGGTGATCGGAATCTCTGTTGCCATCTTCAGCAGATTCCGATCGCCGAAATATCATGTGAAAACCCTTTGCTAACTCAGCTAGTAACCCCGAGGAGACTATATTAACCATTATCTTTATGAACAAAATGTTTGCAAACAGTGTTCATAATGTTTATACATATGATCAACCATCAGCAATTATTTAATTGTACCATAGTGAAATACTGTCCACTTTAAGATGATAAAGAAAAAAAATGTCACCCAAAACTTCACCTCTCTCTCTCTCTCTCTCCCTCTCTCTCTCTCTCTGCGTGTGTCGTAATTTTCCCTGTCACCTTTTGACATCACGATTTCATGTAGATTTTATTAAACATTGTTATTATAACTCAAGATTGGGAACCTGTCACTAAATATGAGATTATACAAATTAAAAAAAATAAAGAGAGATAACCTTTTCTAATTGTGTAGACTCTTTATTTTTTTTAAAAAAAATTGAATATGGGATAATATCAGTTTAATACTGTCATCCAATAAAGTGTATAGAAGTCGTTTATAGTTGCAAAGCATCTAAATAACAGGATTTTAAATCCAATCTTGTCAGAGCTTCAAGTTCCAGATGTATGCGCTAACCACTGCATAACATTCTTTTTTTTTTTTAACTGCTTTACGTCTCCTATAACTACGAGGTCTTTAGAGACGGGAAAGGATGGGGGCAAGGAATGGGAAGGAATTCGGCCATGGCCTTTTGAAGGAAGCATCCCAGCATTCACCTGGAGTGATTTGGGGAAACCATGGAAAACCCAAATCTGGATGCCCGGACGGGGATTCAAACCGCCGTCCTCCCGAATGCGAGGCCAGAACGTTAGCCGTTACACCACCACGCTCGGTCATAACATTCAGGGTTTGCTAATTAAGTGTTATATACTTTCAGAAAATAACCTCCATTCAAACACCACCATATAAATCTCTAAGGTTGTAGAATAAGCATGACACAAGATACAATACTAAAGAAAATGTCCACATGGACGGAAGTCCCTTGAGTCTTAGTCAACTGTGGCAGTGATTTGGGCCATTTTTGTACCTTAATATCTTCAGTCTGGATGATATTACATGCTTCAAGTTTCTGTTACACATATGTATCAGTGAGCCTAGAAAACACATTAAAGTTTAATTTGTTCCTGTTTTTAGTTATTCATATGCAACTTACAAAAACTTTCTCACTCACTGACTGACGGTTGATCATCAAAACTCCAAAATATTTCTCATGGTTGCAGAAATCTGAAATTTTGTACACTGATAAGATTTTACCACCAAACCATAAAAAGTGTCTAAAATTGGTGAATTTCTGTGTTTACCCCTAACCTATCACAAACATGAAATTAATTTATTACCCCTTCACACCCTAATGTATTTATATGCCTAAGATATTCACTACAGATGGAGCTTACTAAGTCTATCCAATGTGTTAAATTTTACTTCATTCCTCTCATTACTTTTTAAGTTAGTAAAATTCAAAAATTTTTAACCAGCTATGACGCTCTATCACCATAACTCCACTGTTCTTCCCATGGTCCTACAAACAGGTAATTTGATACACATATAATGTGTCATGCTCAAATCATAAGCAAAGTGTGATATTCCTGATTTTCCTCTATTTATTCAATGGCAACCAGCAAAAGTGAAACATTTCTTTACTTTAATTGCTTTGCTCTTAATAGAGCTATGCCCCAAATTTTTGTTATACACACAGATTTTACTTTGCTTCTACATGCGATATATCTATTATCCTACATAAACCATTCAGCAGGAGGCCTATTACATATTATGCACATAGCGAATAACTTTATAATCATTTTCAATAGTAAAGCACTTTTCATCTCAGAACATAACCTTGTTATAAGTCCATTATCTGGCGAAAACCAATTAGAAGGGGGTAAAGCTCATATAGTTGTATAGTAAAGAACTTTTATAACCATTTTCTTAACAAGAAAGCACTTTTTAAATTGATTCTAAACCATTTTCATAAAAGACATAAGCTTCAAATAAGGTTGTTTTTCAGTCATGATGAATTTTTTTGCATTCATTACCACTAAGAAAGCAGAGAACAGCAGTCACTTTAAGATGGTTTTATGTGCTTTTAAAATTTATATAAGGAGATATTCAACTCAAAATAATTCGATCTTTTTAGAAAAAAAGAGCTAGAAAGATAAAAGTATGTTTAAACGAAAGAGAAAAAATCAATTCAGAGGTAATTTGATTTTTAAAGTAAGAAAAACGGAGTTTTAGTGTTGACATGTGTGACTTTTAGAAATTAATAGCTCTTAAACGAGAATAATTACGAGAAAATGTGCCATGACCAAAAAGATTTGGAATAAATTAAACTATAACATGTTAAAATTTCAGAAAAATCTGAGTAAAATTAGTGTTCCACAGGAGTGGGGGTTTTTCTAATTCAGTAAACAATAGTGTTTCCCCACGGGAATACACCGTTGTTCTCTAGCAATTCAGCAATAGATAAGCCCAGGCTATAAAAAGCTGACCAGCGCAAGGAATCAGGGATAGTTTCCAAACAGTTTTTAAGCAGGTAGTTTTGAAGTAGCAGTACGCGTTGCTCCGCGAGGGTAAATTTCAAAATGTAACTCCTGGAAGTTCAACTATCTCGCCTAGGAACAAGTTCGTGGACTTACTCATTCACTTTAAGTAAACTTTAAGCTAAACCCAGTGAAAGAACTTTTTTACGTTAGTTTAAGAAGTCAACAGAAGTAGTGTTTGAGAACTATCTTGAAGCTCACTCTAATTTTGGGGTTGCAAATAGAAAATATGTTTGCAAGAGTAAATGCTTTATCAGCGTTGTGCCTTGGAGGATAACCTGCATCTTCATATGTGATTTCGAAGTTCGATTTGCCTATATGTTTTCAACAAGTGTAACCTGATACCAGCTTTAACTTCATAAAACTTTCAGAATATATTTAAACTAGTAACTACAGTGACTATTTTTCATATATGTATGACCTGTTAGCTATTATAGGGTAAACTAATAGCTTGGTGACCGGTTTAAAGAACTACAGCATCTTCGAGAAAAGGTATCAGTTATACAGGCAACACGATCAAGTTAATGCGAATATTGCATAACCCCAATGCATGTTTTGGCACTACATACACTTACTCTACTAAGACGATGGTAGTAATACAGGAAACAGCATCACTCACCCACAACAATGGGACACATGCCCATTATTTGAAAGTACCCGGGTACCCGAGCATTGCTTGGCATCTTTCGATTTCTGTTTAGTATACAAGATTTCACCAAAATTGTTAGCGGCATATATAGGTAAAATTAATTTCTCACAAACAAGAGCTGCTCATATAACATCATTAGATAGAATAGATATATTTTATATATTCACTATATTTAATAATTTCTGCTTAAGAATGGCAGTCGGTTAATGCAGATAAGAATTATTGGTTATATTATGGTTTTATTCATTTTTCACTTGATGGTTCACAATAATTAAAAGTTTTTTTTTTTAACTTAAACTAATAATTCCTTCCACACAATATTACGGATATGTCGAGGATTTTTCTTTGGGAGGAGTACTTTCAACGTACTTGGTCACTTTACTCAAGAAAATGCCACGTACAACATGACATGCATAAAAACTGATGATGTCAAGTCAACTCCAGCAAATTCCAAAGTTTGGCCTTGAGCTTTGTGTACTGTCATGGCAAATGCAGATCTTACTGGAAAATGGTGTTGCTGCATGGTATACATATGAGTTGACCTTTAGATGAGCCAATAGTTATTCTAGTTATGTGTACTTCTGTGCCAGATTATTTTGCCTTTATTACATTATTACACAGACTTATCACAGCAAGTTACATAGACCTTCTGATACATTCAAATTACACAACAGCATTATAAACGCATTTTTTTAATATTTTATTTTATTTTAAATATTCTGTTGTAAATTCGAATACCTCATCAGGTTGGTTTTTCATCGAATCATGACTATAGTAGATTTTGTACTCTATGGGAAGATTGGCAATGATGTCATCATTAATTCTGTCAAAATCTTTATTGAGTGGTGTGAGTATTGGTCTGTCTTTTATTCCCTTATAAATCTGGAAAGTAAAAAAAATTATCTGAATATGAAATTTCATCCAAATATATAAAGCTGCTTCAAGCCTACTGGTATCTAGAACTTCTACAAGATGGCGTTATAAAACAACGCTAGAAAAAACTTTTTTTTTTTCACGGAACACAAATTTTTAGATCAACTTGAAAAGCAAAATGTTATCTAAATATGAAATTTCATTCAAATCCTTTGAGCCGTTTCCAAGATACCAGAGTATATATCTACACATGGTAGAAAAGTTGGGTGGGGGAGATTGAAAATGTGGGCAAGTCATAGTGTTTTGGCAATCAAGGGAGGTTTAGGAGTGTGTTGAGGATGGTTGGAATAATGGTGGGATAGAAGTAGCTTTTTCACAGTGTGGGAAGCTTGCGCAGATGGCCAACCTATTGTACAGAACCTTCTTTCATTCATAAAAGATACCCCACAATTCCTCAAACGTCTGCCCACAGTTCCTACTTCTCTATCACCAGACTCCTTCCTCATCTCCACAGATGTCTCTTCCCTGTACAACAACATCCCCCATGGTCAGGGCCTCAGTACTATGGAACAATTCCTGGAAATGTGATCCCCCAATAGTCCCCCCCCCCCCACACCTGAAACATCCATCATCATTTCCTTGGCAAACCTCATTATGTCTAATGACTACCTTCTCCTTCAACTCTCAAATATACCAAATATATGGGGCACCCCCATTAGTACCCGTATGGCCCCATCCTACGCTGACCTATTTATGGGCCATCTGAAGCAATAACTCCTAAACAATCTCTCCAACAATCCTCTAAGTGGTTCAGATACACAGACGATTTTTTTATGATCTGGACCCATAGTGAAAATCACCTACTGGACTTCCTCAACTCCCTAAATAATAAACAGTTCATCAACTTTACCTGCACATACTCTCATAGCCACGTCACCTTACTTGATGCACATTCATACATAGTGGAGACCTACATACCTCTGTTCACATCAAACCTACGATAATACCTTCACCTTAACAGTTGCCATCCCTTCCACACCAAATGTTCCCTTCCATACAGTTGGCCATCTGTGGCAAGCACATCTGTTCCAATGAAGAATTTCTCTTCAGATATGACCTGTCATAGTGCAGCTACCCCTCTCACCTAGTACACAAACAAATCTCTTGTGCTGCAACCCATCCTCTGTACAACTAATCCAATGCTGTACCTCTTGCTACTAACCACAGCCCCACTTTCGTCACCCAGTTCTTTCCAGGTCTTGAGTGCATTAACCTAATCCTTCGTCGTAGGGATGACCTCCTATGTTCCTTCCCCAGGATGTACACCATTCTCCACAAAAACCTAGCCACTGACCCATGCTCAAGTTTCAGCTGACCACCAAATTTCAAAACTATCTTACTTCATACATACTGATCCTGTAATTCCCCCAAACCACTACAAGGATCATTCACATGTAACAGACCTGGCAGGAAACATACAGCATGCACCCTGCTACCACCACCTACTCCAATCCAACCACAAGGGAAATCTTCTCTATCATTGGACACTTGTACCACAACACACCTCATGTATCAACTCACATGTCTCCATTGTACTAGCTCATATATGGGCCTCACCACTATTCCTCCCGCCATCAGAATGAATGGCCGCACACAAACAGTGTACACCAGCAATGTAGTCCATCCAGTGACAAAACATTCCAGTTCCTCCGAGATAAACAATCTCAATGACTGTTTTATGGTTAGAACCATCAGAGCTTTTCATATACCACTGCCTCCTAAATCTAAAATTTGTAAGGCATTTATTGTTTAACATGACTGTTTTAGAGTTTATTCTAAGTACTTATCTTAATTTTTAAATTTAATATATTTTTCTGGTTCAGTAGGAAAAAAAAAAAAAAATATTGGCAACATTGACTGAAATTTTCTTTTAGGAACAGGGACTTCCCGAAGGGGCTAGGTTGCATGTGACGGAATCCTCGTTCCCCGTTGTTTGGATTGATAATCGCTATTTCAACTAGTGCTGCCAGCCCTACGAATTTATCTGTAGATCTTTTCAAAAAATTAGGAATTTAAAATTTATCTACGGTTTTTTGCCTCTTTTTATTTACTTATTGTGCTTTCCTTATATTCGTATAGTTGTTAAACTCTCAGCGTATAGTGATACTGAGTCATTAAATTGTCAGTAATTATGTATCGTTTCCTTGCAACCGTTGGCGTAAACCAATGATTGAAAAGAAATAAAGCTCCTATTTCGTATGATAATAGATTTAAATTCAAACTTATAAGACCGTAATACAGAACTATTGGTGCAGTCTTTGTGCATAGTGTGTACTTTGCTCACAATTTAAAATTGCAATCTCAAAATCTTTTGCGTACAATACAAGAACAACCAGTAAAAGAAAATGTAACTACTTCTGAAGTAATGGATATAGAGGAGACAGAAGAAGAAACAGAAAATTCCGACACCGACTGAACTAGTGTTGGTAGTGCTGTTACTAGTGAATGTGGTACTGACAGAGGATGAATAAAATTATGTTACCTATATAGATACATTTATGAATCATTATGTAAAACATTATATGATTCAGTAAGATTTAAAACACACTTGTAAAATGTAAGTTCCGTAAATGAAACTATAATTTATCAAATATATTGTTTTCTGAAAAGAGAAAAACAACCAAATTTAGAAAAAAAACAAGGGTGCTAGTATTTTTTTCCATGTTTTTTTTCACATAGCTGAAAAAAAACAATTTTTTTTTCAATTTGCAAAACTAGTGGTGGGTGAACAATTGAAGTTCTGGCCTCACATTTGGGAGGACACGGGTTTGAATCCCTGTCTGGCCATTCAGATTTGGGTTTCCCAAAATCACTCCAGGCGAATGCCGGGATGGTTCCTTCAAACGGCCATGGATAAATCATTTCCCGCCTCTAATAACCTTTCTTTTTTTAACTTATGGCTTTACGCCTCATCGACGTCCTTATAGGTGGAATGGGATTGGGGTAAGGAACAGGAAGGAATTCGGCCATGGCCTTTTGAAGGAAGCATCCCGACATTCGCCTGGAGTGATCAAGAAAAGAACAGAAACCAAACTATTCTGAAAACAATTTTCTGGATCGATTTTCTAAATTACGTCATTTACTTCTCACAGACTAGGATATGGATCAGAAGGAAATCTTGCAATGCTAATGGCAAAGGATGAGAAATAACGAATCAGATGATGAAGGATGAACTAGATTAGTAGTCTTCTTTTTCTAGTTCATTTATTTAAGCTGGAGAGCCCATTTCCATTTCAGGAGAATGAATTCTGCCATCTTTTTAGTAGTTGGCCAAGTGTCCTATCTCATGGATTGCACTGGAATGCCACTTTCAGAATTCTTTCTCCTTTCATTTTTTGTATTTGATGGTACCAATTACACTGGCTGACAAGGTTTTCTTCACAAGAAATCTAATTAGTGAATCTAGTGTATTATTCCATACTGAATTCAGATATGTAGCGAGAATTTTTCCATCAGGCAGTTTTTTTTGTGAGAGCTACTTTTAAAATTTTATTTTAGCATTCTCTTTGACTTGTCATAGGAATCTTTACCTTATACGTAGCAATTTTATCCAAGCTGCATTTAAGGAAGTTATATGAAATATCATGCTGAAGCAATAAGACACAAGTGTGCAGGTTTATTAATGTTTAGACATGCCCAGGCCTGTTAATCTGGCCTTGTGAAGTGTCATTGTTGAGCTGACTGTGAGTTTGTTAGCACGAATATCACTACTGAAATATTTCCTTCCTTTCTGTTTAGAAGTATCTTGTGTACATTGTGTTGTAGAGTTTTATTTTTTCATCATGCCACGAAAGTGCGTAAATCATGCAGATAATTTTTACTATATTTGTGGCGAGATTACCAAGTCTCAGAGGTGAAATTTTACGCAACTTGTGGAACAGTGTTATGAACTGTACTTTGGCTGTCAAGTGGGTGATTTTGATAAGAGCTGGGCTCCAAATGGATGCAGTGTTAGGTGTGTTAAGAGTGTAGACTGGGTGGAAACATGGTACACACCATATGCCATTTGCAATTCCCATGATTTGGTGGGAACCGAAGGATCATCTAACTGATTGTTAACTTTGTTTAACAAATATTAAAGGAATCACATCTAAATCAAAATATACAGTTAAGAATCTGTATTTGCCTTCTGCAATGAGACCCGTCTTACACAATGAATATTTCCCTGTACCAGTATACACAGATAAGACCTTAAATATTTACTCTGATTCTGACCTACCACAAACTGAAAATTATTCAGATGATCATGAATATAAGAATGATAGTGGTCTGGTGGCTCAGTGGTTAAGTGTCTGACGGGAGATCGAAAGGTCCCCAGTTCGAATCCCTGTCTCAGCAGGGATTTTCGAAAGGTCCCCAGTTCGAATCCCTGTCTCAGCAGGGATTTTCAAAGGTGCTTAACCCGACCTTCACCTCTGCCTCAGCTTGCTGTGTAAAGTGAAGTACACCAGAATGCTTCCATGGTTCGGATTCCACGTTAAACTGTAGGTCCCCTGTACCTGGCAGGATTGTTGGGTTAGGTTAAGGCGGCTACGATAGGGGCGGAATGTGCAGCCAACAGAAACCCTATCTCCAGGTCATTAAGACCACATGGAATTATTATTATTATTAGAATGATCCTACATATAAGGGCAGTAGCCGTTCATCAGAACCATTCTTTTCCAATCAACAAGACCTTAATGATCTGATTTGGGATTTAAACCTGTCCAAACAGCAAACTAACATTTTAACTTCCAGACTCAAAGCCTGGAATCTACTCCAAAAAGATGTAAGAATATGTAGTTCTCGTAGCCGCCATAAAGATTTTAAGAACTGCTTTTCTGAAGAAAATGGTATTGTGTTTTGCAATAATATTTGTTCTGTTATGGAAACTCTTGGGCATCAACACGAGCCAGATGAGAGTAAATTACTCATAGACTCATCTAATGTTAGTTGGAAGGCTGTCCTGCTACATATTGGCAATGGACTTCTATCAATACCTGTAGCGCATGCCGCTGGTATGAATGAGACATGTGAAAATATGAAACTAGTTTTAGAAAAAAAATCCAATATGAAAAATATAATTGGTATATCTGTGGCGACTTAAAGGTTGTTGCTTTATTGCTGGATTTGCAACTTGGGTTCACCAATATTTTTTTTTTTTTTTTTTGCAAATGGGACAGCAGAGATAGGAATTCTACATTATAAAATCATTTCTTAAATGTGAATCTCTTATCCCTGGCCAGAAAAATGTGTCACATATCCCTTAGTTAATCCTGAAAAAATATATTAATTGCAAATTAAATTAGGACTAATGAAAATTTTTTTAAAGGCTATGGATGAACTTTGATGGATTCTTGTAATTGAAATCGTAATTTCCCAAAATCAGTGATGCTAAACTGAAGGAAGGAATTTTTATAGGACCACAATAATGGCTGATGAACATTTTGAAAGACTGTTAAATCTACTAGAAAAATCAGCCTGGCAGTCTTTCAAAAAGGTATGTTGTAATTTCCTTGGAAACCATAAAGCAGAAAATGTTGTGACATAGTGGCTGATCTTCTGCATTATGAAGCTATGGGACTTCTTACTGGAAAATCTAGGGGCTGTCAGTGATAAGCACAGTGAGCGTTTCCATCAGCAAATTTCTACAATGGTAAAGAGGTACCAAGGGAAGATGAGTTCTAATATGCTGGCTGACTTCTGATGAACCAAGAAGAGAGATGTTCCAGTTGCAAAATACGCCCAAAAATCACTATCTAGCATGTAAGAAACTAAACTGCTACTCTGGGGTGGAGTATAGGCTTAGACACCTTAGCTGAATGTTACCTTGTAGAAAGTTCTGTTGCATTTGACTAAATAATTTTAAATGACCATGTGCCTGACTAGAATTTCAACTGTAAAGCTTAACGGCCGCCACTAAGCTTATTTGAACCAAAAGCTTATAAAAGGTTACTGTTCAAGGTTAAAACATTTGAAAAGTCCACTTGTTGAAAAATTTAAAGTTCATTTAAAGTTCATTCAAAATCACATTTGGAAAAACAGCATTTACAGTCAAACAGGCTATCGAATCAAATGTTTCCGAAAAAATTGCAAATTATGGAGAGGAAGAAAACCGACCGAAACCCCTTTTAAAAATTTAAAAGTTTATAGTCCCTATCATCGCTAGTCACTCGTCAGAAAATTTAACATGGTGGTACGTCAGCCATGCGGTCACTCAAAGTTCAACGATTTCCGGCTATTGCTTGGTCTAACCAACACACGCGACCCATATCAGCGCAGGTTAATTTTACACAACGTTCCCGGATTACAGACCACCCCCTCTCCTGGGCCACAACCTATATACCCCCATCCACATGCCATGTGTGTACGGACGCTTATCCAAAATAGTGTGAAAAAATGTAATTATATAATGTATTTTAAAATTAACCGTGGGTAGCTTGGTCTTCAAGGTTTGCAAAAAGTGTTTAGCAAAAATTCTCAAATAGTTAGCTTTCTTGTAATTGAATTTAGTTTATAAGCGCATTGGTAAAAAGTTTCCGAAAGTTAATTAGTGATTCTCCGATTTCTTTCTAAATTTAAGCACTTTTTTGGTGACCCTGCTGAATTACAAATTATTGTGATAAAATTAGTGTCATTGTGTTCAATGTGAATTTCTGATTTCAGTGGTGTAAATTTTATTCTTATCGGTGGTGTAATAGCAAAGTTATTAGTTTGTAAAAAATCGGTTTTGAATCTGTTGAGCAGATACTTGGTTTATGTTTCATAATTATTCTTGTGTTGTTTATATCGAAAAACTTAAGTTATCGGAATTTTCTTTGAATTTAGTTACGTGTTTTAACAGTTGTTTTATTTACAGAAGTGGCTTGGTTTATTTGCAAATAAATCTCGAAAACTACCACGTTGTGATAGATGACGAAATAACTTTAAAATGTATATAAAACCTTTTCTACTGCATGGAATGTTCTGAAATTTTAATATGTTATACTGGATTTTTAGTTCTTTTAGAAAATCTACTTTTTAATTTGAGAAATGACTGAAAACATACGATAAAAAAATCTTAAAAGTGAGGTGTTTAAAATTTTATTTTCTTTATTTACACGGTCTGAAACTACGGAATTTTAGTGAATTTATCTTTCTTTTGAATTATTATTGTTATTAAATTACTTTACTGCATCAAAAAGTGTTAAGAATTAGTGAAATTATCATGTAACAAAAATCTATTGTCTACAAGTTGGATAATAATGGATTACCCTATTCCAGGTTAGTTTAAAAGTTCTTTACTATTATAAAATCTTTATTTAGAGCTTATTTTTTATGTTGGGTGGCTTTACTGTTTTTAAAATGGTTTATACATAGAATTGGCTTGTGGTATCAGCTTCTGCATGAAACGTTTCTCACTTCCCGTACTTGCAATGAAAATCAGATGTTTACTGGAAAGCCTACTCCCTCCCTTATGCTTTAAGCGAGGCAAACTAGAATTTACCCAAATTCTAAGGTGCTTACAAGCAGTGTCTAGGCAAGTCAAAATTAGTATTTTTGTTTTTTTTTTTTTTTTTTTTGCTGTCGTCAGTCTTTCGACTGGTTTGATGCAATCCTCCATCCTTTCCTATCCTGTGCTAACCTCTTCATTTCTACATACCCCTTACAGCCCACGTCCTCAATTATCTGTTTCATATATTCTAATCTTTGTCTTCCTCTACAGTTCTTACCTTCAACTGTTCCCTCCACTAACAAATTAACCAATCCAGCATGTCTCAAAATATGACCTACCAGCCTGTCTCTTCTTTCCGTAAGCTTCTTCAACACACTTCTTTTCTCACCCATCATTTCCAAAACTCGTTCATTTCTTACTTTGTCTGTCCACTTAATTTTCAGCATTCTTCTGTAGCACCACGTTTCAAATGCTTCAATTTTATTTCTTTCCGGTATTCCTAAAGTCCATGTTTCGCTATCATAAAGTGCTGTGCTCCACACAAAGAGTTTTAAAAAGTTTTTCTAATTCCTAGATCAATATTTGAAACTAAAAGGTTTCTCTTTTTCATGAATGCTCTCTTTGCTAGTGCTATTCTGCTTTTCACATCATTCCTGCTTCGGCCATCGGTTGTAATTTTACTTCCCAAGTAACAGAACTCACTTACTTCTCCTATTGCATCCGATCCTATTTTTATATTTAATCTACTGTGATTGCTATCATTTCTGCTAAATTTCATCACTTTTGTCTTGCTTTGATTTATATTCAGTCCAAAATCTTCCTTCAGTATTTTGTTCATGCCATTCAGTAACTTCTCAATATCCTCAGCCCTCTCTGCTAACAAGACAATGTCATCAGCAAATTGTAGCATACTGATTTTTTCTCCCTGAAAACTTATGCCAATGCAAATTTTTCTTTGACTTTATTCATTGCTTCTTCTACATACAAGTTGAATATTAACGGGGATAGACTACAACCTTGTCTCACACCCTTTTTAACTAATGCATGTCTCTCGTGATTCTCTACTTTTATTATAGCCACTTGATTCTTATATTGTTTATAGAGCATTCTTCTACCTCCATATTTTAGACCTGACTTCTTTAAAATTTTGAACATCTTGTCCCACCTAACATTATCAAATGCTTTTTCTAAATCAACAAATGCCATAAAAGTATCTTTGTTTTTCTTGATCCGCCCTTCTAGTATTAATCCTAAAGACAGAATTGCTTCCCTTGTACCACGATTTTTCCTAAACCCAAACTGATCTTCACCTACTATCTCTTCTTTCTACCCTTTCCATCCTTCTGTATATTATTCTGGTCAGTAATTTTGAAGCATGTGATGCTAGACTAATGGTGCGATAATTCTCACATTTGTCGGCTTGTGCTTTCATCGGAAGTGTGAAGATGATATTTTTTAATAAAATCAGTTGGGATTTCTCCTGTTTCATAACTTTTTGATATCAGCTTGAATAATCTTTTGATTCCTTCCTCTCCTAGAGATTTAAGAAGTTCTGCAGGGATCTCATCAATTCCAACTGCCTTATTTGCTTTCAAGTCATTCAGAGCTTTATTAAATTCTGTCCTCAAAACAGGATCTCCTACGTCATCAATGTCGACATCACCTTCCTTTTCCATTACACTATTGTTCAAGTCGTCCCCAACATACAGTTTCTCAATGTATTCTTTCCATTGGTTAGCTCTACCCTCTGAGCTTAAAAGAGATTTCCCATCAGCAGCTTTAATGTTCATACCTATTTCTTCATTTCTCCGAAATTCTGTTTGATCTTTCTGTAGGCAACATCTACTTTACCTACGACCATTTCCTTTTCTACTTCTTCATACTTTGCTTGTAGCCATTTTTCTTTTGCTATTTTGCATTTCCTATTTATTTGATTTCTAAATTGCCTGTACTGTTCTCTTCCTGCTTCATCCTGAGCATTTTTGTACCTTCTCCTCTGATCCATCAGCTCCAAAATTTATTCTGTTATCCAAGGTTTTCGGGCAGCTTGTTCCCTAAAGCCTAATGTTTCTTTACCAGCTTTCATTATTTCGGTCTTTAATGCATTCCATTCGTACTCGGTTGAGCTCCTTTCAGAGTTATTTCTTAGACCCAAGTCTACCTACCATTTCTGCAAATTTTTCTCTCGTGCTAGATTGTTTCAGTTTATTCACTTCCAGTCTGTTCTGCTTATACTGCTTCCTTATTCGCTTAAATTTCAGCCTGCACTCCATTATTATCAAATTATGGTGAGAGTCTATGTCTGATCCTGGGTACGCTTTACAGTCTAGAACTTGATTCCTGAATCTCTGTTTGACCATGATATAATCTAGCTGATATCTGCCTGTATCCCCAGGACGTTTCCAGGTGGATATTCTTCTTGCATGGTTCTTAAACAGTGTGTTTGCCACTACTAGCTTATATCTTTCACAAAATTCTAGAAACCTGCTTCCTCGCTCATTTCTTTCTCCTAGACCAAGACTTCCTACAGTATTCACCTTCTCCCACTATTGCATTCCAATCACCCATGATTATTAGATTTTCCTCCCCCTTCACATATTGGATTAATTCTTCAATTTCGATATATATTTTTTCTATTTCTTCATCATCTTCCTGTGACGTTGGCATATACACTTATACTAATGTGGTTGGGACGGGCTTAGTTTCTAACCTCATCAAAATAATCCTGTCACTAAACTGTTCATAATAACTCGCCCGTTTCCCTACTTTCTTGTTCATTACAAATCCTACACCAGTGACTCCATTGACAGCTTGTGTGCTAATTATCCTGTGTTCCCCAGACCAGAAATCCTGTGCATCCTTCCATTTAATCTCACTAATACCAACAACATCTAACTTCAGTTGTTCCATCTCCCTTTTTAAGTTTTCTAACCTACCTGCCCTATTCAGACTTCTAACATTCCACGCTCCGACTCGTAGAATGTTTCTATCCATTCTGATGACTCCTCCCTGAGCAGTCCCCACCCGGAGACTGTACTTAATGAATTCAGTCATTTAACAAATGAGACATTGTTTAAAACAGTGAAAAATAACCAAGACACAGGAATATAATACACATAAAAAGTAAATTACGACACTGACACCACTGCACAAACAGAGACATAATTTAATAATACATAGAAGTTATATTACAAGCAAAAAACATTAGGTTGGCATCACTGTAAACGAATGTAAACAACAAGGTTTGGCTGTTCATCAGACAAAAAAGTGTCAATTTCAATATATTTGAAAACAGTGGTAGGATTACCTCCAAAAAACAGAGTAACAACAGCTATTATCATAGTTATGTGGAACCATAACTACAGTTCACGTCACAAAAAAAGTGCAAATGGAGCTATTCATGACCACCATGTAACGGCCTCAACCATAAGTCGTAAGTAGAATGTAGTTTATTATTAGTTAGTTTTGTATATTAATATTGTAATTTTGTTAACACCAACATGTATATACATCCACAGTCACTGACGATGCCCCATTCCACAAGGGCGAAACGCGTCTGAGCTTACATCAATAAAACCAGTTGCTAATAGACGGTGTTTTTATTTACAATTGTGTAATTTGAGAGGATTACATGTCCTCGGGATACCCTTTAGGTCTTTAATGCAGTGGTTTCCCATTGCCTTCTGCATCCCCATGCCGTTGATCATTTCTGATTCATCTGCCTTTAGAGGCCGTTTCCAACCTCAAGGGCAAGAGGGTGCACTGAACCGCTCCCCGCTCTTCCGCCCTCATATCATATAGAATTAGACAGTTAGTTACTGATTTTATAACACATTATAAAAAAATCAAGTGAATATCACAAAAAAAAACCTCCTGCCTGATGGGGAAAAACTAAAATGATATTTGAATTCAGCATGAAAAATACATCTAGAATCTCATGTTTTTGTTCTTGTTAAAGAAAAAAAAAAGTTCATTTTTGTAGACCAGTGTTATCTTAAATTTCAGATAGCCTATGCATAGCTCTAATCAGATATTTTTCTTGCGTTGTTTGTCCAGAGGAGTTACACTGGCTACAGAACATGGAAATTCCTGCTATCTCAATTTTTTACTTATCTGCTCTCATTTTGCTATCCAGTTCTCACAACTATATACGAGTTTTATATGAATTTAAAAATGTGCACCTTTCTGTGCCTTTCCTATTAATGTACGGCTAGCTGCACCACACATTCTGTAAAATCTTACATAATTTTACATTTATATCTACTCTTTGCCAGCAGAACACATTGATACCCAAATAGTTGAAATTAATTACTTGCTCCATTATCTGTCATTAATAAATCATTATATTACACCTCATGTGATATTTTTCTACAAAAACCATTGTCTTAGTTTAGTCTAGGAGATTTTCATACTGTAAAATTTGTATTTTAATTAATTTGTTGGATGATATTTGGAGATCTATTTTTGTTTCACTAAAAATAGACTGGTTGCCTGCAAATAAAATTGTATTTAGTACCATATCAGCAACTGTAAAATTTTTATATATAGTATCCTGCCATTGATGAGATCATGTTCTGAGCCAAGTCAACATTCTAAAGTACGTATTCACTTCTCTTTCTTAAACAGAATAGATTCTCTCTGTGTTATGGATCATTGATTTATAACAAAAGAAAAATCTGGTACCTTGGCCATTATGCATGCAATGTTTAGTAAACTAGATAATAAAACCTTTGTTTATATAAACACAGTAACTGTATTGCTTTATCAAGCTTATAAATACTCAGCAGCACACATATTGTCTTTCATTTTAGTAAAAATTATGGCATGTAAAATGGTCAAGTCACCAGATTTTTCTTTTATATTAAATTAAAGAGCCACAACAGAGACGGAATTTATTCTGTTTCAGAAAGTGAAGTGAACACAAACTTTAGAATGTTGACTTGGCTCG
This sequence comes from Vandiemenella viatica, assembly GCA_031002005.1. Classification (NCBI taxonomy): domain Eukaryota; kingdom Metazoa; phylum Arthropoda; class Insecta; order Orthoptera; family Morabidae; genus Vandiemenella; species Vandiemenella viatica. Next base: position 81,740,783 of record CM061921.1, read on the forward strand.
GAACAAGATCTCTCAACTTTTTGTCACTAAACAACCATGAGACTTGACCTATTTTTAGATGAATTGTTTTGTGTGACTTTATTTCTTCTTGTAAGTTGATTACTTATTCTGAATTGTCACTCAAAATTAATGGTTCCATTTAAAATCAGTGGATAAGGACATTTTAGAATACAAAACATTAACAGGCGTGTGCCCGTTACCAACAATGCCCTCGCTCTGTGCTAGCAATGGGTGTGCATCTTATCAAAGCAAAACTGATTGACATCAATATAACTGTCTCCATAAATTAATTCCAAGTATCTTCCAAACTAAGCATAGGAACAACATAAAATTTAAGGTGTGAATTAAGCTTCCTGATCTCAATGCCCAAAAGAAATTTGAGGCATATAGTGTCATACAGAGCAAAGGAATTAACTTGCAAATATTCACCAAAACACTTCATGTTTGGGATTGCCATTACAAACAGTGAAAATCACCAACACTGCACTTTTCTTATGATGTGGTGATGAAACCATATATTAAGTGGGTACCCAAAAATAACCAGAATAGCATTGCCATGGGTGGAGCTTCTGTAGTACGTGTTTCTGCCGCTAAGCATTTATAGCGCAACTCACTGCTAGTTCAGTGCTGCCTGTGTTGTCGACCTGGCTTGTTCTGTTAATCTGCAGCGATTGTTTTTGCTAGCGCTGTTTTGTTATTGTTTTGTTTTTGATGATGGCAAGTTTAAGTGAACAACGTGAATCTGTGAAATTTTGTTTTCTACTCAGTAAAAATGCTGCTGAAACCATTTTAATGTTGAAAACAGCTTACAAAGATAATGCTATGGGAAAAACTCAAGTGTACGTGTGGTTTGCTTGGTTTACAAATGGCAACATGTCGACTGATGACAAACCTTATTCTGGAAGTCCATAAACTACCCGAATCGACAAAAATGTTTAAAAAAATTGAGAGCTTGTGCTCTCAGACCATTGACAGACAACTTATCAACTAGAGCTTGGTTCAGCGAATTTTAACCGAAGATTTGAGAATGTAAAGGGTTGCTACCAAGTTTGTCCCTCATTGTTCCTCAGGCTCTGACTGACAATCAAAAAGAACGTCAACTTGAACCATGTTGTGCTTTGATTCATCCCAGATTTTCTGTCAACTGGTGATGAGTCATGGTGCGATGGTTACAACTCAGAAACAAAGCAACAGTAAAGTCAATGGAAGACGTCATTGTCACCCCATCAAAAAAAATGTCATCAAGTCAAATCAAATATCAAAACAATGCTCATTTGCTTTTTTGATGCCAAGGGCATAGTTAATTCAAAGTTTGTTCCACCACATCAGACCATCAATCAAACCTTTTATTTGGAAGTTATAAGAAGATTACGCAACAGTGTTTGTCAAAAAAGACCCGATTTGTGGCAGACAGGAGACTGATTCTTCCATCGTGACAATGCACCTGCACACACACCTGTCTCTGTCACAAAGTTTTTGGCTAAAATGGCATGGTTCTGCTGCCCCATGCACCTTACTCGCCTGAACTGGCTCGATGTGAATTTTTTTTATTTCCACGCATAAAAAGGAGCATTAAAGGACACTGATTTCACAACATTGAAGATGTCAAGAAAGAAATGAGGGAGGAGCTTAAGCTTCACTATAATCCTTTCGACTATACTCGTGTGTGTTGCCATGAATATATTAAAATCAATAAAGAAATTATCAACTTTGTCCGATCTCTCTCAAATTCAATCAGTGTTTAGAACTAATTATTTTGAACCTTTTACTCCATTATGAATTTAGTGAAATAACTTACTTGGTTTAGCCATAATTTAAATTTTAAAAATTTTGCTTTATGTTACGGTTTTTCCTAAAATCTTTCACTTTTGTATGAGTTGCTATGCTAACGTTATCTTCCAAAAACTCTCAATAGTTAATTTGTTTTTTCTTTTCTTAATTAATTCTCTTATTAAGATTTCATGATCGTTATATTTTTCCTGACGTGTGCAAACTTTAAATTCTTTCAAAAACTTATTAATTCTTGTCCTATGTTCTTGAAATTATGGATTTAAAAATCTTTTAATATGTTAAACCCAAATTTACTCTTTTCTGGCAGAATAAATAGTGCTTCTTTCATGTCTAGCGAGTTCTTGTGGATATGGGTATATTTTCTTTGATAACTGTTTCATTATCGCACTTTTCGTTATGAAATATTTCTTTCTCTTATTATGAAATACTATCAGTGTATTCTCTCATTCTTCCCATTCTATTTAACTATAATTCTATTACATCCTGTTTTATTATTAGATAGATATGTATGTTTGTCCAGTATCATACTCTAATGTGGCTTGTGAAATATTCTAATACCTTTTGAACTCATATGTTTCCTATCCTAAATGATGTGGATCTTTTATGTTCTTGTCTTTTCCTGTTATTCTTTATCTTATTGACTTTCAATCATTACATTTGCTGTTTAATAATTTCTGACAATGTGGTTCTTTGTAAATATTCTAAAATGTTAACTTTCTTTTGAGACTTATAGGGGTTTATGACTCTTACAAAGATGATTATTAGATTATTCCTGTACAAACATTATCTCATAATGGTTTTACATATTTATGTTTTTTAATATTTCTGATTTTTTTTTCTTTTTACTCTCCCTCTAGACACGATACCGGTCTTCCTTTTAAGTGTGCTGGGTACTGTTACGTTACACAATGAAAGCATAAATAAATTCGCTTGGGTACAAAACTGAATAAAAGAAATTAAGTTAGATCAAAGGAAAATATAATCACTTTTATGAAACAAAGACCAATTACACAGAGAGGAAGGCTCAAAACAAAATAAAAGCAAATCACAGATAAAAGAAGGCACAGTAGTGACACAAAGAGAAATAACTTAAAAGAATTCTGCACTATCCACTGCAAGGAAACAATCGAAGCCATGCAGCAAATTAAAATAAAAATTTTCAGAAAAGAAGTAACCTCCAGTTACCACAGGTCATGACAGAACTGTATCAACATATGAAACATCATAATATTCGGGTGTATATTCTCCATCAGCAAAACACTGTGCATGCATGGTGGAAGTCAAGGGCCAATTGCTGTGATTTCTGGTAGCTGAGCAGACTGAAGGAGCACAGTTAGGTTCAAAAATAGAAAATAATCAATGAGAAGTGGTGCAAGGAGTTGAAGAAAATATACCCAAACTTTTCAAAATAAATGAACAAAGTAGCCTGCATTTGTTTTTAATATCAACCATATAATCTATATCTTGAGAAATATTGGGCTGATATAAATTCAATATGAGGAGAACTGAAGGGTGAACAAATAAGAAGGATGCAACAAATAGCAATCACATTGCAGAATTGCTTCAAATTAATGAAACAACTACAAATTTACAGCAGAATAACAACTCTTCCATACTGAATTGTAATAATTTTGGTAAAGTTTCCATTCTTTTTTTTTCAAGGTAATACGTTTTATCCCTCTTTTAACAATTTTTTACCCGGCTCTTTAGCATTATGGTAATTCTTCCAGAAAATATTCCTTTAAACAATGATTTTTTTCTTTAATCGCCATCATTATAAAATTGATGCAGATATTTTTCTTGGGAAAAATGGGGTGTGAGGGCTTGGGAGAGACTATATTAGCCTCTGTCAACCAAATATTTAACACTCCATCACGTAGGGCACCCCATTTGCATGGACAAGGCTATGGCGACTGACTGATTCCAATAATAAAGAGTCACCAACAGCTTGCCCAATGGCCTCCTGAAAGGAGTGGTCCAGAGCACATTCTTGTCCTTGGGGTTAGAAACAGCCCCTGAAGGTAGAATCAGAAATGATCAATGGCATGGGGATGCAGAAGGCAACGGGAAGCCACTGCATTACAGACCCTATGGGTATCCTGAGGACATGTAAACCTCTCAAATTACTTATAAAATGATGGCTTCTTCCTGGATAAAATATTCTGAAGGTAAAATAGTTCCCTAATTAGATCTATGGATGGTGACTGCTCAGGGAGGAATCATCAGAATGGATAGAAACATTCTGTAAGTCGTAATGAGGAATTTTATAGGTCTGAATACAGCATACAGATTAGAAAATTTAAAAAGGGATATTGAACAACTTAAGTTAGGTGTTGTTGCAGTTAGTGAGATTAAGTGAACGATGGACAAGATCTCTGGTCTTATGAACACAGAATAATTAACAAAGTTGGAGTTACTAGTGTAGGATTTGTAATGAACAAGAGAGTAGGAAAAGGGATGAGTTATTATGAACAGTGACAGGATTATTTTGACGAGGGTAGAAACGAAGCCTACTCCAACCTCATTAGTACAAGTGTATATGCCAATGTCACAGGAAGATGATGAAGAAATGGATAAAAGTTATGCTGAAACTGAAGAATTCATCCAATATGTGAAGTGCGAGGAAAATTAATAATCATGGATGATTGGAATGTGGTAGTGGCAGAAGGAAAAAAAGAGGAATAATGTAGGAACTTTTGGTTTGAGAGAAAGAAATAAGTGAGAAAGCAGATAGAGAAAATTTTGTGAAAAATAAACTCATTGTGGTGAGCACACTATTAAAGAACCATGCACAAAGGATATACACCTGGAATCGTCCAGGGGATACAGGTAGATATATCAGCTAGATTATATCATGGTCAAACACAGATTCAGGAATCAAGTTATAGACTGTATATCATATCCAGGTGCTGATATAGATTCTGACCACAATCTGATAGTTATGAAGTACAGGCTGAAATTCAAAAGAATAAAGAAGCAATACAAGAAGAACAGATTGGAAATGAACTATCTGAAACAACCTAACATGAGAGAAAAATTTGCAGAGATGGTACACGTGGGTCTTAGAAATAACTCTGAAAGGAGTTCAACTTAGGGCAGATGGAGTTCAAAGAGAGAAATAATCAATGCTGGTAAAGAAACATTAGGTTTTAGGGAACAAGCTCCCCGAAAACCTTGGTTCGCGGAAGAAATTTTATAGTAGATGGATCAGAGTAGAAGGCACAAAAATGTTGAGGAGGAAGCAAGATGAAAGCAATACAGACAATTCAGAAATCAAATAAACAGAAAATGCAAAAAAAGCAAAAGATAAATGGCTCCAAGAAAAGTGTGAAAAAGTAGAAAATGAAATGGTCCCAGGTAAAGTAAAAGAGGCATATAGTCATCCACAGTAAGCTTACTTTAAGCAACTAAGTGTGCTAGAATTTTTAAATATTTTTGGCAAGTGTTGTATAGGCATATATGGCCAATTGGTCATATCCAGTTGTGACATTCAGTGGACACCAAAGTCCCCCAATACAACCTCCATGGATGCTTTTGTGTGGAGTGCAATGAAAAACATTGTTTACATAAAAAAATGAATCAAAAGGAGAATCACAGCAAAAAATATTGAAGATAGGTTTGAAGGAAATTACTTAAAATTGGATTTTCCCTGTGATCTTTAAAGAAGTTTTTATTATTTAAATAGAGCGAATGGAGGGAAATTAGATCAAACACTTGAGTAATTTCAAGAATTTTGAAAATGTTTTCACACTTTTTAATAAACATTTTATTTGTCAATATTATTATTATTATTTATTATTAAGTTCAAACAGTTGTAACTTCCTTACTATTCATTTTGTTTAGTAGTGGAAGGAAAATATCTACACCAATTTTATAAGGATGGCGATTAAAGAAATAAATAATTGGTTAAGGGAATATTTTCTGGAAGAATTGCCAAAATGCTAACGAGACAGGTAAAAGTTTGCTACAAGAGAGATGAAACATAATATTCTGAAAAGAAATTATTATTCTGCTGTAAATTGGCAGCTGTTTCATTGGGATAGGCCCAGTAGTTCTCGATATACACATAAAACAGTTCATTTAGAGTGTCAAATGAAGTCATTAAACATAAATCTCTCCATAAATATTTAGCCTTCAGCCATACAAGTTACAGTTTCTTTCCTCTTATGAGATGCTGTAACAGCTCTATCAAAATGTAAACTTAACATCATGTATATACAAGCTGGTTTAAAAAATTTCAGTAGCCAGCCAAAACACAAATTTATATTTTTATTTGGAAATTAAATACAAGAACATTACACTGTGCCACACAAACATTTCCAGAAGATGTCAATAACTTTATTTTATTTTTTTATCACCATAAAAGTAGTTCCCCCCAGACTGCAAACAATAATCCAAAATCACTTTTTCCAAGTATGTAATTCCACTGAAAGTTCAGTATCAGTCTCCTCCAGTCTTCTTCTTCAACTTGGATCTAATTATGTGAATGAGAAAGACATCACATGGAGTTAAAAAACAGAAAGTATGGTGGATGAGGAACAACTATCATGTTGCTTTTCATGAAAATGGCCCTACAAAGAAAACCTTATGTGATCTAGAATTGTCATGATTAAGTACACAGTTTTTTACCCTCCACATCTTAGGACATTTTCTCATTTATCAGGCAGATCCCAATAGAATACAACATTAACCATCTGATCCAGATGGACAACAAATAATCTCTCCAATTAAAACAAATTCTTAACAATTATTCAACACTGCTGTTGACTCGTCATGCTTTCTTTGGTTGGGATATGGATGGTTTCTTCCATTGTGATTATGGTTTCTTTAACCTACTGCTGAATTTCCGGGCAAACATGCATGTGGTGGTGCAGCTCTATACTTAACAACTCTGGAATGACCTGCACTGTAATCCTTCTCCAGTACTGAAAAAATGCACTGACACATGTCATAAGAATGGCCTTCTAAATTAAAGACCTCTTGGATAGTAAGCCTACAATCTTCCAGTATCATATTTTACAATTTGCTTACTTAAGCTTGCCGATGGTCAACATCACCAGCTGATGTTCACCAATTTCAAAAGTGCTTGTACCAGTCTGCCAGTGGCCCAATGCATTGTCACCAAATACATGCTTCAATAGCATGCACATTTTAATAGCAGTTTCACTGAGTTTACAGCATAACTGGGCACATGCTTTTTCTCTCACATTAGTCATCACAAAATTTCAAAGTACAATACATGCAACAACGAAAACTCTCTCAGCAAGATGCCAATTTACAACTATATCACTTCACATATTAATTGTTGAAGACCTTTATGTTGAGAAATGGTACATGGAATTTGATTGTACTTCCAACTAATAATGTGCATTAAGTCAGAACTTTTAGGTACTATTTCATAAAACAGCTCCAAAATCATATAAAAAAATAAATTTGTTTCATAGAAGCCAAGTTCACACAATATCAGTGAGTCCAAGCAACTGATTGCAGACCTGATATTTCCCGACTATTATGAAAATTAAATATTGAATTCACATCTACAACTGCTGGCTATTCAAAATACTTTTAACTATACTTAGACATTATTCTAGCTTTTATTAGCCATTGTCATTCATGTACTGATAAGACCTCTCAGAATTATGACTACTCATCGTTATAAATGTCTACAGATATGAAACTTAGAGTATGTATACTCTGTTACGAAGTTTCGCTGATTTTGCACTCTGCCAAACAGCCAATCGAACTCAGCAGTTACACTGGCCCAGAATTCGACTGATTTTCCTTCAGTTCCCAACATAAAGGTCAGGCCACACTTGTCTGATACTGGTCAGCACTGTCACTGCAGCAACACTTTTCTTATTGTTGGCACTCATTCGATTGAAGTTAGTTCAAACAACACCACATATCATCCGACACTGGCTGACACCCTGCCATCATTAGTATGGTTTACTTTTTGATGGTGCGGTGTTGGGCTGGTAGATGTAGAGAAGCTTGTAAAGGGAGGTGAAAAATTTATGGTATTCTAAGACCAAATGTTTTCACATTACTGACTGCCTTGAAAAAGTGTCTTTTCTCTTAAACCTCACTTTAAGTTCATAAGATGATGATAAACAGTAGATGATGTGATTCTAAAACATTCATAAAATTTTTATTATATTTGAACACATATTTCATTACTTCCAAATTTGGCCTGATGTCTCAGATGATTACGACATGTGATTGGGATATGGAAGGTCCCCAGTTCAAATCCCAGTATTGGCTGCAATTTTTATAGGCATTAAAATTTTATTTTCACCTCTGGCAAAGCTTTGCTTTGTTAACACAAAGATGCTAGTATTCTCCATGGCTAGAATTCCACGTTAAACTATAGGCCTTCTTCTCCTGGAAGGATTACCAGAGTAAGCTAGGTGGCTACGATAGAGGTTCACAGCACAGCCAGTAAGAAATTCAGAAAATAGGTCTTTGAGACAGTGTGAAATTATTATAAAGCATCTTTGTGGACCATATCTACATCCAAATATATAAACAGTTGATTTTATTGATATGTTTATTTTTAATTTCATTACTACACATCTGTGTATATAAATCACCAATAGCGTCTGGTATGTTGTCACCTGAAATTGAAAATGTATGAGAAGTTGTGATATGAAAAACATATCATGTTTATGGGAAAATTTATGCAATTTATTGAAATATCAAAACAAGACATAAGAAGTGTTAATTGGTGAAAATACATTTCTACTGCTGGGTAGGTGAAAGTATGTATCGGAGATGCTTTCAATTCGATATGGCCATATGGCTAAAAATAAAAGCACAGATATTGTGATGCAAGTGCATTCAGCTGAATAAAACAAAATTATTTAGTGATAGTAGAGTTTCACAGAGATTGGCCGAGTTGGTCGGTCATAGTGTAACCCCTTCCACTGGAATCCATACTATTGCATACTTTTGTTTGTTTGTCCGATATCGGCAGAATGAAAAATTGGCCAAGTCGGTTCCAGTATAAATGTACCCTTAGTCACCTCGCCTGCTTCAGTGATGTATTGTTGAACCTCCCACTTGCCAGAAAGAATCTATTCTAATCAGTGTAGCCATTTGCTTGTGAAACATTCATCTTTTGTTCTGTATGATAGGCATACTTTTGTTTCTGAAATGTGTAGTTTATGAGGCAGAAATAGGGGACAGTTCCAGCACTGGCCTAGATTATATTGGGAAACTGCCTAAAAATTGCAATCAGGATTACTTATAGGCAGGGCTTGGTATTACCTGTTGCACTTTCATGATCTAGTGTGGTGGTTATTTAATGAGTGCAGTGACGCTGGTGGGTACATTACTCAATACCTATTAGTAATTATAGGTTGTTTTAGTTTTACAGCCAACACAATGCAGCAAATAGTGTGGGACTTGAAAGTTTATTACAATGACAGTTTACAGTTTAATTCACTGGAATTATTTTTTTATTTTTCATGGCTTCATATCTCAATAATGTTAAGGTTATTAGAGGTGAGAGAGGATAGGGAGCAAGGATGCCCTTCTTCAGGAACCTCCTTTCATGTCTCATGTCTGTCGTATGGATACGGCCTCACATTTTTTTACAGGTAAGCTGTTAAATATTTGAGTTGTGGTAGTTCTTTGTATTTCAGTGAGTCTTTATTTGTTTTTGTACTGTGTTCTCTGTTTGAAGAGCAATTTAGGTGCCTTGTTTCTTGAAAATGTTAAATCAGTAAGACGTCCATTTGTTGGAATATGTCGCGTTGCGGAAGTGTTTCTGGGGTAGGTTCTGTGTGGCTGAAGTTTGGATGTGTTATTTTTAGTCCATTGTTTTTTTTCTCCTATTGGTTTACAATTTCTCTGTTTATTAATTGAACTAGCTGTGATATTCGTGGACAGGCTGAAAAGAAATGAACACATGTTTGTACAGCACAAATAAAAACAAATATCAAGATCATGCACAAAGTACATAGAATTACAATTCTCCCTCTACACATACGCAAAAGTTTGAAGTCGTTAAATTCATCCAGTGTATTTTGAGAAGTGAAAGTATGGAGACGTGTTCTAGTGCTATGTCAACACAATTTAAACAGTGTGTAGTTATCAAATTTTTACCAGCTGAAAAATTTTCTCCTAATGAGATTCATCGTCATTTAAAGGCTGTTTGTGGTGACAATACTGTTGATAGGTCTACTGTAAATTAATGGGCAGTAAAATTTTGTGATTGTAACCATGGAAATTGTTGAAAAATGCAGTGGATGCCCGATCACTGCCACAGACGATAAACATCACAATCTCGTCAACAATTTGATTCAAAATGACTGGTGAATCATTCAAAAGCAAATCGTAAACCATATTGGAATATCCAAGGAATGCGTCAGCTTTATTATTGAACAATTGTGATACTGTAAAATCTGTGCATGATGGGTACCTTGCGCACAACTGTAGAGGCTTTGCGAAACCTAAAGTCTGAACCGATTCCACATAATCTTTACTCCCCCGATCTTGTGCCTTGAGATTTTTTTTTTTTTCTCTACTCAAGAAAGACCTCAAGGGTAATCATTACACCTCGGATGATGAGGTGAAGGCAGCTGTCAAATCCTGTATTCGAGAAAGTTCGGAAGAATTTTTCAGTGATGGAATAAAGAGATTTGTTACAGGTTGGGAGAAATGTGTTAACCTTAAGTGTTGAAAAATAAATATATCAGCTTAAGAATTGTACTCTAATGTAATTTTGGCATGAGCTTGCTTGCTATTTGTTTTTATTCGTGTTCTACAAGCATGTGTGCATTTCTTTTCAGTCTACCCTCATATATCCATTTTAGTTACCATTTTGTTTTTGTGTTGAATTCCATTTTACAGCTTTTCATTGTTAGTCGGATTCTGTTTGATCTATTTAGTATGAAACACATTGCAGCTTGTTTGTGACAACACGGGTGGTTTGAAGTGTAGTGTTTTATCTGGTTTGCTGCTGTAGGCTTTCTGTATATCTGTAATGAGTGTGTGTTTGTATCTTTTCTAAGATTCTGAGAGATTAAAAAAATTAGTTTTCCCTTGTCTTCCTTTTGTACTGTGATTTATTTAAGAAGTTTGTTTCTCTCTTGGTGTATTCATTTAAGAAGTCATCTGCTTCATAGATGAGATATATTATTTTTAACCAAATGTCTCCACCAATATATGATATTTTAACATTTCTGGAGGATTAGTTTATTAAATATTTCATTTTATACATGTTCTAATGACAATATTGGCCAATGTTCCTGGAACTTGAGATCCCATAGGAAGTAAAAACAAAAAACAAGGCATCAACATTGTTCTTTCAAGAGACAATTTGGTACACAAAACTTACTCCACAAATAACTACCACAACTGAGGAATTTACCAACTTACACGTCAATAAGTGAGGCAATGTTCATAGAATAGACACAAAGACAGTTTCAAACTAGATACAAATAATATATGAGGGCAATTAAGTACAGTATCCTTTCCAAATTCGCTAAACATCTCATAGAAAACAAACATTTACCAACAGACAAAAACACAGATATGTAAATCCTCACAATCAATAAATATAGACACAACACCCTCACTACAGGAAAATTACCACATCAAAAAACACTGATAAAGAAGTACTTACAGATCAAATAAACCTAACAAACCAAGGCTAATAAACACACACTAACCCAACAGACAAGAAAATAAAATAAATACGAACACAAAAACACCACACACAAATTGAAAACAAATAATGAAAAACATTACACATTCACTATCTTTCAAAACTGGCACTGTCAGTACAACCACGGCAGTAACAAACAAAAGTACATTGTACTAACCCTTATTTTGACAAATGCATCTAATCATAAAATGCTTTGTGGAAAAAGCAGAAATGTGCAGCTACCAACCCTAACATCACCAACGCAAATATTGAGTAATAAACAATCAGCAAAGTGTACAATTTTAGGATTACTTTAAACATAATTTGTAAACACACATATTTGTTGCCGATGTTGCCTCAATGAGAGCCGAAACACGTACAGTAACAAACAAATAAAAACAGTTGCATCTGTGTTATTTATCAACAATTTACATTTGAATTTCTGTGATCATTCCCATCCCCCCAAATACATGAAGTCATTCCACGAGCTATTGACCATTTGCAATTTTCAATAACGCACATAGTATTCTTAAACATTAAGAAATCTTGACAGCAAGCACACAAATATAAAACACCAAGCACTGAAAATAGTCATCTCTTCTTGTATCTGTACCAGTACCAACTGAATCAACCATACAAGTGGAATTTGGCTTGGTAAATTATGCAGTACTGCCAAAAACATATTTTACCACGAAGCCACTTTCCACTAGTTTTAACTACCTTCTACGATAAAAATTAAATTACCTGCAACTCCTGTAACTGATGAGCATTCATGAGGGCTGGAGAGAAAGCTTGTGCAATGAAAACATCGAGCTCGATTTTATGCAACAATATTTTTTCAGGATGAGACATGATAAATCTGAAACAGACAGTAAATAAAAAATTTAAAGATAGATCCAAAAGGAAAAATAGATTTCTGTACTGGATATGGAAAAAAAAAATAAGGAAAAAAATGATTATTAATAACTTTCCTCTCTCTCATGAGATGTCAAATACTAAAGACTGGGTGATATTCTACATAGCTGCCAATTCTTCATTGATTTAATAGCACTCCTTGATAATAGATTCAATTAACATTACACATAGTAACAAATTTTTATTGCAATAAGTTACTTAGACAGAATTTAAAACAAAAAATTATTTTCATACGGGATTCTTGACCTTAACATCCCTTTTAATTATTTATACATATATATTTTTAGGAAAAAAGTAGAAAACAACTCTATAGAAGGCTCTGCTAAAAGAACTATTGTAAGTCTCATTTAGTACACTCACTCGTTTTATACTCCATATTTATTCTTTATCATTACCCGCACAGACATCCGTTGTGCTGTGCACTTGTTACATCTCATCTTCAAGTTCGTAGACTTCAGCTACAGTTTTTAAATACACTACAGTTGGTGCTGTTTTATTGTTGTCCTAATATATTAATTTTCCTTTTGCATTTTTACCCATTTTCCACTGTTGCTAACTTATTGCTTCCTTGTAAAGAAATACCAAATTTCATTTTCTTTACATTCCTAATTTAACTCTTCCTCCTCTTCGTCTTCTTCCTCTTCACTACTTGATTCCCTTCCATATTAATTTACACTGCCATTTGTTTCTCAACAAATATCATTATTGTCTGAATCTTCTGCAGAAGCTTCTGCGTAAGCTTACTTTTATTCTTTATTTCATCTACTTCCACTACATATTCCCTTTCATCCTTTTTTTTTAATTTACTTTTCTTTCCAACGTGAGCATACATTTTTTCAATCCTTTTAAGATTTCTTTGATTTGACACACTACTTGTTTTAATATACCAAGTAGTTTTTATTGCTTTCTTATAATTTTCCTTGTGATGTCTCCAAAAACACATCTCAAATCATTGCGTAGCTTTTCTTGACTTAGTGTAAGTTGTTTACTCAAATTTTCTACAACTTTTTCAGGACTTATTTAATTCTTTTCTGCCACTTCCTGATTGTTACTCGAATGCTGATCTTGCATTTTGGCCTCAGTAGCTACTATGGTACCTGATCAGACACATCAAAAAATGTATTTTCATAATAGTTACCTACAACAGATTCATTTACTTCTGCCCAAATATTAATAAATATACTTCCAAGGATTTCCTCAGTAATACTCGCTGTTACAATATATAAAAAACTATTTCATATGATTGATATGTAGCTCCAATTTTTATTCATCAAAACTACTCAAGTAACAGGTATTCTGCCCTACAAACAGGCAATCCAAAGAATTAGTCATTTTTCTCAACTCAACAGTAATGTATCACTATAATAACCAAAAATTACACAACAGAAATCTTGATATGTGGAATTTTCCAACATCAGCCTAAAATGCCAAAATGACAAGAACCAAAAACCTTAAAAAAACTTATATTACGATGCAATGAAAACATGCACAAATACATTCTCAGCAACAATGAATGTGGAAAGAAACTAACTTGACAGGCCTAAAAATATATCCTTTTCTCAACCTCCAAAGTCCTACAAGGTCTCTCACACCATTCAGTTTCCCTTCTAACACCTCAGACCTAGACCATCACCCTGAATGTCCCATAACTGCCAACTATGGGTATCTCATAAAGCACATTTCTACATTCAAGGATCAACACCTACAATCTTTTTTCCCACACCCTTCTGTCGTATGTCAGGCACACTCCCCACTTCTTAGACCATTTGGCAACAGTTCTCACCTGCAGATTTCTTCCTGGTCGCCATAGACGTAAACTCGCTCAACATCAACATCCCCTACTGTCAGGGACTTGAGTGGTTTTCACCACTAACTCAACCTGTTCTCTCCACACACTCTCCCTGGGCACTGCCTTCCTCCTTTCACTGACCCATTTCATCCTAATCAAAATTTCTTCACCTTCCAATCCCACGTTTACCATCAGATACAAGGCACTGCTATGGGCATTCACCTGGCACCCTACTATGCCAACTTTTTCCTTGCCAGAATAGAGGAGCATCTCTGGAAAATAGCGCCTAGTAAACACACGTGTGGTGTTTGCTCTTACATAATAAAAGAGAATGTTTCAAGTATTTTGTGTTATAAAGTAAGTTCCTGAATTCATTTAAAATGTTCAGGAATAGTTTAAGAAGAGTTTAAAAAAGTGGCCACTGAGATCGAGAAAAACAAGTCAAAGTGGACGTGTGAATCATGTAAATGTGAGGTTAGCGTAATTGTTTCTTACAATATACACAATAGTAACAATGATGAACTAACTGTTGCCAAAATAGAAATTGTTTTCAATAAATACTTTACACCATTTAAACCTAATATTAAAAGGCTTAAGTGAAATCAAGTCAGAACTGGTGACAGTCGCTCAGCAAAATGTTGATAGATCAAAGCATTGAATTTATGTTGGTGACTTTCGAGTGTGTTCCAAACATCTGAGGATATTATAGCTGAAGCAACTGAGAGGAAAAACTTGGGGGGGGGGGGGGGGAAATTCATTGTATATAATGTTGCGGAGTCCAATAAACAGGTTGGTGCTGAACGTTTCATGATGATCAGGAGCTACTAGCAAAAGTTTGGTTGCCTGAACCAGCTGACATTCTTTCCAACATCAAATTATGTAGGATTGGTCATCTGGAAGATGGAAAAACCTATACATTGCTGATCAATACACCATCAATAAATAATAGCTAAAACTGTTGGTATGGACACTTGACAAAATTCTTTTCAAACCTGACCTGACCGAGGAGCAGTGAAACCTCCTGAAGAATCTTTGAGCTTTGATGAAGAATGATTGAGAATATGATACTAATGAAAGTATCAAGTATTTCAATGGAATTCCTAGGATGGTTGGAGCGTCTGCATTTCGTCTCCCCAAGAAGAACCACACTTTTCAAACGAGACCTTCCAGTGTTTTATCAAAACACCAGAGGGCTCAGAACAAAGCAAAGAAACTTTCTAGTTTCATCTGCATGCTGTCACTGTGGTGTGTTATGTATTACGGAACTGTGGTTCCACTCATCAATATTGGACAGTGAAATAGTTGGCAACAACTATAGCATTTTTAGGAAGGGTAGAAATCTGAGCACTAGCAATTATAAGCGCAGTGGAGGTTTATTCATCGTTGTCAAACATAACTGTTGAACCAATTGATATCATTCATGGAAGTTTGGTGCAACTTTTTGCTAAAATCAAGGGATTTGCTAGTCACATTATTATAGAATGTGTATACATACCCCCACAATATCATGCAGATGTTTACTTACATCACTTATCTATTTATACTTATGTTAAAAATAAATATCCTAATAATAAACTACTGATATTTAGCGAATAGAATATTTGTAGCAGTCTGCCACAGATAGAGTGTAGAATTTCTTCTAGCTAAGCAACAGAGTCCACAACGACAATGGTCAGATTCTGGACTTTTGCTTCCGTGACCTCAACATCATTATTGACAAAATGCCTCCAAATGCTGACGAGGACAAATATCACCCAGCACTGTCTGCTCATTTTAAATTCTGTTCTAACATGAAACAAAACGATACTACTTCATATGCATTCAAAATTGTTGAATATGCAGCCTTGAATAATTGGCTTGATCTATATAAAATAAACAATATTAATAATAAGATGAATTGGCTCTATGATATTGTACATAAAGGAACAGCTGAGTTTGTCCCATCAAATAAAAAAAAGAATAGAGATTATCGGTGCTGGTACTCAAATTAACTCATAATCACTATTAAGCAAAATAAAATAACACATAGGAACTTTAAAATGAAGAAAACAAACAGTAATTATTTAATTTATAGTAAACTGAGATTTCAGTGCATCCTGTTATCAAAACTATATAGAAAAGGTTGAAGATAGCTTGAAAAGTTATACAAGCAAATTCTGGAAAAAGAATAAAGAATAAACACCATAGTAATGTTGATATTCCGTCAACCATGGCCTGAAATGATACATATGGCAATGAGGTCAGTAATCTGTTTGGATAATTTTTTCAAAAGTATGAACAAAACTCCATCTGACCAACCACTTGATCCTGCTGCTGATCTCGGGTGCCAGACTTGACAGAATACCAAACTTATTGCCTATTGAATCCTAGGTTTTATATGTAGAGCAAGCAAGTAATTCACGAATTTCTCAGAATTCGTCAAACCCATACTGGAGTATGGGTCTGTTGTCTGGTTTCCATTCATTAAATTTACACATCAATCGTAGTGAAAAAATTCAATGAAAATTCTGTAAATCTTTATGCTATTATAAGCATCCTGAGGATGTAATCCATATCAATGATATTTATAACTGATATAAGCTTAGTAGTCTAATTAGTCGCAAACAAGTAACTGATCTGACTTTCTGTTTCAAAGTTGTCAATGGACTGGCTGACACGCCAGAAATCTTAGCTGACTTTGGCTTTATCTATCAAAGGCTGTGTTAAGAACTAGAAGGCTGATCTCATTTGAAAGCTCAAATAAAAACTATGTCAACCATGGACCTAGAAATAGAACTGCCAGGTTGGTGAACCAGTACCCTGCAGATATAAACTTTTTTGGAGGATCCCTTTCATCATTCTCACATGTGTAAAACAGTGCTATAATCATTTTCACAAGTGTAAAGCAGTGCAATAACATTTGATTTAAGCAATTATCTTTGGTTTTTCCTTAACTTATTTTATCATATATATGAACAATGCCAATTGACGTAAAATAAACAAATAAATGAAAGGTCACCTTACAACCCACCGTTTTATTACACTAAAAGTAAAAAATAATGTCATGTTTATTAATTTTAACATGACCACCACATCTTATAAATGGCAGCTCCTCAAAAACCTTCCCACAGCTTACACACTGCTTCCTACCCAGTGGCTATTGTACACCAACATTCCACACTATCACAGATTAAGTGCAATGGAATGCTTATCCAACAGCCCTTCAGGACATCTTTTCTCACCATCCCAACCCACAATAACTACTTTTCCTCAATGACCAAATATATCAAAATCCGTAGCGCTATCTTGTGTGAACGTATTAACCACTCCCGTCTCATTCTCTTCCTTGGACATCTGAAACAGCATTTCTAAGATCAAGTCCATCTAAAACATTTAATTTAGTTCAGGTTCATACTAGCTCTATGAATTGGTTGCATGGGGAAAAAATCTCATACACTTGCTTGACAAATCTAATCATACCCTAACCTTCATGTCTACTCTTGCACTCGGACTACCTTCCTAGAAATGTTTCTTTTGTTCTCTCTCTCTCTCTCTCTCTCTCTCTCTCTCTCTCCCCTATTATCACCACAGCACCAACCTACAACAGTGCCTCAACTTCGATGTTACAAAAAAAAATTAATAAGGTCTGACCACAAATCAACTATCAGTAAGAATGAATGACCATATTGAAATAGCAACAGTTCATGCCATCTCACATGATACCAACATCTTCAGATCCTGCATCACTGTATGTGAGATCAAAGTCCTCCAAACAGCAACAGCAGCTCCTCTGAACTCAGAAGGTGGGAAGCAGTTAACTAGTAAAAATTGGACACCAGGCAGCCTCCTAGTCTCAACCTAAGATAGTACTCAGTGACTTCCCCACTTTTCTAACAACTATCCCAAGTTCCCATCACCTCCTAAATCAAACCGTTGCTTCCTCTGCTAAAACAGGAAACACTACTTACCACAGGCGAAGCTAATACCAACAAATAATCACTTCATAGTTTATTTATTATTTTCACTCTTATTATAACAATTTTCTCCTCTTTATTTATATAACTTTTTTTATTTAATCACTTTGCTATATTCAGGTTTATTTTCTGCAGTTTTCAAGCACAGTCCCCTTCCCAACACCTACAACCACCTTTTCAACTTCCACATACAGCAGCACTTGATGCACTAGAGTTGTTACGTCAGCTCTGTAATGTGTTGAAGTAATTTCAATTTGCATTTTGGTACCATGCGCTACTAAAGAAGCCATGTAAAGACACAGTATGGTTTCATCACTAGAAGTTTAGTTGTACAGTGGTAACAATGAAAATGTAGTTAGGCAATAAAAATAAGGAAGGATAGGGAAAATAACAAATCACTGACCGGATCTGAAGGCAGGAGGGCCAGACAAACAAAATCTGAACAGAATTTACAATATTTTGGTTTAAAACCTTATTCATATGTGTAGGATTGGGCCATTTGGCAAGGAGGGGTGTGCACTCACAATGGCCTACTGCATGACTCATGAACTCCTGGAATAGAAGGAGGGGATGGTTTTGTTGGAGAAGGAGCAGATCTAGTGAAAATGAAGGTCTGAACTGTTGCAGGCTAGACTCAATCTCATTGTGCAAGCTATTGATTTCTACTTCAGTGGCAAAGTCACCCCGCCAACGCAGAGAGCAGCAGAACACTAATGAATCCCAGACCAAAGCAGCATAGTGAAACTTGGGGAGTTGGAGAGAATGTGAATCCCCACAATTATTCCCTGGATAAGGGAGTGAAGCAAAGATTAATCACAGACTGTTGAGATTTAACTGAAGGAGGAGCAGAGGCTTTTGGGGCAGGAGGCGGAGGGATTGAGTTGGGGAGATTGAAAATGTGAGCAAGCCACTGAGTCTTGAAAACCAGGGGTGGAATTTGAGTTCTGTGTGTATGAGTGTAATGTTGATAGGGGAGGGGCAGGCCTAGAACCAAATAGCATTTAACAAGAGCTGATAGCTCACGTAGGTGTTTTTGTGCATGTTGGGCCTGCATCTGTCACATTGTGACAAGGTCTGCTGAGCATGATGAATGAGGTGAGCAGATTTTGTGAGAGGATTTTGTGGAGGGAAACAAGTTGGGTGGAATATGTATTTGCCAAGTGAATATAATGTTGGAGCACCAGCTGGGTGAGGGTCAGTTGTGGCTCCTTTACACCTCTACTCTGTGTGAACAGAACACAGCTTGTCTTCTCCATCGAAAGTTAAAACCAGTTTTTAGAGAAATTGCCAAAGAGTAAATTGCTTTTCTCTATCAGTGGTTTGAAGGTTGACTGGAGAGCAAAATTAGTAAGTACTGGATGGGACTCGCTGGTGCAGATGAAATACTGTTAATACCTACAGCAAAGTAACACTTAAAATAGAACCACAGGAAATACATTTTATTAAAACAAAGTATATGATAGCTGTGCACAAAGGCATCTGATATTGCCACCTCCAGCAGAGTACTATTGTAATAAGTGTGTCAGGTTATTACAGAACTTGGAACACCAGATGGGGAAACAATTTTCATCCTTCCCAAATACTTTCATATTCAACTTGTTAAGGCCATTCCATATAAAATACTCACAGTTCTCTTCTTGACAGTTTTCAGCAATGGGATTAATACTGCTTTTTGCTTTAAGAAAGGTAACTTTCATATAGACTGCACACAATTAAAAATATGAACAAAAACTACTTACACTGCTGATTAAGATGTCTCGATGTATAACAACGGAATTCACCTAGCCCAGAAAAGTGTTATGTGCACTATTTGAAATTATAACAAATAGAAAAGAGGTATTTGTATGCTTTCAAGTTAGTGTATGAAAAACACAAACAATTATTCTACACTGCTGACTTTCTCTTGAGAAATTTTTTACTGTAGCAAGCTGTGGAAGAGATACTACCACAACACTTGATACACACTGGATTGACTACCATACTTCTGCAGACAAAGTGGAACGACTGGGGTAGCTTCTTCATGACACCCTATCTCATGACCCAACACTGTGTAAAATACTCCAGGAATGGAACAGTCTTGAACCATTACAGAACACAACTCCTCTCCTTAGTTGCAGATTGATACTCTTAGTTCTTCGAAGGAACATATGATTATCATGGGTTCCCCAAAATTCTTGGTACTAATAGATTAGCTGCCCAGTGGATCATCTGGATCAAACAATTACATTTTATTTAAGATCATTCGCTCTATAAAGAAAAGCCTGGCAGCTGGAGAGTACCAAATTGCTCTGAACCACTAACTCATCATCAAACTAATTGAGATTTGTGTTTGGACGAAGGTGACAAGCAAAAATGACAGTACAAAATGTTTTAAAGCCTCCTGCCAGGGGAATGCACGAATTCGTGAACAGTTGCTAGTTATGTCATAGTCACGGGTGCCAAGTGCCTTTCCATGAAGAAGAAATGGTGTCGGAAGCAAGGTGGGGTGAGTTGGGCAGTGGGACGAGCCTTTGAAATGTTGCATCAACCAGTGGGAGGCCCAAGAGTATTTTATAAAGCTGATACACCTGCAGAGTCTCTATTCAAGAATAACATTGGTCATGAGTGCACCCAATGAGAACTTGACCAATTCAGTCATCAAGTTTTCATTGAAACAAAATAACCAATCTTTACATCCCTAGACCACCCAACACAGTGCTATTGCTCTATGACAAAATCCAAGATCTAATACTGCAGGATAGGTAACGAGATTTCCCCCCTTAAATATCAAGAGACTGTACTTGCTTGTACATTTTTTAATTCCTGCAATTTTTAATCTTCTTCATACATCAAATAAGATATTTGTTTCAAATCTTTCCTCTTACAAGGTAATGATGCAACTAAGGAAAATGGAAGCGGCTTCTAGGCGATATAAATAAGAAAATAAAGGGAAATTAACCCACCACATCCCAAAGTGGAAGGATGCGATGAGAGGGAACACTTATGCTGACAAACAACTACACAATATTTCGGCATCTGCCTTGTTCACAAGTAGAAAAACGGGCCATTAGGCTAGGAACGTGTGTACACAACGAACGTTATCTAATGACTAACCATGTAGTGGGGGAGGGGGGGGGGGGAGAACGGCTAAGGAGTAGACTATCGATATCGGTATGCAATGTCTGAGATAATATATTGCAGGCGATGGTAAAATGAGCATATGTAGTTTGGGTACAGTATAAACAAGGGGGGGGGGGGGGTAGATTGGGTTAATTGAACCCGGGTCCAATTAACCCATCACTACCCCCCCCCCCCGTGTTTATACTGTACCCAAACTACATATGCTCATTTTACCATCGCCTGCAATATATTAAATATATTATCTCAGACATTGCATACCGATATCGATAGTCTACTCTTACAAGGTAAGGATGATGACATTTGTATGCACCGAGCGGGGCGGTGTAACGGTTAGCGTTCTCGCCTCGCATTCGGGAGGACGGCGGTTCGAATCCCCGTCCGGGCATCCAGATTTGGGTTTTCCATGGTTTCCCCAAATCACTCCAGGCAAATGCCGCACAGTGGGCCAGAATCGCAAAAAGCTGGCCAAAATATAAAAAGTTGTTCAATTTGTACCAAAGTTAGTATGTAAAGGTTATCAAAGTTGCTGATTAAGAATATAATATCAAAAAGTGAAAATAGAAAATGGCGGATCCAAGATGGCGGACAAATATTGCTAAAAGTCATTTTATTCATATAAAAGTAATTTTTGTGGAATTATCGAGGTTGCTAGAGTTGATCAATTTGTACCAAAGTTAGTACGTAAAGGTTATCGAAGTTGATGATTAAGAATATGGTATCAAAAAGTGAAAAAAGAAAATGGTGGATCCAATATGGCGGACAAATATTGATAAAAGTCCTTTGATTCATATAAAAGTAATTTTTTCTGATTTATCGAGATTGATGATGAAGATTGTGACTTCAAATATTAAAAAACAAAACAAAATGGTAGATCCAAGATAGCGGCCGGAAAATGGTAAAGTTCTTTTTATTTATGTAAAAGTCAATATTTAGAGGCTGTTGTAGTTAATGGTTATAAATATAAGCTCAAAAAATGGAAAGCTCGAGAAAAGTACCAAATAGAGGATAGAAGATAGTATAAAATATTACAAAAAAAGAATTTTATTTCAATTACAGTTAATCATTTAGTAAATTGTTTGTGACTATAATTAAAAGTTATTGTTTTCTTCTTCTTTTTTATTTTCATTATCTTCTTCTTCTGCATCTTCAGCTGAATCGCCATCATCTTCAAAGACTGTATCCTCATCATCTACATCGGAATCTTCATAATCTTCCGGCACAGGAACTAAGAGAGCAACGGTTTCTGACGACAAACTCTTCAGTTTGTTTGATGATTTGCGCAGAGAAGAAATGTTGAAGTCTGTGGTTGCTAACAATCACCTGAACACGTTTTCGATACTCTTAAGTCCGGAAAACTTTCATGAAAAGCCTATGCGATATTGCTTTATCAACTTATTGGTTGATTCTTGAGCATACTCCGACAGTTCATATAATTATTAATTTATTTAATACTTATTTCTTAACACGTGTTTGAAAGTGTTAAAAAGTAATTCCACAAAGTATGTAGAATATTTGTGTTTCAAAAAAATGTACTTTTTCATAATTATTAATGAAAAAATTGACTTAACATTAATAATTTCATTTTTTAAAAAAAGGATACATTTTGCAAGCGTCGCTTAAAAAGTTGTTCAAAGCCAGAGTTGGTACTAGTAGGTGGATTTGAAGGTTAATTTATTAAGGTAATAGTATATACTTGCGGACACGGTGCAAAAGAAAGCGGAATATCGTGGAATTCGTAACTAATCTCTATTTTTTTTAAGCACATTTTAAAATTTTCTACCGAATTTTCCGGTATTAAGTTAATTAAAAAAATATGTGTAATTAATGATTTAAAAAATACATAAATGTATTTTAATTAGTAAATACTTCCAGGAACACAGTCCATATTTAAAATATTCGTTTCACTTACACAGAAAACAAATATTTATCTTTAACGACAAGACTATTTTGTTTCCTGGTCGGCTGCATGCACCGCTAGCAATGAAGTGCCGACTTTGACATGAAATATAAAGGAGGAAATGAACAATTGATCGTCCAAATAATCGGTATTCAGTAGTTCCAACATTACTGTAGCCAACCTGATAGTAGAAAATTCCCATCCAGAAACTTTTTTTTTTCCTTTTTGGCCACGTTTTCAAGATTCTGGCCCACTGTGTGCCGGGATGCTTCCTTCAAAGGGCCATGGCCGAATTCCTTCCCATTCCTTGCCCCCATTATTGCCCCCCATCCTTTCCCGTCTCTAAAGTCCTCGATGTTAAAAAGAGACGTAAAGCAGTTACAAAAACATTTGTATGCATATCATATTTACTTCAGAAATTGTGTCCGAGGATGAAATAGTAATCACTTCACATTTACGAGAATTGTTCCCACTGCTGTGGTCAGGCACAGTCTCAACTTCCAAATCCAAGAATTATTGCGGAGATATCTTGATGGGTTGACAGTTTTAATTTGTGTAAGAAGTAAGTTGTAGAAATTAAAAAAAATACCATGATTTATGTTTTAACCACAAATGAGTTCTTGCAACATTTATACTATTATATCCTGTTTACTCAAGGTTGTATTCACTTCGCCCAGCTCCTCACCTCACCGCCCCCTCCCTTCCTACCTCTCCGCTCCGTACGCTGTATCCAGGCGGGTGAATGGTAAATTTCTCCTTCGCATGAAGGGGCAAAGGCAGCAGAGTGGGGACAGAGCAGACTGACCTTGAGCCGCCTCCCTTAACTGAACGTGCTATAAATCGAGAATTTTTTACTCTCACATTTTTAATGGCTCATTGAAGGATAACTTTTAAAAAAAAAATACTTTGCACTTTTGTTTGCTGATAGTTTATCCACTGTCAAAATCTGACCACTATACTAATATGGGGAAAGAACACAGGGAGTATATGCGGTAAAGTAGCCATAATGTAACTATATAAATTTACCAATGCTACAGAGCTTGTATGCATTTCATTTCCACATTATGAATATTTGTCACAACTGATCAAACTGAAGACCAGAAAATGAATATATCAACAC
The DNA here is from genome assembly GCA_031002005.1 of Vandiemenella viatica. Classification (NCBI taxonomy): domain Eukaryota; kingdom Metazoa; phylum Arthropoda; class Insecta; order Orthoptera; family Morabidae; genus Vandiemenella; species Vandiemenella viatica. The sequence continues at coordinate 81,765,017 of CM061921.1, forward strand.
ACTCAATGCCATACTTTAACAACACCAGCTGACTCTAAGAAAATATTTCTTCTACTTTGCACCTGTGAGAAATTTATGAATAAAACCTTGTCACGGTTGATGACAAGATTACTATTGCAAAATATGAGGTTCCTTCCAATATGTTACTATTATGTAACCAAGAACAGCACGATTATTACTAAAGTTGTAACTACAACTGACATATATAAGGGAATAAAATTAGTATGGTTTTAAAATAATGTTCATAATTTTAGATCAAACAAATAAAGAGTTTTTATATTAAATTAAGACTTTTGCACATAGAAGTGCCAACATTTAATTAGTCAAAAGTATGAAAAGAGTAAAACAGAAATCAGAAATTTAATACATCTGTTACAATATTTACAAAACGTAACTATTATGTGGCAGTGTCAGCAATTTGGACATCCTGAATGACATAATGCCAACATTAACTAAGCACACAACTCAAGTGCTGGTTTAATTCTCTTAGAATATGAAGTCAGCACTTGTTAGAAATAGGGCAGGCACTTCTTTTCTTCCAGGACTGTGAAATCTGAGCCATGCAGTGTTTACAGTGTATGTAAATAACAAAAGCTTTACCAGAGGTGAGGTGCCTCATATTAAAAATTTAATCAAACAATTAACGGTCAACCAAAAGTTTTAATAAGGAGACTATAAACACAACATACAAAAATTCCTCAGCTCAAACTGATTGCAACATTTCTTGTAATTCTGATCATTGTAGTCAAATTTCCCTTACCCAGAAAGATAAAAAAAAAAGCCACACTTTGAAAATATGAACTATGTATTTATGTATGTATATTAGTTTGGGCCAACTAGGACATTAAGCTTTTATGTGGCTTGAATTTGCTTTGGATGTGTACACATCCATGTAGAAACTTGGGTTGTTAGCGTTAGATGGGACCTTCAGTTTAATATGGAATCAGAACCATGGAAGCATTCTGGCTTACTTCACATTGCACAGAAAGCTGTGCCAGAGGTGAATGCAAGTTAAGGGCTTATGAAAATCCCCCTGAGATGGGGATTCAAACCTGAGACCTTTCGATCTCCAGTCAGATGCCTTAACCACTGAGCCACCAGGCCACTCCACCTATATACTATTATGTACAAAGAAATTAAGTATATTTTCATCACTATCACAATGCTTGAAAGATTTATGAATTGAAAATAATGAAAGGAAGAAGATTTACATATCATAAAGAAGCTGATACTTTTGATTTCTTAATTTTTTCCAGAACAATAGTATGGTATAATTAATTACCTTAAAACTGATGCCATAACCAACAAATGCTGAGGAACATATGCAGGATTTAACATCAATGGAGTATCTGAACGCATGCATGTAAGAAATGCACGAAGACGTCTCCTCTTGTCATCTATTGCAGACCTAGAGCAAAAATATTACATCCCACACATCCATGAAAGGGCATTCTAAAATTGCATGGAAACAGAAATTAAAAACTCTAAGTGCATTATCACATAATAGTGACAGTGAAAATGCTATCAGACAATGAAAATAAAAATAAATCAACCAGGAAAGCAACTTAGAAAAGAAAAACACACTTTACAATATACCAGTACATTTACATTTGCATACATTTCTGTAATAAAAATACTTATTTTACTTGCCTGTTCATGCTCTCATATTGATTATATAATAAATGATGTCTAGAGACGTCATTTGCTTTCTTTTTTATTTTATTAACGTTTTTTTTATTTAAAAGATTATTGCAAACAATAAAGTGGTGTACTACATACAAGTGAACAAAAAACATCACTGGGTTTGAGTATCTTAATAACTAGAGGAGGGCATAAGGTGAAGGTATCAGGTATGTACACACCAAGACTCATCACATGACTAAGCCTATCTGGTGATAACTTGGGAATTGAAGTAGTAGCAGTTTTTGCAGGGGGGAGGGCACATATCCAAGAAGTGGTTAAGAACACCTAATCTCAAAAACATTTTGGTCCATAAATACTCATCTTCTGAATCTCCCATGTATCTTTCCATGCAATAAATCTCACTGCAACATTTGCAGCATGCACCCAACCACTACTGTCTATTTCAGTCCTATTACAAATTTTTCCCTATTATTTCACATGACTTTTCCACAACCACCCACCTCATTTACCAACATGCCTACCTTCAACTTATTATATCGGCCTCACTCTAAACAACTGTCCATCAGTATGAATAACAACAGGCAAACAGTTTACGAGGGTGGTCTGAATAGTTTCCAACCTCAACTTGAAGAATGGCAGCACTCATAAATAAAAGCTAATGAATTTCGTTTTTTATCTGTTGACAGTTACTCACCAAAGTTTCAGCCCTTTTGGATGCGCAGTTGTTATGTAACAGTCATTTGAGTGAGTTGATGTTGTGAAAATGGACAAAATCGAGTATCGAGCTGTCATTAAATATTTGTTTTTGAAAGGCAATACGCCTACGCAAATCAAAGAAGAGTTGGATTCTGTGTATGGGGACTCTGCACCATCACTTACCACAGTGAAATTTTGGGCAGCTGAATTAAAACGTTGACGTAAAAGCTTGGGAGACGATGAACGTTCGGGACGTCAAAAAAATGCAACTACCGATGAAAACATCGCCAAAGTTCACCAAATGGTGCTAGACGACTGCCGAATTAAAGTGAGAGAGATAGCAGAGGTTATGAACATTTCAAAAGAACGTGTTTGTTATATATTAAATCAACATTTAGGTATGAAAAGGCTGTCCGCGCGTTGGGTGCCACGTTTGCTCACATTAGACCAAAAATGTGTTCGAATGAACATTTCCAACACACTGTTGGCGCAGTTTAGGTGCAATAAATCCGAGTTTTGGTGCCGATTAATTCCTGTACATGAAACTTGGATACATCATTATACGCCCGAAACAACTGTGGACTGCAAAGGGGGAACCGGCTCCAAAAAAAGCAAAAACTGTTTTTTTCGGCTGGGAAAGTGCTGGCGACTATTTTTTGTGATAGTCATGGAGTTATTTTAATCGATTAACTTCAAAAAGGAAAAATCATTACAGGAGCATACTATGCATCATTCCTTGACAAGCTGAAGGCAGAAATCGCGGAAAAACGGCCACATTTACAGAAAAAGAAAATCCTGTTTCACCAAGACAACGCACCATCTCACACCTCAGCGGTTGCCATGGTGAAAATTCACTAATTATGGTTTGAACTGCTTGCTCACCAGATCTAGCCCCATACGACTTCTTTTTGTTCTCTCATCTAAAAATTGCACTCTGAGGACAGAGATTTTTGTCAAAATGAAGAGGCAATCACCTTCGTGAACAATATTTTGCAGAGAAAAATGCAGAGTACTATTTGCAGGACCATCAGCCGGCGTCACCCGCGCTTCTGCGACGGGTACCTCCTCCCCCCCACCACGAGTTATCAGTCTCGCGGGATTACTTAGTTGGCTGCCGGCCTTCAACATGCAGCCATCTCACTACTACTGAAGAAGATCAATAGGCTTGAAAATTTTATAATCTATGTAATACGTATTTTTTTGCATGTATCGACACCGCAGGAAACCTTGGTAGTTTTTCTCCTATCAAAATGTTCCATATATATATATATATATATATGTTAGGAAACTAAGGTGCTAAAAAGTTGATACATTAAATATTTGGATAGGAGAAAAACCACCACTTACCATAAAGGAAGATTCCTGTGGTGTCAAGATACGAGGGGAAAAAAACACGTACACACAAAGAGCATGAAATTTTCAGGCTTATTGCCCTTCTCCAGCAAAAGAATGAAGTGGCTGCATGATGGAAGCTAGCAGTCGTATATAATATATACACTATTTTTATTATTCACCAGATCCAAAATGTTTTTATTTCTATATTTTAATTCACTTTATTTTAGTTTGACAGGCATTTACATAGATTATACTTTCCAGAAATTATTGTTAATCAATGCTGCCAATCCCCAACCACTGCCATCCCCATCCTTCCCATCAGGTTCATCTATGGTTTAATCACGTTGTGAGTCTCCATGTGACATATATAATCCCCTTGCCACATGTCCTCCTCTAGTCATGATTAAAGTTTACACTGAAATAGTGTAAAGTGTATTCATTGTGACCCTCCTGCCTTCAGCTGTGGTGAGTGACATATTCACTTTCTCTATTCTTCCTTATTTAAATTAAATTATATTTTTGATCTGCCATATTTTATTTCTAGTAATGCATTTCATGGGATGTAAAGAAGCTGATAAATTTAAATAAGGACAAAAGGACAGGAACCACTGATTACCACCAAGGTGGGCCGGATGTAGTAGAGTCACAAAACAAGGATATATTATGAACCATTTTCAACTGTAGGAGAATGTGTTGCTCACCCGGTAATAATTAATGGTAAGTAAGTTCATTCCTCTGCACACAACATGAATGTAAATCAAGTAAGTAACTAACTTAATCACTAATTCATTCACTGTTACTAGTTGGTTTTTAATGTTAGCATACTATATGGGTCACGGTATTCCTTTAATATCTGTTTCAACAAACTTCAGCTATTTTTGATTGTTTCCATAAAATCCTTCTTAAAAACATAGTCTGCTAACTTAGGAAATGAAAAACCTGTTTATAAAAATCTACTGGGAACAAGAACAACAATCTTACCCAAACCACAATCTTTGTATTGTAGGGACACCCCATCCCACCTGTTCTGCTTTAACCAAGTCTGGTGTCTTATACTGATTATTTTTTGACCATATCCACTCCTTTATACAGACATCTGGAACTTCAACTTTTCCTTCTTCTCCAACTGAAAGATAGATTCAACATTTATTTATATAAAACAATGACAATTATTGCACACATTTCACCCAACACAGCTAAACATTCCATACCTCCTTTTTCTTTTTGCTTACTAGCCATATAAATATAATGGTGCAGGTTGAAAAGAATGGCATAGACCATCTGACGCACAGGTCTATAAATTAACTGTATACTTGGAATGTCTTTATGATTTTCATCTTCCATTAGAACTGGCAATTTTATTTCTCCCTAGAAAAGATGAATTAAAACATTATCACATGAATGTTATACACTAAATAATTAAGGACAGGTTAAAATTGCCAGTAATGTTTTAGATTACATGAATGACAAAAAGAGAGATTTTAATTGCACCTGAATTGCATTTGTATGTTTTTCCCACTACTGGTAGGCTATTTGATAACCTCCCCAGATCAAAATGTGGTGGAGAGTTGGTTAGTACCTGTATGCTTGAGGACTGAACATTTTAGGGATAGCTACAAATCCAGTACAAGGGCAGACAAAGTGCCAGCTAACATGTAATCATCTGTAAATCTACATATTTGTGACCACTTTCTTCTTAAGTGATGCCATTCATGCAGAACTAAGCTTTGGAAAGTTTTTACTGAGACTTCAACTACAATTCCATGTATTATGATGCCTGAATAAATAAACTATATATTTATATTTAAATTTGTAACAGTAAGAACTGATCAATATAAATTAGACTTCTAAAATGGACATGCCTTTAATGTGGGAACATGGCACAGTGTCTAAGGGTATGTCAGCACACTAAATGCCACATGATTATTTCTCCAGTTGTTGTTTACTGTCATCAAGATGAGTGAATAATGGTTCACTGAGCAAAACATAATTGAGTTTCTTGGATCTGAAGATGTTAAACCAGCAGAAATTTTGCCCAGGTCACGTACACAGTTCGGCATTGATACACTTTTCAAGTGAACAAGTGACAAGTTCTTCTCTGAAAGTTGGACATTCACACACATCGTTCTGGAATGGGCACTACACCACAGACAGCTCTCCAAATTCAAGAACCAATTCCCAAAAACACACAAATAACTGTTCATGAAGTTAGTGCAGCCTCTGGAGTAAGTTATGGAAAGAGTTACAGTTATGCAAAATCATTTTGAGGTAGATGCCAAGAATGTTTAATGCAAATCAGTGGGCTGTAAGGACTTTCAGACCCAGCTCCTTTATGAAATTGTATTTTAAGAATTATGTATTGCAAGATGGGAGTTCATTAATTAGGTATTTGTATATTTTTCATGTGATTAATTGTAAATTTGGTATATTTGTCATGTAAATTGTAAGATCTTAACATGCTTTCTCGAGTTCATTAATTAGTTATTATACAGCCGCTTGTGCAGGTTGCAAGTTTGTACCCGGTCACCTCCCAGCGTAAAGCTGGAAAATATTTCTAAACCATTTTAGGTTACTAAATAAGAAGTCAGAAGCTGCTGCAAGACAACAAACACTTTTAATTGTCTTCAAAAGTTAACTGTGACCACCACCTTTACAATATGATCGTGAATTTTTTTTAAATCAGAACTTCATATTTCCGAAATGCAGGCTCCTGCATTTGTTAACCCAACCACCGGTTTGATAATAAGCTCAACCACAAGCAGTTATTAACTACATGCAACCACATACTTTATGTGTAAATGCATGTAAACAGAATTAAGTTTCATTTTAAGGTGTTTTCTAATGATTGTCAATGATTTTGTACCAATTCCGATTGTTTTAATGTGGTTTTTAATTTTCAGCCACATTGTAGACGGTCGACAAAAATCTGTCGGATTTGCGTTATTCTGGATGTTTCAAAAACATCTATCTAAGTGAACGGCAGAGATGAGCAGTTAGTTGAAACTGCAAATTATTTACAGTTTCGAGTGTTCAGTCCCTGTAGTACCTGTGAATGAGTCTATTGTGCCTTGTCCGCATGTACTGTATTAATGGAGATCATGGAGAAATAAGTATAAAGTGAAAAGTGATTCATTGGTGTTGTCTTTTAATGGAACTATTTAAGCCATTCAATGCAGTAGTTATTTAATCTTTGGGGGAAGGTAAAACCCTCTGGTGACCAATGACATTGAACTGTGATATGGAGAATGAAGCAGGCAAACATCATTAATCGACAACAGGACGAATTGGTTAATTACCAAAGAGCGTAACAGATTGAAATTTCTCTGAAAGTCTTGGAACTCTTTGCAGGATTTCTGATGCACATTCTCACGAAAGGTGAATCAGGAATATCCTACTACACTCCTTGAATACACAGGATGAGTATGGAACTGTGTGCAAAATGGAAAGCAGCACCAGTTAATATGAAAATGTGTTTAAAAAATGTGAAGAGTGATAACCACCTGAAGATGACTTCAACAAATCTTGGAGCTGTGGCATCAAATGCTGACCCATGCCTGTACCAGATCAGAAAACTGAAGAGTTTTATAATAATCAATGTATGTGTCGACAATATTATAGTTTCTTAAAAGAGCTAATACTGATAAAATCAGAAATGAACTCTGGTGGAACTTTGCAAGTGATGTCAAATATTGTCTTAGAAGAGTCAGGGGTTACATTTTTTACATTTTGAAACACTTCAGTAGGAAACAGTAACACCATTTGTACGAGGACAGACGTGAACATGGATTTGACTAAGGTAAGCAAAGAACCTGCAGAACAGGAATGAAAACTATTATAGGGGACAGCATACTTCACAATTGTAATACAATGTGCCTGACAAATTATTCATTACTTCTGTGTGACACATCCTTGTTCCATGTCCTCTCGCTCTCTCGTTCACCTGTCACTTTCCTCTACAACACTTAACAGGTATGATAAAGTATTTTCCTTCGACTCTTTTCTGCCATCATAATTTACCTAGGTTAGCCTCTCATTTCTGGTTGTGATCCTATACTCACTTTCATTTGTATTAAGTTTTATACCAAATTGACCCAGAGCATCTACTAGTATGATTAACTAACACTGGACTTCCTTTTCACTATAATCTCAGATCATTGCATCATCTGAAAAAGCCATCAGCCTCACAATTTCTTCAACCATCATCTCCATTATCTCATTCATCTAAATGGTGAAAAGTAGCAGTAATGGGGTACTTCATTATTTTTAACAATTTTGTTGTTCCAGCCCATCTGCCATTTCTATACCTATAGAGATATATAGATTCTTTCAATCTACTTATTGTTTATTTTGGAACTAGTTCACTTTCCATTTCCTCCCCCACATTTCTTCTCCATACACAATTGTATGCTTTTTTCAATACCCAGAAAGACTATCAACCGTTCATATACATTTCTGCAGATGCCTCATAGCAGATATCAAGCACACTATTGAATCTCTGTTCTGATGGCCTGCTGCTCTTTTTCAACCTTGTCATATAATCTTTTCTCTGTGATCTTCCCATAAATTTTGGCACTGTCACTTCAGTGTGGCTCCTCCATAATGCTGTATAATGCTTTCCACTTCTGCCTACGTTAAGCCTTTTTCTATCTGTATTTCTTGGTTGTTGTGCCCCTCCTCTGTAGTAATGTCTCCTCTCATGTACAATTTGAGTTTAACAGGGATTCACTCTTTTCACATTCCTTATAGTATTCCGGTGTAGAGTTGTTATAGATGATTGAAGTGATTTCACAAATTTACTATGGCTACACTATCTATATATATAAAGATGAATGTATGTATGTTTGTTTGTTAGTTTGTTTTTTATACAAATCCACAGTTTTCATCCGATCTCGATGAAACTTTGCACACTTATCCTTTTAAACAAGAAGAAAAATGCTGTCTACATTTGGTTGAAAAATTATCTTTATAAATAATACATGTTATCTCATAATTTCGAAATACTACTGAACAGTGATAGACAGACTTGTTGGATATGGAGGTCTCTCTACTGTTTTTCCGTGTAGCGGTCATGTAGCTCAGTGGCTAAACCACTGGCTTACTAATCTTTGGGTCGTGGTCTCCGGTTCAAATCTCCGTGGTGGCTAAGATTTTTAAAAATTGTTTTTGATCGTAAGAGTCACGCCTGGGCCGTCGGTTATTCGGATTGAATGTTAAACTGTAGATATTACAAAGTTAGGGGTGCAATGCGAAGCAAATCATTGGTAGTCTTGCAATGCTGTAGGTGTACACTTTTTAACGTTATAATGATTCCTCAGGGGTTGTTCGCATTCAGTGTGTGTGTGTGTGTGTGTGTGTGTGTGTGTGTGTGTGTGTGTGTGAACCGCAGTAATCTGTGTATATAAAGATGAATGTATGTATGTTTGTTTGTTAGTTTGTTCTTCATACAAATCCACAGTTTTCATCCGATCTCGATGAAACTTTGCACACTTATCCTTTGAAACAAGGAGAAAAATACTGTCTACATTTGGTTGAAAAATCTATATATATATATAAAGATGTATGTATATATGTATGTATGTATGTATGTATGTATGTATTTATGTTTGTTTGTTTGTTTGTCCTTCATACAAATCCACAGTTTTCATCCGATCTCGATGAAACTTTGCACACTTATCCTTTGAAACAATGAGAAAAATACTGTCTACATTTGGTTGAAAAATTATCTGTAAATAACACATGTTATCTCATAATTTCGAAATACTACTGAACGGCAATAGACAGACGCATTGGATATGGAGGTCTCTCTACTGTTTTTCCATGTAGCGGTCATTTGGCTCAGTGGCTAAAGCACTGGCTTACTAATGTTTGGGTAGTGGTCTCCGGTTCAAATCTCCGTGGATGCTAAGATTTTTAAAAATTGTTATTGATCGTAAGAGTCACGCCTGGGCCGTCGGTTATTCGGAGTGAATGTTAAACTGTAGATATTACAAAGTTAGGGGTGCAATGCGAAGCAAATCATAAGTAGTCTTGCAATGCTGTAGGTGTACACTTTTTTACATTATAATGATTCCTCAGGGATTGTTCGCAGTAAGTGTGTGTTTGTGTGTGTGTGTGTGTGTGTGTGTGAACCACAGTAATAATACTATAAATACGGAAGTAAGTCTCTGTCTTTTTGTTATGTTTTGACGTCTAAATGGCTAAATCGATATTGATGGAATTTGACAATAAAATCTGTATGAAGGGGACAGGACATTTTTTCCAGTATGATTAACAGTTGTAGCCACGAAATTTTGAGACCTTATCGAATGGTGACAGAAATATGTTGGAAATTGATTCTCTTCAAGAGACAGGTTCGACGGTAGAATGATATAGTGATAGCTTTTCTGTCATATTATGCCGACTCGTTGTTGTTTGGGACCAATCCTTCGATACCAACAACTTTCTATACTCAATTCTGGCAAAAAAATTCTTAATCCATGCGTATGAAGTCGCGGGTACGAGCTAGTTTGACATACTGTCACAAAATTTTACAGTCATACAGAAAAACTCAAAAAGTTTTTTTGGCATATTACATATGCTCTATGAATCTCCTTTCTGATTCTGCAGATCTCAAGTCACTTATCAAGTTCTTGCCATACTTGGTGTAGCATGAACCAAATCTGTTCAAAAGCATGGATGATGTCGTCTCGCACTTCTGGTAGGCTGTTGGGGGAGAAGGCTCTTTCAACACCACATAAGAAAAGTTGCATTTTCTAAAAGCCCTGTTCTTTAAGTCTACTGCTGATTTTACCATTCCACCATGAAGTTCTTTCAACCTTTTCACGCTGCTAGTCCTTCTAAACACTATTTTTGCAGCTCCAACCAGTACCCTTTTGAATCTTTCTCATTTGTCATCCACTGTACCCATTACCCCTTTTATGTTATTCCTCTTTGAAAGGCTATTAAAAACTATAATTCCGTTTGCTCTGAGAAATTACAATATCTTCTGAATAACGATATTAATTACTTTAAATCTATTATGAATTGTTGATGTAGTACACAGCATTAGCAGTTTCTGTTTCACTATTTTTATTAACATACAAACGCAAGAAAACACTTAATAGTGAAGATTTATTCAGTCACAGTTATAGCTTCTAGTGGCACTAACTTTTGATGATCTCCTAATTTAGCTAGTTTCATTGGCAACTGAGGTTCATAGTTTCTCTAGCAAAGATTTGATTTCTAGGAAACAGAGAACTATTATCTTAAATATTAGAACCAAGGAATTTTTGCTTTTAAGGTGAGGAGGAAGTGATTGCATTAATAAAATAGAAAATCTAATAAACAAGTGCAAGTTAGTATTTCTACATCACTAGTGGTCTAAAATCTCTACTGTAACTGAACAATCAATAGGTTGCAGCTATAAGGTACTTGACACCAAAAAGAAAAATATGACACTTTAATAGAAAATGATATACAGGGCGTTCGCCGGAAAACGCTACCCTCCCAGTCTGTTGCCGTCGGCAACTTGCTCGGTCAGTGGGGCCAGCAGTTTCCGCCAACCGCCACCGTGAATCACCGCACTGTTTAACACCTCCGCTGCCCCAACAGTGCATTGCAGTGACCCTTACATTGTTAAGAACGGTTTCTTTGCATTGTAGATAGTTTGTGACTTCAGTCTCTTATTAATCAGTGTTGTGAATAAACGTTTCTTTGCGGTTTGGCTGGTTTGGGTCTTCATACTCTTATTAATCTGTACCGTGTTTGAGTGTGAGTAAAATTATGGTACGTTACAGTTTGCAACAAAGAATATTTCTCTACGATACATATGTGAAGAAGAAGTCGTTTAAAAAGTGTCGCAGTAAATTTCGTCGCGAATTTCCTGGCGCTTTACTGCCAGCTAAATCAACAATTCTGCGTCTGGTTAAAAAAGTAAGAGAAACGGGTTCATTTTTTAACAAAAAGAGACTGTCGGTCAACCGTATTCTCACAGAGGAGAAAATTGACGATATCGCTTTTCGACTAGAACAGTCACCCAAAAAATCATTAAGTCAGTTAGGGCAGCGTGTGTCTCGAAATATGTTCAGAAGATGTGAAATGTGCATTACACAAGAGGGTCAACACTTCCAGCATCTTTTATAAGGTAAGCTAATGAATTACGTCACATTTAAATGCTTAGCACAAAAGTTTATGAAGTTTATGAAGCGTAATTATTATGAAATAGTCCGCGGCCGACGGTCGAACAATGCCGGAAACTGAGCGCTCGCTCGCCGGGAGCAGTTTCTTCCTTGTAGCGCTAACAGTGGGTTGCGTTTCCCGGCGAACGCCCTGTATTTTGTTTTAAGGATACTGAAAATTAGCTTTATTTGTTTGATAAGAGTTAAATATTATTTTTAACTAAATAAGAATACAACCGTTAGTCATGTAATGCAAAACACCAATTGGAGTGTATGATGTCATATCTCAGCATTCACCAGTTTTGCTCCATGTGTTAAGCATATATTAACCATCAGTGTGTCATATACAAGGTATGTCCCAAAAGTAATGAGTCACTTTTTTGTATTATCATTATTATTAACTAGCATTGCCCGGCATGCATTGCAATGCCAATGTTTCGCTCTAAGTGGGTACACATACGCAAGGCATACACATCTACCTGCAAAAAATAAATTAAAGTCAATGGATTTTTGTGCATTAATTAAACTGGAAAAAATTATTGTACTGCTTTGGGATGTACAATATTTGTGGTTTTTCCCTCTTCTCCAAAAGCAGAGTACCCAGCATTGCTCGGGGCATGCATGTGCAAAGTACCTTCAACTTCGGATAAAGACTGTAGATTTGTATAAAGAATATAAGTAAAAAGTAAGGGGATTTAGAGGGGGAGACGGGTTGCTTATTTGTAAACTAAATGAAGACAGTAGTTTTAACTTCTTTTTAATGTTTAGGTATGTAAAATTCCAACAATAGCCGATAAAAACTGTAGGTATCTATAAATAACATTGGCACAAAATAAGGCGAAGAGGCAAAGGAGGAGAGGGATTGTGTCCTTGCAAACTAAATGTAGACCATATTTTTCAGTTTGATTTAAAGTATTTATGTGCATAGTTCCATCCATATCATATAAAAACTAGCCGTATGTATAAGAATCATTGGCAAAAATTAAGGGGTTTGGGGAAAAAGAGATTAGTTGGCTTTTTAAACCAAATGTAGACATTATTTTTCTCCTTATTTTAATGTGAATATATACAAAGTTCCATCGAAATTGGATAAAAACTGTGGGTTTCTATAAAGAACATTGAAAATTAAAAGGAGAGGGGGTAAAAGGGGAGAGGGGAGGGGTTTGTCAGACCAAATGTAGACAGTATTTTTCTGTTTGTTTTAAGGAATACTTGTGCAAATTTCCATCGAAATCGGATAATTCCTGTCGGTTTGTTTAAATTAGGGGGATGCAAAGGGATGTGTTTTTGGAAATCATATGTAGGCAGTATTTTTATGTAGTTTTAAAGTATATGTGTGGATATTTCCATTGAAATTGGATAAAATCTGTGATTTTGTTTAAATGAAGAGAGGTTGTAATTTTTTATGTTGTCATAAACCTCCATGATAAAATACATATACATGTCATGTTTCAAAGGGATCAGTCAAACAGTTTCGATTGCAGCTTTGTATAAAAAACACTGACAAAAATTAAGGGAGTGGAAAAGGAGAGAGTGGTTGATTTTTTGTAAACCAAATGTAGATAGTATTTTTCTCCTCGTTTTAAAGTATACGTGCAAATTTTCATCGAAATCGGTTTAAGACTGCAGGTTTCTATAAAGAACATTGTAAATAGAGCAGAGGGGGTAAAAGGGGAGAGGGTTGTGTCTTTGAAACCATATATAGGCAGTATTTTTCTGTTTGTTTTAAAGTATAAGCGTGCAAATTTCCGTAAAAATCGGATAAAATCTGTGGGTTTGTCTCAATTAGGGTAATGTGAAGGGGATGAGGGGTTGCGTTTTTGGAAACCATATATAGGCAGTATTTTTCAATTTGGTTTAGGGTATCATTATCATTATCGTTGGGGACCATCTCCAGTTTTAAAGTATATGTGTGCAAATTTCCATCAAAATCGGAGAAAATCTGTACTTTTTTAAATTATGGGGTGTAACGGGGAAGAAGGGGTGGTTTTGGGATGGAAAAGGGGAGAGGGATTGGGTTTTTATAAAAATAATGTCTACAGTATTTTTAAAAAAGTATATATGTACAAAGTTCCATCGGAATCGGATAAAAAGTGTAGGTTTGTGTAAACATTAAGGGGTGGGAAAGGGGAGAGGGGATACGTTTTTGGAATCCATTTATAGGCCGTATTTTTCTGTTTGTTTTACAGTACAGATGTGCAAATTTCCATAGAAATCGAATAAAGTCTGTAGGTTTTTTAAATTATGGGGTGTTATGGGGAAGAGAAGGTGGTCTTTTGGAAATTTTATTTTTTAGGAACCTTCTCTGACGCGCTCTCAACAACTCACCAAAGTTTCACGGTAATCGGATGAACGGTTTAGGAGCGCATAGAGGACATACATACATACGTACAAACGTACATTGATATTTATATATAAGATAATACTCCACGATTCATTAAAAGTGAGTGGCGGAGGGTGCATAGCACCAGTACTAATGTATAACCATTTGTGTATAGGAAGGTATATACGGGATATGGCAGGAGGTGCCCATGTGCTATTTTTAGGAACCATCCAGGCATTCACCTGGAGCGATCTGGGATAACCATGCAAAACCCAAATCAGATGGCCAGAGGGATTTATAGATACCGACTCCTATCAGAATCTAAGCTCTCCCGCTTGATAACTCCTTCCTATTCCACTCCCTAATCGCTTGTGGTAAACACAGAAATGAATCGGTTCTGGCCCCGATTTCTCTTACCTTATTTTCTCAGTCATTCCTAGATATGAATGTAGCTGGTAGTAATGTGTGTTTGCTGTCATCCAGAAATAGGTCAGTCATTAATTTTTCAATCAGCTTCTGCTGAGAGCAACGTCTTCGGTGTCCCAGGTTTTCCCAACCCAACTTATTCAACATCTCACTTACGTTTCCCCTCCAGCTAAGCAACAGTATTCTAAGTGAGGACGCACCAAAGCTTTGTATGCAATCGATTTGTTTTAAATTACAACCTAGAAATTAGAGCCTATGATTTGTTTTCCCAATTGCCTTATCAATATGTTCATTCCACAACAAATTATTACGAACTGTTATCCCTAGCAGAATCTACCGTACTAAGGACAATGTCATTAATTTTATATTCAGAGTTAAATGGTGACACCTTTTTACTTATATGCATGACTTGGCATTTTTTAGCGTTTTAATTCCAGCCGCCAATCTTTGCACAAAGCAATTATTGTCACATCAGCTTGTAACAAAAAGCAGTTATCCTGAGTTTTTATTTCACGATAAATAAGAGCATCATCAGAAAATAGTCTTTCTTTCTCTCTTATTACATAGCATAAATCATTAATGTATATGAGAAACAACAGAGGCCCTATCACACTCCCCTGGGGAATCCCGGAACGGAACTCACTTCGGTCAGTGATGACCGCTCACCGTCGAGAACTACACACTGTGTTCTACCATACAAAAAGTTTGCAACCCAGTCACAAATGTCTACATATACCATAAATATGAAGTTTCATGAGTAGTCTTGTGTGAGGCAGAGTGTCAAAGGCTTTTTCAAAATCTAATAGAACTAAGTCAACCTGGGATTGCTTATCTATAAACCACCACAAATCATTAATTAAAAGTGCAAGTTGTGTCTCACAGCATTGGCATTTTCTGAATCTATGTTGGCATGGGTTTAAAAAGTCCTCTTCATCCAAAAACTGTATGACATTAGGATAAATGATATTTTATAAAATCCTGCAAAATATTGAAGTTATCGAGATCAGTATATAATTTTGAGGACCATCAACATTCACACTTTTAAATACTGGACTTGCAATGGCGGTATTCCACTCAGCTGGTATGTTTCCTTGAACCAAGGAGGCGGTATATAATTTCATCAAATACGGCACAATTTTCTTTGTGTATCTAGAGTAGAATCAAGAAGGAATACCAGGAGCCTTATTGGTTTTTACATTCCCAAAAAGTTTTGTTATTCCAGTGATATCAAGAACGAGATCTTTCATAATTTTGTCGGTATGTTTATTAAATATCGGGATCTCCTCTACATTTTCTGTTGTGAAAGCTTTGTTAAAGATATTACTCAAAAGTTTTGCTTTCTCTATGCTAGATTCCAATAATTCCCCATTTCCATTAATTAGTGGCAGCGTAACCTTACAAAAGCCTCTTATTACTTTCATATATGACCAGAACTTTTTGGATTAGTAATTAGATCCACAGATAAAATTCCTGACTTGGAATCTTTAAAAGCTTCACGCACTGTCTAGCACGCTTCCACTCGCAACTGGACTAATTTAAGGCAATGATATCAATTCCTCCGATTTCTTTACCATGATATGTAAACCAAACTTCCTCAACATTTGTATTTAGTGTGTATGTTTGAAAATTTATCGCCAAGTGATCAACCATACCCGCCTCATTTGCCTTATCGAAGCAATATACAAGCTCATCTTCATCATGTTTCAATGTCAGACTAAATTTTAAAGTCACACAACAGCCTTGTGATTGTTAATATTGTCTTCTAAGCAAACTCTATCTACAATATCCAGATTGCTTGTAAGTAAAAGATCCAGAATGGACAATGCATCTTTGTCACTTTATTATGCACATTTAACGATCAGATAGGGTTTTTTTTTTTTTTTTTTTTGTAACTGCTTTACGTCTCTTTTTAACATCGAGGTCTTTAGAGACGGGAAAGGATGGGGAGCAAGGAATGGGAAAGAATTCGGCCATGGCCTTTTGAAGGAAGCATCCCGGCATTTTCCTGGAGTGATTTGGGGAAACCATGGAAAACCCAAATCTGGATGCCCGGACGGGGATTCAAACTGCCGTCCTCCCGAATGCGAGGCGAGAACGCTAACCGTTACACCGCCCCGCTCGGTTGATCGATCAGATAGGTACAGTTACTTAAATTCTTCACAGTACAACCATTCTGCATCAACACATTTTTGCCAGCGCAATTTCCAGGCCTCATATGCTCTCAGGAAGTTCTCAGCAGAGAAATCCTTTAGAGCTCTCATTGTACTGCTTGATGTTGTCCAAAGTCTAGAAATTCATTCCTTTCATGACACTTTTAAGCTAGGGGAACATAAACAACTCTGCCAGAGCAAGGTTGGGAATATAGGAGAGCTGTGGCAGCACTGCCACACAGATGTGGGTCAGATAGTCTGCGACAATGGAGGTGGTGTGGGCCGGCACGTTGTCATTGTGTAGCTTCCGCAGAGCGCTGATCTCCTTTCAGACGAGGGTGACACTTTTGTTGTCTCTGGAGCACTTGTTTGTAGAACACGGTGTTTACGGTCTTTTCAGGAGATAAAAATTCACTATGCACTATCCCCTTTTTGTCAAAAAACAATGAGCATGACTTCACATGCAATTTGCTCATGCAAGCCTTCTTGGGGTGCAGAGATGCTGAGATGTGCCACTCCACACTCTGTCTCTTTGTTTCTGCATCATATTCAAAGATCCATGTCTCATCCCCACTGATATCACTGTCCAAAAAATGAGGATGGTCTATGCAGAGTTACTCAAGTTCTTTAGACACTTCCACTCGATTGTGTTTTTGCACATTAGTCATAAGTTTTGGGACAAGTTTGGCGCTAACTTTGCGTATGAGCAACTCCTATGATACGATTTGGTGAACAGTCATTTTTGGTATGTTCAATAAATCTGACCTCCTCCTAGCCTTTTTGGACATCTTGTGCCTCCTTTTTGACTGCAATATGGACAGGCAATAGTCACTGAAGGCTTGCTGAACCATCTCGAAAGTTTCTAGCAGCATCTTTTTCAGCATCACACAACACTTGATCGCATATCTGTGATCCAATGTTTTCTCCATCGAAAGTATGACGCGACTACTACACAGGAGCTCACAAATTGACACGTTCTGACGTCCCCAGGGCATGAAGACATTGAGCACAGAACGGTTGGAAAGCTTCACCTCCCCCCCCATCCTATTCAAACTGGTCTGACAGCTTTGTGACATATAGTGATGCAAAAAAAAAAAAAAGTGACACATTACTTGTGTGACAAACCTCATACTTAAGGTTTTAAGTCTACCCATTACTTAGTTCTGGCTACCAACCCATTAAACAAATAATATTAGCAATGGAAGCTGGGTTTACCAAGTAAACAGCTCTAATTTGCTAATTGATGCGATGATGCTGGGAACGTTTTTCATATAGAACAGTGATTTTTGCACAGCAAATTGCAGAATGTCAAAATTTTCCTCAAAGTATATGTACTAAAAAATTGTAAGTGTAGTTGGGTGGTGAAAAGTCACTTATTGACATATAACTAAGAAAAGTTATATAAGAACAAAGCCTATCTCAGCATTTTATTTTAATGTTAGGCTTTAGAGTATAGATTTCAGAAACTTATACAGCCTATAAAGAATTGTTGTTATAAACTAAATATTAGCAAAGGCAGTAGTCACCTTGAAAATATTGCTTAATTGCTGTGCACATAAGTAGACAATGAACAAGCAGCATCGTGACAATATATCAATATTAAGATGAGATGATACTTTATAACTGTAATTGTACAGTGTAGCTAAACCTATCAAAATGTAACTGTAATTATAATGGCAATAAGCTACTTTAAAATAAAAAATAAATAAATCACAGACATTATTAATGATGATGCACTGTTAACAATAGTGACATTACAAAAATTACTGACACGTTGACAGAAAGAATTATGAATTTGCTAGACAAGTTCTGTATGTGTATTCATTTAAATCACTTATCAGATTATACAGATGATGTCTCTCATTTCAACAGGTTAGAAAGACGTCATGTTTATGGAAGCACACCATACTTAACTTCGAAAGTGACAATTCATTTATCAATAGATATTTAAGTTTATCGCAAAAAAAATATTAAGGTACATATTTTATTCTACATGATAATATATTATGTAAAAACTGACATCAAAATGGTCATCACAAAATACACAGAAAACTTTGTAGACAAATAGGCTGGGTCCCATTGAGCAAGTTTTAGACATTTTTCTGCATATTTTCTTTGTTTAGAATGTAAATAAACAATTTTTTGATGTTTTATTGATGTGTTTACACACTGAGTCACTACATGCCAATTGTAAACTGTAGAACTAATTTTATCAACAAAATAAGCAAACCGCCACTTTTTTACAGTGGGTATAAATGAACATGAACAATATTTGCTTTATACAGTTTTTTATAATTATTCTGAATGGTGTCACTAGCCTCACCTGCAAATGATGACTTATTGGGAGAACCCCTTTCTCAGGTACAGTCAGGGATCCTTTTGATCTTACTAATAACATTTATCATTGTTCATTAATTGAGAAAATAGAATAAATTATACCTGCCACCTAAAATAAATAAAAAGAGCTGCATTTTCTGTTTTCTTTTGCTACAGTTCTTTCTACATTTCCAGGGAATGATTTTCTTTTTTTGGTCTTGATTAAAAGCTTTCAATAGCTCACTGACACCGGTTTGGATACGTAAAACTTGATGGAAAAACCTTTCCCATAAGCCTTGTAAAGTTTATTGTATAACACCATTTCACACCACACTTTGAACTTGAAATAACACTTCAGTGAGCACTATAATTAAAGATGCACAGAAATTCACTAGACAGAATGAAATTAAAATTATTTTATCAATGACTGTGTGGTGAAACACATGCGATCTTAATCAAAAACAACTTTTTTCTTTCCAAAACAATATGAACTGTCACTGGAATGTAAAATCCCGTAAGACATCTGCAAGCAAATTTGAGTCTAGTTACTGCGTACGTGCATGTAATGCACTGTCACATGTTGGTTAGATCAAACGAGCCTGCCTCATGCTATCCAAACAGCATCACTTCAAGTACATACATGGGCGGCACTGTCAATATGTACGGTATATAAATTAAGGAAATAATTAAATGACAAACAAATATCTACATGCTGTTATGTATTCTGTATCCCATTTTAACTGTGACAAGTAAAATGAATTAAAAGCTACATAGTTTGGCTCGGATACCCCACCCTCCTCATGTAGCCCAGTGTAGTTTTCAACCCAACACCCTTTTTTCCTCTCTTGATGGAGCCACCTAGTTTATAGATGCTCCCTGAGAACTTCAAGATGAAGCTGAAATAAGCCACAAAGGCACATGAGGAATATATATTCCTCATTTCCCAAAACAGACTATCCTGTTGAGAAATAACTACAAGTCTATTTTATGGTATCCCAAGTAAAAAAAAAAAGAAAGAAAGAAAAGAAAACAGGTAATAAAGGAAGCTGTACCTGTGTTAAAATCTGATATATATAGGGAGACATTAAACCCTTTTGGTGGCGTTCACTGGCAGTCCGCATAACTTCGGGTGGTATGCTAGGCAAGTTTATAGATTTTGTAGAACCATTTCCCAGAACACTTTCCTGTTGAGCTAATGACTTGTTCTGAAACCAAAAAGTTTTGTTAGTCTAAAATTCAATTAAAACAATTCTTTTCTCAGTGTACTATAGGTACACAGTAATCATGAAACATAAAGCAATAATATCACAGTTTCTTATATAACACACATTTACAACTCAAATATTTAGGACTGAAGGGAAGCAATATTATACCACCACAATTAAATCACAATTAAGTCACAAATTCTGAACAGCTCAGTATTACAATTATCATCGTCAAAACAGATAAACAAATGTTGGATAACACAGTGTTCAGAACAAAGTGGATGGACTGGATTCAGTTTCACAATATATTAGCTGGAAAGGTGAAGGCATTAGGGAAGCAATAAAAATAGACATATACAAAAGATGAGCACAAAACTGTACTATTTTCCTCCAACTGTTAAAAATATTTGATTTGGGAGACTGTACATAAATAAGTATTTTCATTCACTTTATTACATGTGAGCCTTTAATGGCATTCATCTGCCTGAAAATTTCTGGGGAAGATATTTCCTCTGAGCATACCCACTATTACTATTACTCTGCGATTCACTAAAAGTGTGTGGCAGAGAGTGCATTGCACCTATCCGAGAGGGTAATAGTTTGGAAGGGATATATGGGATATGGTAGGAGGCGCCCACATGGCAAGGACTCCAGACTAGTAATGACAAGCAGCAACGAATATGTGCTGCAATCATTTTGTGGTGGATGTGATATTTATTTAAATATTTTTTTTTTTGTTCAAAAGAAACCTGCAATGGAAGCAATATCACCTGAGTCTGACAAATGCAAGCAACCTGAGTTAAAATGCATAAACAGGAAGTTATTTCCTTCAGAAAACATTTTTGATTACTCATTACTCTTTTGGCATATTGGAACTGTTTGCAACAGGGTACAATTAGTGCAACTAGAATATTCGGGCAAAGGCTGCTTTCTGTTGTACATGCCATCACTGGAATTATTAACCAGCTATATAATCAAATATCTGCACTCAAACACCTTCTCTATTCACCTAATGTTGCTCCCTGTAATACCTTCCTGTCGTCAAAACTCGTGTTGCACCTGAGTGAGAACCATATTACAAAACGGCATAGTCTTAACTTGTGATTTTTAATGTTCACTCTCAATGTAAAATATAGATGATAACTGATTAGTGTTCATTCAACCCATTTCAGTTACCAAGTGAAACTCAATTTGACACTATGAAATTTCAAAAATTGAAAAATAATGCTTTTATTAAAACTTACCCCAGTAACATTTTTCCCCCTCCCCCCTTTCTGCCCCATGTTCATCAAGGTCAGGAGGGACTGGGAGCAAGGAACAGGAAGGAATTTGGCCATGACATTTTGAAGGAACCATTCTGTCATTCACCTCGAGCGATTTGGGGAAACCATGGAAAACCCAAATCTAGATGGCAGAACTGGGATTCCAACTTGCGTCCTCCAGAATGTGATGCCAGAGCGTTTGTTACCGCTCACCCACCATGCTCTGTACAAAAGGGTGAAGGATATTCAGAACACTATGATGCATAAATGGAAGTAGATTTAGTTATGAGAAATTTCAAACAGTTTACATTGTTTATATAACTACAGTAACCATTAGACTGAGGTAAGAAACTTTAGAACAATTTGGAATCAATTTTCTGTTACTTAGTGCCTAACCTCAAACTTTTCTGACAGAAACTATACATTCAATTGTTGGAGCAGTTGAAACAAATATTCACCACTTGCACCCACATGATTCAAAAACCTTACACAAAACCCCAGAAAACCAACCTGGTGGTAGAAATTACTAAATTATGCTTGACATAAGATATGTACAGAGAATCCTCTTAACATATTTTAAATGGAACAGTTAGTAGCCAAGTGAGAGAGACAGTCTATATGGAAAAAAAAAAAGGTTAAAAATTTGAATATCGTCTACATTATGGTTTTATCAAGTCAAAAAAGATTATATTGTTTCTTGATTAAATTTCATCAGCTATCAGGACCTATCCAAATAATACTTGCTCAGTGTCTTGTTAGATTACTACGGAGTAATAGTTTTTCCAAAACTTAACAAAATCTGCAATATTGAGAGTAAGAATTTAAAAGGAGTCAATAAATCAATAACATAGAAAGCAGATATGAAACAAAAACATGGAAATTTTCAGATCATTAATCATTGAAGTTATCACCTTGTCACTGCTTCTTCATCTATTCTCAAATATCTACTCAAACAGAAGCCACTGCTTGCTCTGTTCTTATTAACTGCACACATTTATAAAGCGAGTTTGAGGTGAAAAGGGTAAAAAGATGGAAGCAAACAAAGTTATCACAACAGGAAATCATAATTCTGCACACCTGGTGAAATGATTTGAAATTATGGAAGAAATATATTTCTGATAGAATTAACTGGACCTAGGGGATAAAAATATGAAGTACAATCATTGTTACAGATAATGAAGCTCACTACAAATGAGGAACAAAAGAACATAGTAATGATTTCTCATCCAAATACAAATTACATTTCTTTTTTGCCTGAAACAAGAAAATCAAGTTTTCAAAGCAATGCAGAAGGGACCTACTCTTTTTAATCCCGACCCTTTAAAACATAAAAGGCATAGCACATTACTCATATCCTCAATTCACCCTAAAATTCTAAAAACAAGCAAAACCAGTTGAGTTTGCAAGTGGGGGTAGATTTAGCTGAATATTGCAGTATAAAGGTGGCTATATATCAAAGTTCTCCAGGAAGATTGCAGAACTCTGAGATGAACAACTCTGTGACTTGATTTACAATATCTGCCTCAAAAGAAATCAAACAACCATGCTCCCTCACAATTCCAGACTTAAAGATAAATACTGGAGAATACATAAACTCTCAACAGTATTAGTTTGTGTGTTCTGTTTTTCTAATGAAGACTGGCGGAAAAGTGAAAACAGACTGTAACAATAGGAGAAATTAAACACCATATTTCAGACTAGTTAAATTTCATCAACAGGGACAATTTCACCAGATGGCTCCATTAAACACAGATTTATTGTATCAAGAATCAAGCATCTACTAAAGTACACTTTAGGCAAACTTCTACTGAAGCAACAAATCACGTTAAATTCTATCATTTACTTTAGTAGCCTTCCGAAAAGATGGGAAATGTTACACAAAAAACTTTTTTATGTCTATTGCAATTTTTTGCTGTGCTTTCAGCTTTTTGACAACTAAGTTCAATAATATATAACATACTGAGATGTGTGAAAGCAATCACTGCCCTCTAGTTATACAATTGTAAACTTTTTTAATGCATACTGTGTTATTTTGTTTTCTCACCCAAATCCATGTCCCTCCATAGTCCGTAGAATATCTGTACCCCAACCTTGTACTTTCTTACCAGCATCCACAAGGTTAGCAACTCTGTGGCATATCCATTGCCTACTGAACAGATTTCAGCTATTTGTGGATCAGTTCCTCCACACTTTTGTCCAGACCTCACGTCCTTCATAAAAGATACCCCACACTTCCTTGAACGTCTTACCCCAGTCGCCACTCTTCTACCACCAGACTTATTTCTTGTCTCTACACATGAAACTTCCTTGTACACTAACATCCCCCACTGTCAGAATCTCAGTGCCACGGAACACTTCCTGGAAATGTGACCCTCCTACAGCCTCTCCAGCACATCCTTCCTCATCTCCTTCACACGAATTATCTTGTCGATAACTTCTTCTCTTACAACTCTCGAGTTTACCACCAGATAGGCATCACTGCCACGAGTACCCACATGGTCCTTTCTTGAGCCATCTGCAGTAACAATTCCTGAACAACTCCTTAAACAATACTCTCTTCATCAACTTTACCTGCACTTACTCCCACACACATCATATTTCCTGAGGTTGATATTTCATTACATACCTCTGTTCACATCAAAATGGGGTAGAAAGCTTTCAGAAAATAGTAGAAGGAGACAAAATCAATCACAGATCTTTTGCCTTTCCAAGCAGATTACTTAAACCCTATTACGGAGTAACAGTATAGGAGGCTGTCACCATGGTTTGGGCATTCAAAGGTTCAGGGATCTTTTGTTAGGGAGAAATGATGTCATTTACACTGATCATAAACTGCTGGCCTTCCTCATAAAGTATAAACTTACCTACAGAAGACTCACTAGATGGGGTAAATAAAAAAACTGACGTGGAGAAGACAGTCAAATTGCTGTCACTACATCCAGATCAGCACCTGACTTAAGTGAGTTAACTTCTACATTCTCAATGAAGGGCAATCACAATTTTTTTTATATTTTTTTTTTTACTTACGGCTTTACACCTCGTCGAGGTCATTAGAGGTAGGATGGGATTGGGGACAAGGAACGGGAAGGAATTCGGCCATGGATTTTTGAAGGAAGCATCCCAGCATTCACATGGAATGATTTTGGGAAATGATGGAAAACCCAAATCTGAATGCCTGGACGGGGATTTGAACCAGCGTCCTCCCGAATGCGAGGTCAGAACGTTAACCACTCATCCACCATGCTCGGTGAACTGAACTTATAGCTATCTGAAAAGAATGTTGACTCTGGTTTGCAGCACCATATGAGTTATGGACACTGTCACACTAACAAATACTGTAAAATTAAAAAAAAAAATACTTTTTCAGCATATATCATTGGGTTTGCCAGCTTGCGTAACATGTGAACTATACCTGACAATATAAGGTGAGCAACATGCAAGGGATGGCATGGTGTCTAATGGTCAATGATCCATGGACAGGTACTGAATAAAATATAAAAATAAATAACAAGAATATAATGTGTATGGGTGGAATGCAAAGTGTTCTAACTAGTAAAGCCCATGAGTTAGTTTCTGTTGATTTATTTGGCCCACTCCCAGTTTCTATAAGAGTGACCAAAATTTTTAAGGTCATAGTTGTCTATTTTAAGTACATTAAATTACCTGCAATGAAGAGGGCAACTATCAGACTTGTGTTCCAAAATGATCAATGAATACATTCCTAAAGTTGGTAAATCGGTTAATATCCTCACAGACAATGTTTCTCAATTCTCAGTTAAAGTGCGGAATTAAAGCTTTGCAAATTTATGGATTAAAATACTGAAAATATTGTTATATAAACCCCAAGGTAACATTGCCAAGAGGATATTGAAAAACTTACAACTTATACAGCCAGCACCCCAGAGACTATTTGATATTAGTTATGTTATCATGGTTATGTATTTATATTTTAAGTTATTTCTTTAAATTCCTATCACAATCTAAGTTCTGTAAATCATAATTTTATGGGAATTTGTGAGGGACGTAAAGAGACAGGTCCATTTCATTACTATGAATGGCTTGCCCGTGCTTTACACCTTGTTGACATTGAGGTCATTAAAGGTGGGAAAGGACTGTGGACAAGGATTGGGAAGGAATTCAACCTGGCCTTTTGGAAGAAACGTCCCACCATTCGCCTGGAGTGATTTGGGGAAACCATGGAAAAATCCAAATCTGGATGCCCGGACAGGGATTCGAACCTGTGTCCTCCTGAATGTGAGGCCAGAACATTACTGCTAACTCACCACGCTCTGTACAAAAGTTATTTAATTTTATGATACCTAATCAATAATACTTTGCCATTAAAGTTCACAAACTTCCTCCACTTTTTTTAAATGAGTTTCACAAATCCCAATTTTCAGTAAAGATTAGCCTAACGTATATTTTGCCAGAAACATACCACCTTTGAAGAAAACCACTGTTACAGTAAGACTGAGACATGTACAGCTGTTATTATGGTAATACTTAATAATCTAAAAACAATAATGTAAATACTGGGCAACTTGATCACAAGTGTAACAATGACAAATAATGTTAATTGTACTTCATAAAATGATAAATCTTAATCACAAGAGAGGAAGAGTTTATAACTTACTGTAGTTAAAGGCCAGTACCGCATAATTGCACATTTTCTTCAGTTATTTACTGAACTAAAGATAGACAGCCACAGAGGTGACTGACTGACTAAGAGCATGCACAAAACCTTAAGACTGTACTTCTCAATTAAAGTTGCCAGTGAGCATATTTTCTGAATACTAAGACGATGTTCTAAACGTATTGTGTTTGTAAAGTGATGCTGTCTATTTCTACTTCCTACTCTTGTTGTAAAATATTTACAACAATCCATTAACTGAAAATAGTATTCCAGAATTCTGTCTCCATTGAAGTGAGAACCGCTGTTTCTTTCCAGTGTTAAAAATATCTGCTTTTAATATTTATTCAGTGGCACAAGATTTCATAAAATTTGTGTTCTTCCTTATAAGAACTTCCTTTGATACTAATACTGTTTCTAGATTGTTTAGATTAGATTCCTACAGTTGAAATAAAAATCATCGGTTCATGTAATGTATGTTTACAAAATTCACAAACATTTTTCTGGATTACTGTAAAGTATCAATGTATAATAATTGCAGACAATGCTACTTGTCTACTAATATCAACCCTAAAACTGCCTACATCTAACTCAGTGTTTTTTCCATGACACAAAACTACACAGTGTATCTTGCAGCATACCACTGACAATTGCCGCTTATTCCTCCCTCCCCCTTTCCAATTCATCTGCCACCACATGAAAAAGATGATCCATTTCACCGTGTAAAGTACAAATTGGCTTCACAGCAAAACTGAGTGGTGAAGAAACAGTCATCCACACCTGGATCATCACACTGCTGCAGATGCCAAATTCCATGTCATCAACTTAAACACTCCTTATGAATACAGAGTCCTACCAGAAAATACGCGCCTCTTTGTGTTATGCAAGGGTATTTACCATGCCAACAAACTATGTGTGAGGAATTTCTAACACTTTAAATTAAGACAGTAACTTTTTACCTTTCATATCACATTTTCCACCTCAAAAATAAGCTCTTTGGATCTTTTTCTATCCTTTCATCCTAGTAACACTTGTTTCACGTACAACCACATTTATTCTTACACTCTCACCCCAACCTTCCTATCAAATCTTTGTTCAACATAAAAAAAAAGTGTCAATCTGTTGTTCTGTTTCCATTTTACTTGCCACATTGCCTTAAATTACCAGATAGCCCTGATTTAAACTTTGCACCAAAATTCCCTTGATCATCAATTGTTTCACTGCTGAAAAAGTGCACTAGTCAATGAATAATCCTGGATAGATTTTTGGAATATGACAAAAAATTAACTTCAATATTACGCACTTCAGGAGTAAGACGACTGGGTGATGTAGCACTGGAACTACTGCTGGAACTGGAGGAGCTGATTAGGAGATTCACACAGTGACTACCATTCACTGCTGGAGCACCAGATGCACTGCCAACTATATCTGCAAATAGTAAATGTGAAAAGAATAGGTAGTAGAAGGGTAACACATAGTACTTAAAAATCATGTCAGAAAAAAGAACCATCTATACCAAAATTGAAGGTATGATGGTGTGGAAACAAGCAATGATAAAATGGTAAAATTTTGTGAAATGCTTTGTTTTATAGGTGAAAAATAAAGTTTTTAAATTATATAAAAAATATCATAAACCAGCAGCTTAACAAATAGTACTCCATCATTTGGTATCAGTCTATTGAGAATGAGTAGCTGATGATTGTGGGAGTGTGTTATGTATACTGAGTAGCCACTATCTAAGTGTGGATCATTAAAAAAGATTCACTAGTTATTATGATCGGCAACAAATTTTAATAAAGAACAACAAAATGAAGGTGAAATTCAACTAAATATACTATCAACATCATCCACAAACATTCATATGAGTACAGAAACCATCTGGTTGACTATTGTTGTTGGACGTTTACATCAGACGAACAGTCAGAAGTACCATAAGAGGGTCTGGAGAGATCAAAATAAAAACTTTAGCATCATTTTATAATTTTTGTAACCTCATATGAAGGAAGATATAAAATAGAGACCCATGAAAAGGTCATGGAAATTACATTTTGGTATACTTTTTAGTATAATGAAAATGCTGAATTTTGCATTCATGCAACCTACCACCAACAGCACTTGTATCCACCAAACTCACTAAATTTTGCTTGCCATGTCTGTCCACACCCTAATTGCAAAACTTCTATATACCACTCTTCTTCTTCTTTTTCTTTTAAATAATAACTATCAATTGATCCAAGTTAGGAATACCAACAGTAAAGAAAAACTGTTTTTAATGAAATAGGCAAAGTGAATATAGCAAAAGTGCCACAGGGTTCACCAGCATTTAAACTTAACTAAGTTAATAACCCAAAGGTTGCTTGGATCCTCCCAAAGGAGGCATACGAACCGTTTTGTCAGAGGCCAACTTTCCTCTTGTACCTACAGCTTAATGTGGAATCCAAACCATGGAGTTGCCTGGCCCACCTTATATGAAAAAAGCACAGCCTGCAAAAATTCTTGGCCACAGCATGATTCGAATCAGGAAATTGAATTTAGTAGGCAAGTGCCTTATCCACTCGGCTAACAGACTGCTCCAGCAGCTTTTATGTTACAATTATGTTGACATAATAGTCAAACTTTCATAAGAAAATGTGAGCCAGAGAACATACCCCACCTTTACGATATTTTAAATGTTTAACACTATTTTATTTTGTTACTTAAGGTGAGTGAAATATAACTGGTAATAACGAGAATGAACAAGAATGTGTGATTATGAGGAGAAACCATGATGGCATCCTTGAAAAAATAAAAAAAAAAAACTAAGACTTTGTTGGGAAAATAATTAACACAATGTAATAAAGTGATAATACACATGAAATTCTGAGATGGAGACTGATCAGAAAAAGAGAATGTTTTTCTAAAAAGTGAAAATAAAGAAATGTAATGAATGTTGTATCAACTGTTCATTGGTGTGTGTTGTTGAAATAAAATAATGTAGTTCTCTTTTAATGTGTGAAAGTGAATTAATTTGAATTATTTTGTGCAATGAAAAGATAAATGGAAACCTATAGAAGTTTGACTGTTTATTTCAAAGTTTTCTTCCACATTTTTTAGCAGGACCAAGAAGGCAATTAATTCACATATAAATTAAACTAAACGATTACTTCAATACCTTACAACTGACCGAATTACATTTAAATTAGACATATTTTGGTGGCAAAGGGTATTTATTTTCTCCTTTAGTTATAACTGTTATGTTAGATGTTTTCCAACAGTGGGGTATCCTTCCATCCAGTAGATAAGCGTTCAGGAATTTGGTATGGTAAGGGACCATTTGCTAACAACTGCTGCCATTCCATTAGATCCTGCTGCTTTACTAGTTTTCAGCATGGTTAATGTGGTTATTATTACCTCTTTTGCCAATGGTAAAACCAGCATATTGTTATCATACCTGTTGTTTATTTTTCATCAAAATTAATTTCTACTCTTTGTATCCCGTTCCAAGAAGGAACACATGCAAGCATCGGTGCAGCACCTTATTTCCCTGATTTTCCTCTCTCCTGTACTCGCAATCCACATACATTCATGGACGAAGCATTTCCTCACTTAAATAAGTAAAGATGAATGTTTGCATGTCGACCAATAAATTCAATCAGAAACAGCACAGCCTTCACAGTTCTTCAGAATTTGACCAGTGTAGAATTTGTTTTACCAGAAATGATCACACTTCATGTTATACCGCTACACCAAAATATTTAGATGATTCAACTTCACCAGGGGTTGTCCAGCCGATAATGTACTCTCCTGGACAAAAGAATACTTTTGGTTTATTATACAAATTACCTTATACTTCTTGCACTTATGCTAAAATAATAACAAGATCACATTTTAACTTCGGAATAACTGGAAGAAATATGTATTTTAGTGCATATAACAGTATCACATGCAGCCTCAAACTGCTACTAACATTGTCTCAAAGGTTGTTTATAAAAAAGTGGGCCCACTGTAATTCCTTGGGCGACTCCCATGTGACTTAACCATTAGAAAATTACATATCCACTGACAAATCTGTTGGGATACTTTGCACACTTGAATCCTCACTAATAGGCAAAGCTTTCGGTAAAATGAAAATATTTCATCTACTTGTTTTCCTGAATTTATTAGGTTGACGACATCACGATAATGTAGGGAATTTAACATGACCAATTATTCAGAAATTTGTGTTGCTTCAGTACATTTAATTTGTTTTCATACAGAATTTTGTTTTTGTCCAGAACTTCGTTATGTTCAAATATATAACACAGTACAGAACTCTACAGCAGATAGATACTGGTCAGTAAATGATAGGATCACTTACACCTCCTTTCTTGAAAATTGGAAAGACGTGAGCAATTTTCCAGTCAGAAGGCACTTTTCTTTCTCTTTTAATGATCTGCAGTATATATCAGTCACGAAAGGTTCGATTTCAGGTTCAGAAAACTAACAACATTATTACTGGGATACCATCAGTACCCCATGCTTTCCCCAACTTAAAAAAGTCTATTTGTTTTACAATACCTGTATGTTCTATATATGTATTGAATTCATCTCTAGGTCCATACTACTTGTAAATGTGGATATAACCTTCATGTTTCCTGTAGTGACCACAATTTTTTAAAATTGGAGTTACTACAGGCTTATCATAGCTTCCATTAAATTTATAACCATTGTGTATTAATGTTGGCATACTGTTAGTATTGCAACTTTTCTTGCGGTTTTCTGTGAGGCTCATAGAAAGTGAATTTCAATGTAAATCATTAAAGGCATCACACATCAATTAAGGTTTCTAGGCCCCTTATGTCTTCTGTCCTCCTGAACCACATGCATCTATTTTTGAGCAGGTTTTTTTTTTTTTCACTTCACACATGTACCATGGTGGTTCCCTCCCTGCTATAATCGTCTGCCTTGAGAGAGAGTCAATACCTACCCTGATTATACACGTTAAACTGTGCCATGTATCAACAGTATCTCATGTTCCTTTAAGGGATTTGTACTTATCCTACAAGGACATTGTATTAAATTCTTTTGAAACTCTTTAAAATCTGTGAACAATGATCTTTTTTTCTTTGTATGCTCACCAGTTGTTTTATGGTTGCAATCATGGCTTTCCTATCACTTATTCTTACAGTTGTTGAAATATCTTGGAATAAGAATAGCTCACCTGTAACAATATGATCTAAAATCTTTCAACTGCTATTAATACACCATGCTGGTTCAGTAAATAGCTGTTCAAAACAATAATCAATAAACAGATCCAGAATGACTTCACAGGAAGTATTATCCCCGTCACCCTTTCTGTGATTGAAATTATCCCAATAAATACAGGGTAGGTTGAAGCTCGTTCCTAAACAAGTTGTCCAGTAAGTACAGTTACAGCATGCCTACCTCAACAGGTAATATTTCAGTGCATACATTGGCTGTACTGGCTTTGACCTTCATTCTTCCGCTTCCCTTTCACTGCTATTCCCCATTGCAACATCGAGTCTAGTTAAAGTAACACGAGTTAACAATGGTTACGCCACTTCAGAATAACACCAAATGTGAATCATCCTCCATCATAAATTATCTCCATGCCATAGGTGAGTACCCAGTAGATATTAAAAGAGCAATTACGTGACAAAGTGGTGACGGGAATGATCAGAAGGCACGATCAAAGCTCATTACAAATGCAGAGTGGTAGCCCATCTGTGACGACTGATGAATTTCCTCAGACCATACAGGAAACTATTCATACAAACCGGCATAACACAAGGAAAATGAATTAACTCATTCCAGATGTTTCTGAAACAATATTTCATGAAGCAGTTGGAGTAGCACTAAAGTAAAGGAACTTGTGTGTTTGATGGGTAGTCAAAATGCAAGTGGTGGAACACAAAACAAAATGGATGGGTTTCACCAGGGCCGGCGTTTCATGTCAATCCCGGGTGGGTAGTCAGGCATAGAGGAGGGAGGGGGGGGGGGGGGCTGGAAATGTTGTTTGGTTATCTTACTTTAAAAAAATGTAATAATAGTGATGATCATGCAAACAGATCCTTGGGGGTATAAACAACAAAATGGTTTTTAAAAATTATCATATTATTTATTAAATATATTTTA
The DNA here is from genome assembly GCA_031002005.1 of Vandiemenella viatica. Taxonomy (NCBI): domain Eukaryota; kingdom Metazoa; phylum Arthropoda; class Insecta; order Orthoptera; family Morabidae; genus Vandiemenella; species Vandiemenella viatica. The sequence continues at coordinate 81,797,274 of CM061921.1, forward strand.
ACTGTGTACAATTTTTTTTTTTTTCATTTACTGTTACTATGTATTATGAGTAGCGCAATGCAAAAACTGTACTGCACTTTGCTTGTTTGGAAATAAACTGATTCAAAAAAATATTCAAATCAAGTTTGTTTGTGAACTTGCTATATAAATGTAATATTGCCATATTATTGAGTCACTCTGGCAACACTGTTATTATTAAGTAATTCTTGAGTTGGCGTAAAACTAAAAAATCTTTCATTCAAACAGGACGAGCCAGGAATAATGTGAGTAGCCAGACGAAGCCCACAAACTCTTGTATGAGTCCTCTAGTACATTTGTACTTCTGTAAATAATTTATAACCCCTTTTAATTTTTTTGCCTGCTTCTCAAAATTTGCAAAAATGTGTCTCTATCGCTCAGCAATCTTTCTCGGTCAGTGTCATGGTTATATATTTATAATTCTTTCAACATTTGCGGGCTGTCCCAAAGTGGATCGTTCTTACAATGTGAAGAAGTGGGTGGAATCATCGAATCGACTATTTAACATGAGAACTTGATCATAAACTTTTAAGATTTTTGGAAAATCTCGAGTTGTGTTCATTCGGAATTTTTCGCTCTTACCTTGTTAGCAGTGCTTGGGAATTTTACGCTGATGTGAGATTTATGGTTCGTTGATTTCAACGTTAGTATCTGACTAGACACTTTTCTGCCAAATGTCTTCGAATTTTTAGTCTTGAATGAAGTGCAAAAAATCGGAGATTGCTTCTATGTTCTCATTCGATTTTGTAATACACAGATTTGATTTATGTAGATCTGTTAAATATTCTTTAATGAATACGCTAATAGAACTGTTGATGTTATTTATTTTCGGACATGTTTCGCCTCTCGTTACGGTATCGTCAGCGTACACTTTTTTCTGTAATATGTTATGAGTTTTTAACTTTTGTACAGAACGGTTTTTGTTATTTTTTACATATAATACTAATCTTACATAGTTGAATCATAATGTGATTTACATATGTAAGATTAGTAACACATGTGAACAAAAGTCATTATGTATAAAAGTTAAAAACTGATAACCTATTACACAGAAAAGTGCACCTTGAAGATGACGAGAGGCAAAACGTGTACAAAAATAAATAACATCAATAACAGTAGCATTGGCGTACTCGTTATTTGATATTTATTATTTTAACAAGCAGCTGCAGAAGACTTACAGTAACCATGTACATATGTAGATCTGCATTCAAAACCGACGCGATGAGATATTTCTATCATTGTTAAGAGATTCCATATGGGGGTAAAATCCAAGCCTCAACAGCAACAGTGTTTTCTATTTTTCTGGCTGCAGAATGATCATTTAAAAACTGAGTTAGCTGCTTATAATTTTCTCTTACTGATTTCAGAGATTCTTGTTAGCCATCTGTAAAAAATGAGTAATTACGTTTACAAGTACAAAATCGTATTTTAAAAAAAAAAAAAATATTAAACTTGTAACCTCTGTAAATTTCGTTGTAGGGCAATAGGCTGCAAGAAAAAGCAAAAACATCGTTAGTTCCTTTTTCTATTCCGATTTGCTGTTGCTTAAACTGTCAAAGTCATTTCGGCAAGTTTTGCAAAAAGTTTATCAAATATTTTATTGTTCCAATGAATTTTCTCAGTATTATAATTCTATTTTGTACTATGATATTGAGATTGTGAGTATTACAGTGCACAAATAACACTCGAAGCTCTTCTTTGCAAACTCGTGAATGTAATACCGTTATTTTTGCAGAAACATTCGAAGCCCCATCCTAGCATATAGGTTTTGAGAATGGCAAATTATGCTTAGTGAAAATGTAAAGGACCAGAACGAATACAGTTTCTGTCTTGGTGTTCGCAGCTGAAAATAACTCAATAAAATATTCATTTTCAATGAATTCTTCAAAAAAAGATTTTCAGGTAAACGAACACTTGCTCAGTTTTGTAAATATCAGAAATGTCGTCTAGTGAAATAGGAAAAAAATATTAAAACCCGGTGCTCAAATTTCTTCCATCAAATCAAGAATTTCAGTGTGTCAATCGAGGGGACCATTGTAATATACTCAATATTAAAGTAGAAATATAATTGTTAAAAGATATTTAGATGTAGCCTGTGCATTGCCTACGCTGTGTTGGCCACACGTGTTGGACAGCCAAGCGGGCAGACGCGTTGGGGTGCAACGGTCATTTGGAATCAATAGACCGTATAGGAAGGCGCGCTGCAGATAGGGTCAGATGCAGAGCATGGTCTGTTGGGGATAAATAGACCTTATAGGAAGGCGCGCTACCGTCTGGGTCAGATGGAAAAGGAGTATCATGTAAATAAGAGTTTGTGTCACCCATTGGTTTTGTTTACAACCACACTGGTCGAGCAGGCGTGCTGCTGTTCATGGTTAAATAAGATTCAGCCAAGTGACACGAGGTTAACTGTTTTGACCTAGTATAAAGGATCACAGAGACTACAGGGAGGGGCCAGTACCATCAAGTCGCTACGTAGTGCTGTACAGTTTGCATCGCTGTACTGCTGCGTATTAATGCTGCCGTAGTTGACCAGCGGATCTGACTTGGGGAAGCAGTAACTTTCTCTCCCGCACCTAGCATTACCTAACAACCTATTTCAAACTGTCTGTAGACTAGTTTGAAGTTATTAAACTCCAATGTTCTGGAATTGGCTTTGTCATTTCTAGCGTGAGTTTTGCCTGCCTACTTTCCATCAAAAAATCCTTTGGCGAGAGCCGCTCCTTGCCTCAGGTATCGAACCCGTGTCCTCAATATTTGTGGCCAAAAGTTAAGTGGCTTCCAATCTGGGATAGGACACCATGTTGATCTTAATTTTGATGGAGACCTATTCCCAGGAGATGTAATTGGAAAAAAATAAACATAACAGAATGAGGTTGGCACCATGGAGAAGAGTCAAACAGAATTGGAAATGTCATATAAAACCTGCTGTAATTTTGTATTCAATAGAAGAAATCATATTTCACAATGCTCAAAAAAAAAAAAAAAAAAAAAAAAAAAAAAAAAAAAAAAAAAATTAAAAAGAGGACTTTTTAGGTTTTTGGAATTGGATTTGGAAATGTGAAATTCAATGTGTAATTTCCCGAAGTTTGTAAAATTGTAACCTACCAAAAATGTGTGTGCATGTGTTTGTACCACAAATTTATAGGCCTTGCCTAACTGTAGAGAAAAATATCAAACTGGGGATAGAACCACTGTCATTCCGTCTCTCTTTAACAGGCAAATGGTATTAGAATCCACGTGGCTGTAACTGTATTCTCTATCTTGGAGCTCTGGGATATGAAACGATGAGCAGTCTATTATATAAGGTATAAGTCTACGCTCATCTGGTCTGCTCTCTCTTTTTTTTTTTGCCAGTTGTTTCCTCTACGCACGCTCGGTCGCTCTCAAATTCCAGGTGGGTAAAATACCCATGGGAATTTTCCGGGTGGGTACTGCTACCCACCATACCCACATTATCCGCTGGTCCTGGGTTTCACACTCGACTTCCTGAGATGTTACACTTATGCAGAAGTTGAGTTTCTCAACTAAATTGTGAAAGACAACGGACTTGTGTTTATGACCATAAGCCAAGCAACAGTCACTCAAACAGCACCATATACACTCCCTGAAAGCCAAGAAACTCATAGTATCTGTTTCAGCAAAGCAAGTCATGGCTTCTGTTTCTGGGACAGAAAAGAAGACATTCTTGCATTTTGATTTCATGTATTCTGGCACTATGATTAACGTTGCTTCATAGTGCTAAACTTTGATATGTTTTCAACAGGCTATTCAAAAGCAACAAAGGGGATTGTTGAAAACATTTAGCAACACTAAAGCTCACAAAGCACGTAACACTCAGATTCTTCTCTAAAGATTCAAATGGAAAATTTTGGCCCATACACCACAGCCTCAACCTGTCACCTAGTGTTGTCTCTTAACCAGAGGAGGCCTCTTGCAAGACAATATTTCCATGACAATAATGCAATAAAGATGAAGTGGAAAAGCAGTTCCAGCAGAAAGTGGAAAACTTCTGCAACAGTGGGTTACAGACAATAATACCCAGACTTAAAAAGAACTTGCTCAATGGCAGCAATGATGTTAAAAAATAAAGCAAGTATCCGTGCATTATGTGTAGTGTAAGTTTTGCAATAAAAAGTTTTAAATTAATCTCACTTAGAGACACACATTGTATTACAGTATAGTCTGGAAAATTTCTTTTCATTGTCTCGGTAACTTATATTGATATATGGTAGAAAGTAGAATAACCCTACCACAAACTTCGTGTTAGCAACTTTCAGTTTATTTCACTTGTTTTCACAATCTCAATGAGCATGCATTTTGTTACAAATCAGAAATTTAAAAACTCCCAACACCAGTGTATTCCGACCTACATTTTCATAAAACGATCAAACTAATATTAAATATTTCTGCAGAACATATATCTGATTTCAACAAGCTTTCTGTGCAAATTACAATATTTGTTTTTAGAACTTCTAATGCTTTCTAGCTCTAACTGCTTTTTGCAATCACTTCTGCAGTTAACTAGGAACACTTTGAACTGTTGTGATTCTTTCAAGCATTGCATGCAGTGGAAGATTCATCTGGTTTATCCATTACAATATTTCATGTCTCAGGGCTTGCTCCCACAGCATAAAAAAAAATAAAAAATAAAAAAATCCCACTGCACACAGCCTGTCACCCATGTATCTGATTCTCATATACAGTGCACCTCTGAGCCATTCAAAGATACACTATACAATAACCTACTGCCAAGATCAAAGACATTTGGTTGGGTTACTTGACTAGTGCCCACCAATTCTGTGTTGGGTCCACTTAAATACTTAAGTAGTAATATACTGGCCAGTTCTTACACAATTTTATATTAATATTTTTAATGTCAAATTCTAATGCAGAAAGACACACATCATTCACATTTTAGGTAAACAGCATACATGCAACAGCTACTACCAAACAAACATCCACCAGCCAAATTGAAGTATTTTCTGTAATCAATTAAGGTTCCTAAATCAAATTTCAACAACCACTTATAACTTCCTATCATTTATTTAATCACATAAATTTGACTATTATGTGTATTAAGCTCTACAAATCTTATTCAAATCAGTCCTGAACTGTATTTACAGTTTGAGAAAGTTGAGCAGCTTTACCCTCTTATATAGCTTGTGAACTGATGCATAAATGTACATATGTTGGTTTTTCTCTTAAGTCAATGCCATGCTACTTTTAAAATTTGGTAAACCATGTATCTATTTCAACACAAAATTACATCATGAAACAATACCTTTACCTTCCATCTGAAATACAAAATAATAATTTTATTATATATATTATACAGGCATTTAAAACAGTGCCATAAGAAACAAGTCATTTGTAGAAATAATCAACAAACAAGAAAGGACATACACAAGACCCTGTGTGGGAATTGTGATCATAATGGGTTATTTAAAACAGAAAATAGTAATTGCCAAGAGCATCTAGTAGAATTAATCCAGAAAGTATAGAAATTCACCAGCTTTCACCCATTTTTAAAACAATCATTTGACTAAAAAACACAATAAAAACAATTTTAAACAAACTTGTCCGAAACAAAACACCTAAAAAAGTATTTTTAATTGTATTCTTTAAAAGAAATGGTGAACTTTGCTTACTGGAATTAACAGCAGATTCTACATCGTTGCCACCATCTAAAATGTTTTCATTCTGGTTAGTTTTGTCACTGTTCATCAATACTGGTGGCTCTATGACTATCTGTGGTGCTCCTGAAGCATTAGCTGTGGCTTCATTGTATGCCTGCAGGCTATCCCGCTAAAAATGTAAAACATATTACAATAATGATGGGTACCAATCCTAAGAAACAAATGACTCAAAAGAATATGCATAAATAATACAAAACAACTGTAGTCAGCATCTGTAACTTTACCTAACCTGCAATATATGAAATGTGGTTTATGATTCCGAGATTCACAACATCTTCTGTGGATGTGAGATGGTGTTTATAAATAAATCGTATAACTTTAACATACAAAAAAATAAAAAACCTAAGATCAATACTTGCTATGACAAAGGGATAAGGAATGGAATTTATGAAGCTAAAGGCCAAAGAAGTTAATCCCAAAGAATTTAAAACAGAGAATCTCTTTTTAATTGTCCAACAAGCAATTAAATTAATCAACTGCAGGTAACCTGTTCTGAACTCAGCAACAAGCTACAGGTTACACGACTTCTCCTTATGAGGTACAGAGATTTGGCTGGAGCAAAAAAAAAAAAAAAGACTATTCAACTGTAGTTCTGAAACCCCAAAACACTTCAAAGTTCCTGCCAATGTTTGGCTTCACGGGATTTTACTGCAGCATCCATTCTAACACCCTCTTCAGTGATGGAGTTTAATTGGAAAATTTACTTTGTGCTAATGTGTGTCATAGTTTTAGCTGTCAGCTATAGTAAAATTTAACTTTTTTTTCTATCCTCAACATAATAGGTTATCCAACATACACCTCTTATACTCCCTTTTCCAAAAGAATGGCTTCTGAAGGGTTAGGGAAATTCATTGCTACATTTTGAAATATTAACACATTCCACAGTGCAAATTCCTGTTATTACATACTGCATATTTCTGAAAAAGTGCTGCTACACACCTAACAGAAAACTGAATCGCTCTCATCGCCATTAAGAGTCAAATTCTACTGACAGGTGCAGTGGTATATGCATCCAATGGCAAGAAGTTTTCTGTGCATGATTCATGGAAGGAGACAAAAATATACACAATGAAGAACAAAAAAAAAAATACTAAAAGAAACCAATAATATATCCCAACCCTCAAAACTATTCCTTCCAGTTTATTTCATGAGGAAACGTCATATTTTACTTACTGGATGATCCTTCAAGTACAGGCATGTTTTAATGCAGAAGGCTGTCTCTCTGATGGAGGAACATAAATGGTTTGAACTGTGCATATTTATGATCACATATGGTGGCACTGTGTTTCATATAAGGTAAAAAAAAATATTCAAATATGATACATACTTGCACAAGACTGCAAAGCTGAAGACATTCAACTGTTGTTTTTCATTCCCTATAATGGAATATTTTTACTGGCAATATATATAGTACTCAAATGGGTTTAGAATCCCATTAAAATGAAAAACATGAAAAATATTTTGTTTATTATTTCAAGTATTTTTTGAACATTTGCATAACTGTCAAACTGAATAAACTCCATAGTTACACAAAAGAAATTCACAGGTTCACTATTTCTGTCCATAAATCATGCAGATTAAAATTGAGCCACAGCATCCTTACGTTGTCTTCTACATTAATAGAAAATGACTACATGCGGACAAACTTTCAGTGAATCACAGTTTGCCAACATATATACCTCAGAATGGCAAACTCATGAGATTTCCATAATTATGCTTTGAGATAATTGCACACTACGATTCCAGCTGCAAACATCCACCTTCTGACAAAACTCAAACAATTTATTTGCAAGTGGTTAGTTTATAAGAGTGTGTAATTAAATGCAATGTGTAGATTTCTTGCAATTAACAATCAGAAAATTTAATCATTGAATGTATCAACCTTTAAACCAAATATGAAATCAGAAGTAAAACCAGACAGTTAGGCACAATACGTGAAAGACGAATAATTTCACACATTAATAGCACCAGGAAGCTTTTCCAGTGAGAAAAAACATAAAAATCTACTTTCCATGCCAATAAGAGTCATTTGATTAGGAACAAAATATGACATCTCTTTCAAAAAACTTATTTCAATCTTGCGATCTTACAGTTCTCTCACCAGTGAATGGCTTTACGCCTTGTCAACATTGAGGTCATCAGAGACGGGAAAGGACTGGTGACAAGAATTGAGAAGGAATTTGACCATGGCCTTTTACAAGAACCATCCTGCCATTCACCTGGAATGAATTGGGAAGCATGGTACATCAAAATCAGGACCAAATCGAACCAGTGTTCTTCTGAATGTGAGGCCAGAGTGTTACCACTCACCTACCATGCTGTCCAATGCCCCATTCAAATTCTTATAAATATGACAATTCTATTAGCAAAAGACCACGGCCAGGGCCAGCACTGTTGACAGCTTTATGTACCGAGTATGACTGTTTAGTCATCACCTATCTTGAATACTGCAGCTTCAATCTCAGTATTCTAATCAATACCAAAATATAGGAATTAAAAACTTTAAATATTATTTTCCAGTACTAACACTATTTAAAGAATATATGAAATGTCAGTACACTGTTTGATAACCATTTTCGAATGCAATAATAACTTGATTTAAATGAATAGAACTTTCCATGCACATTATTATACGATTTCTTTTTAAAAAATGAAATTCAACAGCAAATCATTTTGTACTAAAATTTACTACAAAAAATGACAATTTTCACCAGTAGTTACTTACAACCAGATGTAATTAAAGTGAAATAATACCTATCATGAATTCTTCCAAATGCACGTATTGTCATTTTTTATTACAGCACAAATTAGCTGTTCATATTTGTACTAAACTGCAAATATCTTTTAAATAAAATTATTCTAAATTAAAAATGGTGTCTCTAGCAGGATAATGCTTTTTTGCTATTTAAATGAGAATCCTCATCACTAAAATAATTAGAGCTATGAAGGAAACAGGCCAAAAAGGAGAGCAATTAAAAGTTGAGGTGGAGAAAGAGACTAGTAGTAGTGGTGTACAACATACTACCTGAAAACATTTTCTTTGCCAACAATATGTCCAATAATAATTGGAGGATAGGCATTGAAAATAATTAAGGAAAGGAAAAGTAAACCCAACACTTACCAAAGATGAAGGCAGGAGGGCAGTGATGGACACAAGAGAGCATATTACAATGTTCTGGTAACAAACCAAGTTATTGGCCGCAATACGTACACATCTAATTCCCTTGTCATTTCTCCCACTATTCACAAGGGTCTACTACTAAATATTTTGACGTTTGTTCACATTTTTTGCAACGTGCCTTCACTTTGATATGTGTTGGGATTTCCTTAGCTATGAGATAAAGATCAACTTCTTTGAAACAGTAAAATATTCTCCTAGTAAAAAATGAAAAAAATACAGTACCTCACTTTCTAAAGTTTCAGATGCAAATTTTGAACTACTATGTTCAGAGTGTCTACACTTGTTGATATTGTGCACTGAACTCTTCTGACCAGAAATCTGAAGAGAATCTGGGCGATTACCTGGACAAACAATTTTATTTATACAGCTTTATGACACAAAACAAATATTAAAATCAACAATTTTTTATAATATAAATATAATATAAATCCATTTAAGAAAATGCTAGTTTACATGTGACCTAGTATACTTGGAACTATAATCACACTTAACAAAAGAAATCATCATTTCTCACAGTAAAATGTGGAACAGACATAAAACTTGAGAATACAAACAAGTAGAAATTTTCAACTGTGAAATTTATTTATGTGTAAACTTTTTCCTTTTTAACGAAAGACAGTATGTTCTTCTCCCAGTGAATGGTTAAAATCATAAAATTTAATGTGCAAGTGTTTGTCGCTGTCTGTGTGTTTACATGCTGTCCTGCATCAACTATGGTAACAGAAGACTCCTTTCCCTACTGTTTTGTTAACTGCTCATTCAGACTCTTGATTTATAAGTGTAATAAGATTGTAAATGGACAACACCTGTACAATTAAAATATTTTTGAAAAAATCAGTTTAGGCCATTTTAATGTCCTTCATAACAGGAATTAATTATTTGTAAAATTTGTTTCTGTCTTTGTCTATTTGGATGAATGGGATTCATATGAAAATTACTAGTTGGATCTTCATTGGGTTTTGAATGATGTACAGGCCAAGGTCACAAAGGTAAAACAGGGTATGTTTCATTCTGATGTGAAGTGTGAAAGCCGAGAAATTTAAGATGAAAATGGCTAAAAACCAGTATCCAGTTTTTGTTGAACAAGGTTCACGTAAAGACTACTGATAAGATTTTAAATGGGTTTTTGATTAATGTAGAACCCATGGTCCCAAGAGTAAAATAAGGTATGTTTAATTTTGATGAAACAAAAATTCCAAGGAACTAAAATAAGTGTTCCCAAATTTGTATCCATTTAAAGCTTACTAATTTCTAACAGTAAATTTTTTTACTATGATACACACAAATGCCATCAAATTATTTGGTACTGAAATTATATTATGGAGAATTGTGAAATGTCTTCTTCCTTGATACATTCCATGGTTTAGTTTCACTTTAAATTATAAGTCCCTGGAGCCTGGTAGGATTACCAGGAATGTTTAGATGGTTATGAGAGAGGCGTATTGAGAAGCCAATAAATAACTCTGTCACTAGATCATTAAGACCATAAAAATATTATTATTACGAGGCGTATTTTTTAAGTAAGTACCGTTTTGTCACACCGTGGCTGCAGCGCTATGGTCGGCATTCCGCACGTGCGCACTGGGTACCTGCATCTCTTGCCTACGCACTGACGCCATTACAGTCTAATTCTTCCTTGTTTACGTTGTTCACGTTGTGTTTAAGATGCCTCCGATAATCGTGAGTCCTGCCGACTATGAAGTAAGGGCTGTTATAAGATTTCTTTATGCTAAAGGCCTAAAACCGATCGATATTCATCGTGAGAGCTGTGCAGTTTACGGACAAAACATTATGAGTGATGGAATGGTGAGAAAGTGGGTGAGAGCATTTAAAGATGGCTGCACAAATGTGCATGATGAACAACGGAGTGGGCGTCCTTCGGTCGTTAATGAAAGTTTGGTGCAGAAAGTGGACAATAAGGTGAGAGAAAACAGATGCTTTACGATTTCCTCCTTGTGTGATGACTTTCCTGATGTTTCTCGTAGTGTTTTGTATGGCATTGTGACCGAGCACTTGAATTACCGAAAACTGTGCTCACGTTGGGTACCGAAAATGTTAACGGATGTGCACAAAACCAAACGTTTAGGCAGTGCATTGACTTTCCTTGGGCAGTACCACAACGATGGTGATGATTTCTTAAGCCAAATTGTTACGGGCGATGAAACATGGGTGGTCTACATCACACCTGAATCAAAGCAACAGTCCATGAAATGGCGGCATTCAGATTCACCCAAAAAAGTGAAGTTCAAGCAAAAATTTCTGCCCGGAAAACCATGTGCACAGTTTTTTGGGACAGAAAAGGAATATTGCTTGTGGAATTTCTACCTCGTAATGAGACAATCAATGCAGCAGCTTATTGTGAGACATTGAACAATCGGCGCCGTTCAATCCTGAACAAAAGACGTGGCAAGTTGAGCAAGGGCATCGTTTTGCTGCCTGACAATGCCCGTCCACATGTGGCTAATCAGACCAAAGATCTCATCACATCTTTTCGATGGGAAACTCTGGATCATCATCCGTACAGCCCTGATCTGGCGCCCAGTGACTACCATCTGTTCCTGCACTTGAAGAAATACCTGGGTGGTCAGCGTCTTGAAGACGATAACGAAGTCAAAACAGTTGTGATGCAGTGGTTAACAAGTAAGACGGCAGACTTCTATGAGGAGGATTTTCAAAAACTGGTACTACGTTATAACAAGTGCCTCAATATTGAAGGGAATTATGTAGAAAAGTAGAGTAAGGTACAGGCTTTCATTTAAAAATTATTGAGATATATTTGCACGTCTTTTTTTAATTTCAAAACGGTACTTACTTAAAAAACATGCCTCGTATTATTTAGTAACAATTATACTAAAAAGCTATGAGCCCACACCAGCAGAGTGGTAGGTAGTAGATGCTATTGTTGGAAGAAGTCTCATTTACCAGACCTTCACTCTGATGATTATATATGGTGCTAGATGATGATTTTTTTATTATGATTTCAGATCTACAACAGTTGTTAACGTCAGTCCTGCGAGTCAAAACCCCATTAGATTTCTCACTGGATTTTCAACATTCTTGACAATGTGCCGACTACAAATAAGGAGGTTAAATCATCAGTTCAAGTAGCTTCGGTATAAGATCGTAGCTAATCTCACAACCCATTGTAAAATAAAAAAGGAAAACAAGTGAACAAAGTTACAAACAACAGCTAGTTTACTTAAAAGGGGGTTGGAGGGGGGGGGTAGGAGGCATACCAAGAGGATGGAAGTAAGATAAGACAACACAAGTATGTCTTTCAAATACATGGGCATCTGCAGAAACATGGAAATGATTACTTGATTGCTGACACACTGTTAGTTGTAATTATTCCTTTCCCTGTCTTGCAATCCAGAAAAGATGAATTACAATGTTTATATGAAAATAAAGTTTTTTGACATTGTACATGAAGAAATTAGCCGAGTGACACTGGTGATAAGATATGACATTCTGACTAATTAACTCTTGACAGAGAATTAATTAATCACTTTAGAATGACTGCAAAACAACACCAGACTCACTCAACTAGTTCCCCGAGAAAGTTTTAATCAACAATATCATTGCTACATCTATAAACATTACATTGAGTCAGGTGATCAATGTCAATTAAGGAATCAATGTCACAACTTTGTGAGGTATGAACCTTGGTAGTCTTGCATCTATACTGTCAGAAAACACCAACAGCCAATATTCATAACAGAAAAATGGCCAGATATTCACTTTATTATAAGAATTACCAAGTAAGTGAAAACATCTTGTATTTCAGAAGCAGAATTTGTTCAGCTTTGCTGGTTTGACATTGCAGCCATCAAATAACTGCCAAAGCAATGAGGGCATACTTATCTTTCAACTCGTTCATTTTTTGACAGCTTGCCACTATTATTGTGAAAGTTTCACAGACTTTATACACAGATTAGGGGAACAGACAGCATATTTCATGTTTGAATTTAATGGCAAACATGCAAAGATTCACTTTCATTTATTACTAGAGAAATACTCTGTGCACCAAACTATATGGGTCACAAGGGCAAGAGATAAAAGATCCAGGAAATTAGGTGACACACTGACACCTACGTATACTCTTTCTTGTTAGAGACTGGAATCCACAGAGGTCAGATTATTTATGGCACAAAGCAACCTCTGCCACCTACAACTTTGTGAAATGATAAAAGAGTATTGATGGAATTTGTATATTTTTTGTGTATGGACAACTCCAAAGATTCATACAAGTTTATGAAACCTACATTGTTTGAAGGTGGGGAAACAGAATTTACTCAATGGTAATGTCACCACCACAAAGTTTCTATTTGTCCACTTGTAAAAGTTATAAGTGCTATTCAATCATTTAGAAATACACTGATCAGAACATTATGACCACCCACCTAACAGCCAGTATTTCCGCCTTGGCTCACTTGGCCATGAATCACACAAGCGATTTGGATGGGGTTTTTACAATTTGAAAGCCTAGGGTCTAACTTAAAAACTGTGGTATGTATTATGACTATGTGGATGGAGCAATAAATGATAATATGCTCATAAACTGAACAGAGAGGTGACAAAGGTCACACTACATAAAAGATGAACAGTTCACTCCTGGATTATTACTGTCATCATTTTTTCTTATGGCTTTATGACTCACCAGAGAGAGAAATGAAAAAACTGGGGGCAAGGAACAGGAAGAAATCTGGCCATGGATTTTTAAAAGAACCATTCCAGCATTCACCTGTAGTTATTTCGGGAATCCGTGGAAAATCAACACCTGGATAGCTAGAGAAGGATTTGAGTCAGCGTCTCCCGAATGACAGGTCCAAGGAATACCATTCACCCACCACACTCGGTAATATTGCTGTTGACTACGTAACTTCGGTTACTCAGTAACATGGCATTTGTGGAGGCAATTTAAATTATCAAAAATTACCAAATTCTTCAGGTTTTATTTGGGAATCACTCCTCAAAGTTGTGGTCTTTCTTTAGTTATGTGAAATGTGAGGTCCACACAGGCAAAGTTGCCAGGAAATGTTAGTTAATCCCATAAATAAAAACAGTGACATATTTATTACTTGCATTTTTTCCCCCTTCCATGTGGCTTTATGCCTCATCAAAGATGAGTTCATTAGAGGCAAGAGAAAATAGAGTCAAGGAATAGGAAGGAATTCAGCCATGGCCTTTCGAAGGTACCATTCCAGAATTTGCCTCAAGCAATTTCGAGAAACCGTGGAAAGCTGGAATCAGGATAGCCAGGTAGGAATTTGAACCTGTGTATTCCCAGATGCCAGGTGCGAGCATTTTTGCTCACCCACTAGGCTCAGTACAACTTGGAATTTAAGGAAAAGACACCTCTGTAGCTGTATGAAATATCGCTACATGTTGTCAGAGTCAAACCGATGTGTGTATGTGTGAACTAGACAGTTTCTGCTATCTAGCAGCAGGAGCACTAAGACAAGGTTTTTGTTCAATGTCGGCATCTCCATCCACTCTGAATATTTGACTGGCCCAAGTTTTCCTGCAAAAAACCACATTACCGCAGGGGGGAATACAAGAGAGGGACAAAGACACTCATCGCCGGGAGGAAAGGAGGAGAAGACAGTTTTAGTGAGCAGGAGCGTAAAAATATGTGAAGAAAAGTGTTTTGTGTCAGACATGAGCCCATCTCAGTGTCAAAGAAGGTGTGACCGAAATTTTTATACAGTGTTTTTGTAGGATGACGAGCTTCTCCAACATATTACCCAACACGCAGTCACCAATACAGTAATGTGTTTAACAATCGTACTACTGCACTGAAATTTTAACGCAACTACAGCACCTGAAATGACCCGGGAGAGTTTATCAAGAGTTAGTTTGGTTTTGTATTATCTTCATTTCGTATGTTTCTCTTGTTCAGAAATGTGTTTAAGATATCCCAAGCTGGTACAAAATTTTAGCTTGGTTTTCTTTTCCTTTTTGTGTTGTAAATTGTGAATAAATATTATGTAGTTTCTTTTTCAACTCGAATGAATGATTAAAAACAGGAATTTTATTCCATAATCATTTTTTTAAATTAACATTGAGTAATTAATAACTGTTGGTTAACGGTAAAAGCTAGTTAATAATCCTTTGGTAACAAAAGAATAGTTACACCTGATACAACAATAGTAAAGTGTATTTGGTAATGTAGTTATAAATAGGTGTTAAAAAAAATACTTACGTTGTTGGTGTAAAATTATAAACTGTGCCAGAGAGTTACTTTTGCAACCTACCAGGGTTATCTCAAAAATACAGTTCCCAAAGCGATAGTTCCACAAGGAGCAGTGTAAGGTGAAATCTGGCAACACTGCCGTGTGCAGCAGCTGCCCTACTCTCTATCCCTACCACTGCTGTTAAGATACACAGCACAGTGTTGACCTGACAGCTGTTCATGGTGGATGCCCCATTGCAGTTACCGCCACATGTGAAATTCTCTCTTTTTTTTTTTTTTTAACACGGAAAGGTTCCAACTACAGTCATTCATTGTCAGTATAGTGAATAAGAACAATCATGCGAATGGCGCAACTCAACTTTGCCTAATCCGAAAGAGTTTAAGCAAATGCAATTTGCCAGCAAAATCATGGCAACCGTGTTACGGGATCATAAGGGAATGTGCCTACTGTGACATTGATAAATTCCGACAGGTATTGTGAAACACTACAGAAACTCAAACAAGCCATCCAGAACCACCAGATAGGAAAACTGAGCAACTGTGTGAAGCTACTCCACTACAACACTCAACTCCATGTATCTCAGCAATCCCAGGACCTATTGAAGATACTTGGCTGGACTGTCATTCCCCACCCTCCATACGGCTCCGACTTATCCCTTAGTAATTATCACTTGTTCCCAAAATTGAGGAACATTTGGGTGATCTATGCTTCTGGGTTAGTGATGAAGTCAAAGAAGAGGTTACTTGCTTCCTCAACAGGTTGGCGGTGGAGTTCTACAAAAATTGGTGGAAAGTCTAGAAAAATGTGCAGAAAAAAAGATGTTTAACTAGAAAATAGATTAATGTTTAAGCTTTCCAACAATGTAAATAATTATGGTAATAAACAATGCTGTCGATTTTCAAAAAATAAGGGAACTTTACTTTTGAGACAACCCTCGTATCGGGGCATCCAGAAACTACATGGCTCCATTTTAGCCTCCCTTGAAATCCCCCCCTTCCTCCCGACATAGCTAGAAGTGGCTTTTTTTTCTCAACTCCCCCCCCCCCCCAAAATCCCCGTGTGGCACGTAGCTTTTTTTTCCCTATTAATTCCAGAAGATATTTTGTACCGTTTTCTCTTAACAGACTATCAATAAACTTATGGCATATATAATGAACACAAGTGATATTTGCCTTATAACCTTTTCTATAATTATAAATATTCTGAATGAAATATTGACACTAGCCACTCCTGCAAATGATCAATTACTGGGAAAAATCTCTTTCTTAGGTATAGTCAGGGATCCCTTTCTTCTTGGGGTGTTACTGAAAACATTCTCCTTATCACATTCATCATTGTTCATTAATTGATAAAACAGGAACAATCTGTACCTGCCACATAAAAAACTAAGAGCTGCATTTTTTTCTTTTGCTTCAGCTCTGTAATGTTTCTTTTTATATTACCAGGGAATGATTCTTTGATCTGCTTAAAAGAGTTTTAGAACAAACTGGATAGTGAAAATTTGTTGGAAAAACATTTTTGATAAGCCTCGTATATTTTATTGTACAGTGCCACTTCACACCATGCTTTCAACTTGAAATAAGAGTTCAGCAAGCACTACAATTAAAGTTACACTGAAATTCATTCAAAAGAACAGAATTAGAATTATTCTGTCAAGGAGCAGTGTGGTCACACATGGGCGATCCTAACCTAAACAGCTTTATTTCAAACCATCAAAATAATATGAACCGTCACTGCTTTTGAAAACCCTGGACGACATCTGAAAGCGAATCGTAATGCTCCATCGCATGTTGGTTATTTCAAATGTGCCAGACATATGCAACACAACGTTATGACTTCAAGTCACACACATGTGCAGCACAGTTAGTATAGAGGATACCGAAATTACATTTGGAGATTATTAAAATGTGGAAACTGTCCACATGCTGTTGTGTGTTCTTAATCTTATTTTAACAGTGAAAAATAAGATGAATGAAAAAGCTATGTGGCTTGGACCCGGCACCCTCCCCCCCCCCCAGACCAAGCCACGTAGTTTATGGATGCTCCCTTTATTGTTTTCAGGAAGTGGTCTCACTAAATAACTAATGACAATCCTCAAATAAGAACGTTCAACCTTCCAGCTGAATTTTAAAAGACCAACACCAAGCTTCAAACAATATCAATCAAATATTTATGTAACCACCAAAAATTGTATTAAAAATTCCTCGAGTTGTGGTAAGTGACTGGGTTACTCTCCATAACCCTGTTTCAATCTGCACAAAAGTATACAGTAAATTTGAAATTTTGTAGCATGATTTTTCATATAAAATGCAGCATACATAAAGAAAGAATGTAGAAACATATTTAATAATTACTGTAACAACATATAATTCTATCAAGTTTCTCAATATACAAATTAATCATTCAGTAAACTGAAACATACAAGCAACTTGTGGCCTGTATCGTAAGAATCCATCTTTTGTTCCATTCAAATAATACTGTACACTCTGCTTGAATTTGGAAACACGCTGATCAGATGATCCAAAAATCTGAGTTGCAATGGCATCAATGTTCTCAATTGATGGCAAAGTTTTCACAAAACCCGCTACAGTCTTTATCAAATTTTCCACAGGTACCTGAAATAAACATGAAGGAACAATAAGAATGGGGAAAAATGAAACAAATGAAGAAAAATAATAAATTCATTATTTGAAGAACTCAAGACATTGTCAAGCTACGAGTTACAAACTTGCAAATTACACTTTAGCAGTGTCACCATCAACCAAGATTGAGATTAGGAAGGCAGGGTTTCTAACAATATGTTAATATGAATTCAAAACATTAATGGTGGACTTACAGTATGGCTCTTTAAAGAATTATTATTGAAGTGAAACTTACTTACTGCATTAAATGGGAAGTAATTTCATTTAGCATTGTAAGGAAATCCTTGATAGAAGAGAAGTCATTAAACAATCAAAAATGTTACACAACATATGGAATTACTGTGTGACTATACATAGAAGCATTTAAGTTGTAATAAATATAATTTTTCACACAGTTGCTTGAATTTCCATTACTATATTTTTCAAATCAATTCGAAACATAACAAGGAAGGGCAGAGGAGAGATAGTTGGGGGGGGGGGGGGGCGACACCAGACACGTTATTGTTGTTGTTGTTGTTATAGCTTTAGGGCACGTAGACGGCGAGGTCATTAGTGCCCTAACGATAACCAGCAATAACTGTGGCTCTTGAATATACTAAAATAATGTCTGCATGGTCGACTGAAAAGAGGTCGGCCATACAGACAGCAGAATAAAATGACGTGGCTGTAAAGAGGCCACCCTACACCAAGACTGTGCGATGTCTGAGTGGCTGTAAAGGGGCCAAACAGGTTTAAAAACGAATAAAAATTCTACATGTCTCACTGGCTGTATAGTGGCCAGCGAGACAGGAATTATAACAATATAAAAAGTAACAACAATGACCATGGACGAGTGGCTGTAAAGGGGCCACCCATCCATCTTAAAGCTAGGCCGATCTGCCTAAAATTTTAGGAACCAAACTGACCAACACACAAAACTTTAAAACATGCACCACATTGCTGGTCTCATTATTTAAAATTAGGGGCAGATTGTTGGCAAGTCTGCTTTCAAGTTCAAATACAAAACACAATTGGTTAAAATGTGGCGCACCGTCAAAGGTACGCCACAAGCATCACATTACAGTCCTCTCGGTGGAGAAGAAAGCTATGCGTCAAAGGACAGTGCCCTATACTGAGGCGAGTAAGGAGAACCTCATTTCTCCTCGCCCGCTGGAATGAGCTGCTCCACAGCTGAACGGTCGGTTTGACCAGCCAGAGCTTATTATGCTCTACTTCCAGCCACTGCCTCTGCCAAATGTCAAAAACAAATCTTTTTCCCGCCGAGGCAAGGTCAGACTTTAGGACCGGATCAAAGCCAATTCTGACCTTGTTGCAGGCTAACTTGGCAGCTTCATCAGCCACCTCATTCCCCGATTCCCACATGACCAGGTACCCAGCAGAATACGACCTCCTTTCCAGCAGATTGGAGGGATCGGAGGGTCTCCTGTATAACCTGGACAAGACGATCTGATGGGTACATGCTTCTCAAAACCTGGATGCAGCTGAGGGAATCACAGCATATGATGTACTTCGTGCCGCCGTTTACTTTCATATTCTGGAGCGACTTTAACAAAGCGTAACACTCTGCAGAGTAATTGCTGCACATGCTATTCAGTTTGTAATTATAAGTCACTCGAGGGAACACTACGGATCAGCCAACTCCGTTATCATTATTATTTCGTATCAGAAACATAGTTACACAATCACAAACATCAAATTAAACTGGACCAGAACTTGGCCACTTCCAGTACATTTTCTGAGGCCACATACAGTTCAGCTGCCGAGCAGGATGCTGGACACAGTCGACATTGGAGCATGTGCTGGACAGTCTGGTCTTCACCACAGTTTGTACTTGATATCATTGATCTCAGCATAGCCCCATCTTGCTAAGTTCACTTTGCATCTGCCCACTCCTGATCTCAGCCTATTCAAAGACTTCCACGTCAACCATCCCTTGTCATAACCAGGTGGCAAAGATTCAGACACTCTTCCCCAGCCATGCGGAAGGGGAGCCTTAGCTTCCCAGAGTTGTTACCTGGCTTCTTCAGTTGTCGTCGTAAGTTCCTGAGATATTCTTAGGAAACATTTCCTGGACTTCAGTCTTTGCCTGTGAGGGATATGCTCATATAGTGGATGAGATTTTTCATGGTTCACTTTCCTCCTTTCTTTGTTCACTGCTATTTCCCTTCGAACAGAAGGTGGTTCCATTCCTGCGAGACGGTGGAGCCATTCGACTGGAGTTGATTTTAAGCAGCCTGTTATGATTCTGCACATGTCATTAAGTGCAATGTCTACTTGTTTGGCATGAGTTGAACTGTGGCATAGAGGACAGGCATACCCTGCAGCCGAATAACATAGTGCTAAGGCAGGAGTTCGAATTGTTTCAGGTTGGCTGCCCCACTGCGATCCAGCCAGTTTACTTATGAGATTGTTCCTACTGGAAACTTCCAGCTTGGAGTTCATGCAATGTTTCCTGAATGTAAGTGATCTGTCAAGGGTCACTCCTAGATATTTTAGAGTGTCACAGTGTTCTAGTTCGACCCCCGACCATGTTACCTTTAACCAACTCCGTTAGCCTGTTTAGACCTATCCGTATACACTGGGGTGAACTCGTGAAACTGGTTTAAAATATCGTTAAAAATTCTAATAAAAACAGTGTCAGCGGTACACAGCTTGTTGTACCGTGACAGGTCTAAAATCGTTCTGTTCCCTTGCGAGTGTGGAAAATCATACGTCGGGCAGACTATTCGCATGATCGAAGAACGGTGTAGGGAACATAAACGCCACACCGAACTACAGCAGCCGTCAAAATCCACAGATGCTGAACAATGTCTTGAGACACGGCATAAAATTAAATATGAGGACACTGAAGTTGTTAGAAACACATCTCACTTCTGGAACTGTGTGTACAAGGAAGCCATCGAGATCCGGCTACGGAGTAACCTCATAAACAAAGACAACGGGTTCCAACTAAGCCAGGCTTGGAACCCAGCACTGAAGCGACTCCGCAAACACCAGAGCCAAGGCACTGTGCGCGACGGAGGTGTCGTACAGACTGATGGCCACTGCTCGACGCGCTCTAACGCACCGCCCCCACCACCGCTATCGGAGCGCCGCGGCGGGAGTGGGAGGGTGGGGTCAGAGGGTATAAATATCGATGCACGCGGAGCCCTCGTCGAGGTCATTAGAGGCGGGATGGGATTGAGGACAAGGAAAGGGGAGGAATTCGGCCACGGCCTTTTTGAAGGAAGCATCCCGACATTCGCCTGAAGTGATTTGGAGAAACCATGGAAAACCCAAATCTGGCCGCCCGGACGGGGATTTGAACCTGCGTCCTCCCGAATGCGAGGCTCACCCACCATGCTCGGTCTGGAGTGGACGGTGTTCCGTACAAACACAGCCACTCCCCCCTTCGCTCGGTCACCCTCGGTATAATAACCTCTTAGCACAGGTTGGTGTACTAGTCTGAAATGTGTCTCTTGGAGACAGACACACAAAGTATCAGACCATGCTAAGAGGTGTAACTCCTCTTTGTGAGCTGTAAAACTGTTGATGTTCCACTGAAGTATGGGAGCCATCCTTACCTATTTAACCTCACCCGCCCCTGTTCGTGTGGGTCTTCAGTCACTGTCTACTGCTGGAGTGGTTGAGGTTGCCAATGTGTTGCTAGTGAAATCCGCGGTGTTAGGTGTCATGACCTTCGTGGATTTTACACCACACTTGCATTGACATGAGCATGTTGTGCTTGTGCCCATGTCTGCAAAGGATGTCTGCGTAGCAACACTTTCTTTCCTGACGGGAGTTGAGCCCATATTGGCAAAGCTACTTCCAAAAATTGGAGCAGCGAGCGATTTTGCCTTCTTCTTTGCTTCCGCATATGGAATCCGCTCTTTGGTTTTCAACTCCTGTATCTTGCGCTCCTCAAGATACACTTGACACTCCCTACTCCAGGCAGGGTGCGACCCAGAGCAGTTGACACACCTGTGGGAGCGCGCAACTGACACCCGGTTCATATGCCCCCTTGCCGCATCTACCACAGGTGGGGTTGCCCTTGCATGACGCCATTGTATGTCTGAACCTCTGGCACTGGAAGCAGCGCATTGGGTCCAGAACATATGGGCGAACGTTTAGACTGATATATCCGGCTTTGATACACTTGGGGAACATTGGAGTGTCAAACGTCAGGACGAAGGTGGCAGTCTTTTCAAGAGTTCGCTTTTCACGGCGAACTCTCCGAGCTACTCGCAATTAAGGAGCTGGGATGCCTGCCTACTGGTGGTTGTTTCCAGCAGCAGCGTCCCATTCCGCAGCTTTTTTTACTAATGTCAATGTTCCTACAAGTCCCTCTAAACCTTTGTTGATGTAAAATGGGGACACCTTCCCCAATGTCCCCTCTATCCTCTGCATCACAATGAAAGCGATCGCTATGGAACAAACTTTTCCGTTACTATTACTTTCAGAAGTGGGAGGGCTATCAACCCTGACCCGCTTCTTGAAACTGGGTATATTTAGATTACCCTGCGGCACACCCGTACCACAGGCTTTTTTTTTTTTTGGTTTCGTGAGGCTGAATTTTGGTCCCACGAGTATAACCAAAATAGAAAGAAGTGCTAATACAACAGGGGTGCGCAGGTGCCCGAGGTTGCACGTTAGCGAGTGATCTCCCTCATCACCCATTCACCTACTCGACACGTGTCTGACCTTGAGGTTGAGGTTTTTTTTATAGAGGTTTGTACCATCCTCGCCATCCGGTCAATGAAGCCAAGATCCCCGTTCTCCTAATCACACAACGTACCCCTATGGTGGTCGCTGAAGCAAGGTAGGAGTTTACGGTGTGGGAAACTTGCAGCGCTCACAAGTTTCCAGCTCGGGCAAACCCGTACCTGGCACTTTCGAACCAGGCCCCTGCGGGCCACATTATTGCATCATATTTATACACTTAATACAACTTGTCACTTTATGGACTATAGTTATTTTGTATTTTTGAAGACTGCAAATTTTTTCTTTGAATCCTTTTTCTTTACCTCGTCTTGTTAATTGCAGGCAGTTAATTCTTTTTTTTTCTGGACACATTCTTACATTGCAGTGGGAAAAGGGAGGATGTAGGGCCGGCGTTGGGATGGGGGAATAAGTGGCAAAAGTACCTGGGGCCCAGACCCCTGAAGGAAGTCTGCCGGCCAGGTTGCCTAACTGAATTAAAATCACTGATTAAAAACTTTCTAAAGCCGTTATTTGATTTTTTGCATTAAAATTCTGACTATTAAGAAGAAAAAAAACGTTTAAAGTAAAAAATTTTGTAGGTGGGAGGAAAAAGAAATTCTCAACACTGCAAACAGTAACATTTCTTCAGTATGCAGCGTTTATGTACCCATTTCTAGCTTCACTTGATTTCAGGATTTTATCCCAATTCTTTTCATACCAACAAAAGTACTCCAATGTAAAGTATCAACCATTTTTACACTTTTGAACACAAAAGTAATGATCAGAATTACCTCACTTTTATACAATTTTACATATTTAAAAATTTGGTATTTATACATCTCATCATTCTGATAGCCTAAAAACTCCTTTAATGCGCTGAGAAATGATTTATAACTTCCCAAAATGAAAAAAAAAAATCACTACTTACTAAATGATGATTGTAGAATAAGAAAGTACATCAAAATTACCCTTTCATTAATTTTATATTGTTACACCCCTTTAACTGAGCTATTAAATACCGTGTTCTTTGCAACAGATACGTATTACAGAAAGAAAAGAAAAAATCACACACACACACAAGGACTGTCTGTGTCTCCTAACCTAGAAATCAGATAGTTGAAGTTTCGCAAAGTATCCAAAACAACATTTATTATCAATTCTGAAACCATATTCATACTAACAAAGAATGCTGTGTACAGTTACACCTATGAAATAAGTATTAGAACAAGAACCCATACCGATTTCTAAAAATAAAATCCTGTATTTATTTAACTCTTTCCAATCACTGACACAACAGTCTATAAATGTTGGTGACAAAGTTATTTTATTACAGTCCAAATTGAAAGCCCAAGATCAAATTTTCACTGCTAGTTTTGTCCTCTGCCTGCCAAAATATTCTAAGATGATAACTGTATACTTGATCTACTTCTACCCTTGGTTAAACATAAAATAATGTTCTGTGCAATGCTGATGTTATATGAAATTTACTGATGTAAATAGAAATGCTTTAAATTAAACACCCTTTTTAAGAAGTGTTATTATTAATGTTTTTCACCAGATGCGTTTCGCCCTTTTGGAGTGGGGTTCCATCAGTGACCTATCCTTTTTTTTTATATAAATATACAAAGTTTTATAATTAGATCTGTATAAATGATTAAATATTATATGTATTCATTCTACATTGTTGTAATGTCGGTATAATATTATGTTCATTCTCTCTATTACTATTAATGTACATAGTTTTCACAGTATCTGTATTACAAGCATACCACTGTATAAATTCACTTCACAATACTAAATTAACTGTTTCATTGACGAACTTTATGTAGATACACTCCACTTAATGAAAATTGTATCTGTCACATTTCAGAAAAGCACTTTCCGCATCTCTCTGGTATTCCAATATAAAATTTTTTCACTGTAACTTAATGTACTTTATGTACACTTCACCTTCTGTTATTTGCTGTGTAAATTGTTG
Source organism: Vandiemenella viatica (assembly GCA_031002005.1). Classification (NCBI taxonomy): domain Eukaryota; kingdom Metazoa; phylum Arthropoda; class Insecta; order Orthoptera; family Morabidae; genus Vandiemenella; species Vandiemenella viatica. The sequence goes on from CM061921.1 coordinate 81,821,666, forward strand.
AACATGCACTTCTTATGATTACAACCAAATGTTTTCACTTTTTACTGTGAAGTGTTTGTTTTATATATGCAGTTGTATCAACCTAGTTCCACTTTGTAGTGCTATAGTATCTATATTCACTACTTATTAAAATATACAGGGTGATTCAAAAAGAATACCACAACTTTAAAAATGTGTATTTAATGAAAGAAACATAATATAACCTTCTGTTATACATCATTACAAAGAGTATTTAAAAAGGTTTTTTTTTTCACTCAAAAACAAGTTCAGAGATGTTCAATATGGCCCCCTCCAGACACTCGAGCAATATCAACCCGATACTCCAACTCGTTCCACACTCTCTGTAGCATATCAGGCGTAACAGTTTGGATAGCTGCTGTTATTTCTCGTTTCAAATCATCAATGGTGGCTGGGAGAGGTGGCCGAAACACCATATCCTTAACATACCCCCATAAAAAAAATCGCAGGGGGTAAGATCAGGGCTTCTTGGAGGCCAGTGATGAAGTGCTCTGTCACGGGCTGCCTGGTGGCCGATCCATCGCCTCGGGTAGTTGACGTTCAGGTAGGTACGGACAGATAAGTGCCAATGTGGTGGCGCTCCATCCTGCTGAAATATGAATTGTTGTGCTTCTTGTTCGAGCTGAGGGAACAGCCAATTCTCTAACATCTCCAGATACTGTAGTCCAGTTACAGTAGCACCTTCGAAGAAAAAGGGACCAAAAACTTTATTGGCTGAAATGGCACAGAAAACATTCACCTTAGGCGAGTCACGTTCATACTGAGTTGTTTCCCGCTGGATTCTCAGTGCCCCATATACGGACATTGTGACGGTTGACTTTCCCGTTAGTGTGGAAAGTTGCTTCATCACTAAACACAATCTTTGAAACGAAAGATTCATCTGTTTCCATTTGAGCAAGGATAAAATCACAGAAATCGAATCTTTTAATCTTATCAGCTGCAGACAGTGCTTGAACCAATTTCAGACAATAAGGTTTCATAACTAACCTTTTTCGTAGGACTCTCCATACAGTTGGTTGTGGAATTTGCAGCTCTCTGCTAGCTCTGCGGGTCGATTTTCCTGGGCTGCGAACAAATGCTTGCTGGATGTGTGCTACATTTTCATCACTCGTTCTCGGCCGTCCACAACTTTTCCCTTTGCACAAACACCCATTCTCTGTAAACTGTTTATACCAACGTTTAATACACCACCTATCAGGAGGTTTAACACCATACTTCATTCGAAATGCATGCTGAACAACTGTCGTCGATTCACTTCTGCCGTACTCAATAACACAAAAAGCTTTCTGTTGAGCGGTCGCCATCTTAGCATCAACTGACGCTGACGCCTAGTCAACAGCGCCTCAAGCGAACAAATGTACAACTAAATGAAACTTTATAGCTCCCTTAATTCGCCGACAGATAGTGCTTAGCTCTGCCTTTTTGTCGTTGCAGAGTTTTAAATTCCTAAAGTTGTGGTATTCTTTTTGAATCACCCTGTATTATATATTATATTAACTATTATTGGTGATTTGTGTGTGATTGTGTTAATTTGTGTGTGTTGTGGTTCTTTCTATTGTGTTGAATAGGGTTTTGTTTGTTAAGGTTGTAAATACATTGAGCACTGTTTTCCCCTGTACAATGGCTCTGTGAATTTGGAAACTTTGTTGAATTTTTAGCAATTGCTTTCTGTAGTTATTAATCTTTAGAATTCTCATATCTGTCTAGTTGTGGGTGGATGGTTGTGTTCTAATAAGTGTTCAGCAAATGTCAGATGGTTTGTGCATTTTATTGCTTTGATGTGTTCTTTGTATCCAGTGTTAAGAGTTCCTAAATGTCTGGCCTATATATATTGCTTTGCACTGTTGGCAAGTCAGTTGGTAAATTCCTGACTGCTGGTATTGGCCAATTTCAGTATTAGTTTTTAGATGCTTGTGTATTGTGTTGTTTGTTCTAAATGCCTTTTGTATGCCTTGTTTTTTGAATATATTACTTATTCAGTGTGTGTGTTTATTGATGTAGGAAATTGTGTACCAATGTTTGCTAGTTTGGTTCTAGATGCAGGTGTGTACTGTGTTGAGTGGTATCTGTTTGTATGCTTTATTTAGAATTTTATTATTGAGTTGTTTGATTAGTTTTTCAGTGTACCTATTGTTTTTTGCTATTTGTACAATTGAGCTGTATTCTGTGATATAATCATTTTTAGCTAGTGGTATTTATATGTAAAGGACACGTAAAATACACCCAACACTCACCAAAGTTGAAGGAAGGAGGACAGCAGCAACACAAAACACACAAACAAAGAAAATACAATATTTCAGGTGATAACCCCTTTTTCAAGTTAACAGAGGTAGGTGGCTGGGCTTGTGCAAGACTTGCGTTCGACTCAGCCACTCATAGAACGTGTCATGTAAAGCCATTGCCACTATCGTTGTTTGAAATAAAGGACATACACCCTTAAAATGAAAAATAAATCACAGTGTGTTAAAATATGACAAACTGTCATAAGTGTGCCACAAGCAACACACTCAAGATAGGTCCTCCTGGTGAAGCAGGAAACTATGCATCAAAGGGCAGAGCGCTACGCAGAGGAAAGTAAGAATCTAATCCTTGCTCACCTGCGTTACGGAGATACTCCATGGCTGTAAGACAGATTTAACCAGCTGGAGCTTATTATAATCAACTTCCAGCTTTTACTTCTGATAAGATGTTGCATTTCAAAGCCAAGGCAATATCAGACTTCAGGATCAGAACACAGTCAATCTTGACGTGTTGCAGGCTTATTTGACAAGCTTCATCTGCTGTCTGGATCCCACGGAACCCACATGGTCAGGCTTCCAGCAGAATATAGCAGCCTTTCCAGAAGACTGGAGGACATCATGTATGTCCTAGTTGAGTCAGTCAGCTGCGTACATATTGACATGGGCCTGTAGGCAGCTGAGGGAATCATGGCCCGATGTACTTCATGTTGCGACTGAGTTCCATGTGCTGCAGAGGCTTCAATGAAGCATAGAACTCCACTATATAAATGCTGAATCTACTGTCCTCCTTGTATCTGTAAGTCCCTCAATGAACACTACTGAGAATCCTACTCTATTAGCCAGGTTAGATCCATGATGCTGATTGAAGGTGTCACTAAAAACACTGCAAGACCATAAAACAGTGCCCATAAGTTGAGTATGAAATGAAATTAAACTTCACAGGACAGGTTGAGAGGTTATGTCAATGGTTATAAAATCGAGTCAAATTTACAAAGAAGTTAGCAGTAAGAACCCACTTATCAGTATGACATTGCACCCTCTCTGGCTTTGATATATGCCTTGATTCGGTTTAGAAGAGTTTTTTAAAGCTATTGTATCCTCTCCTGAGGCAAGCTGTCCAACAACTATTGTAAGGGACCAGCCATAAATTACATCACACAAATTTCATGATTTCTGGAGGCCCCTCCTCCTTTGTCACAGGTGGTTTTTTTTTTTTTTTTTTTTTTTTTTTTTTTTTTTTTTTTTTTTTTTTTTTTTTTTTGTAACAGTTTAACGTCCCTTTTTAACAACGTGGTCTTTAGAGACGGGAAAGGATGGGGGCAAGGAATGGGAAGGAATTCGGCCATGGCCTTTTGAAGGAAGCATCCCGGCATTCACCTGGAGTGATTTGGGGAAACCATGGAAAACCCAAATCTGGATGCCCGGACGGGGATTCGAACCGCCGTCCTCCCGAATGCGAGGCCAGAACACTATCCGTTACACCACCACGCTCGGTCACACTTGTGTTACCCCCCCCCCCTTTTCCTCTCGTGTTGTCACATGCTGTGCAATTTTAAATTTAGAAATTATTAAATTAAAACAGTACTTCCAAAATTATTTATATTTAAAATATTTTACCACAAAATCGACAATAAATCAAACATTTTACAAAACTGACCAAGCATAACAAATCAAATGAACCATACAAAATTTAATCTTCTCGTGTGCATGGGGCTTTGTACCCATTCCTTTATATTATTTATGAATGACACAGCATCCACTTCGTTCTCAAATTGGATAACGTTAAGAACATTTTGCGTGCCAACGTCTTCATCCAACCATATAGCATCAACATCATTTACCAAACAAAGAACTTCCCTGTCCCATCAAATTGGAATTCTGTGAGGACAATTCTTCATGTTGGGCAAAACCTCTTGTTGGTTCTTATGCGATTGCTTCTGTTGGTTAGTGGTTTTGTATGTAAACTTTTATTTTATGGCTTTACACCTTGTAGACGTAGAGGTCATTAGAGGTGGGACTGTGGACTAGGAACAGGAAGGAATTAAGTTATGTCCTTTTCAAGGAAGCATTCCGACATTCACCTGACGTGATTTGGGGAACCATGGAAAACCAAAATCTGGATGCCCAGAAGGGGATTCTAAACGACGTCCTCTGAAATGTGAGACCAGAGTATTATTCGCTCACCCACTTGTATGTGAAAGATATATACCACACTACCATTTAAATAAGTATGCAGAAGTCATATTTTGTAAAAGCCCCAAAGGCGGTATTGGCCTTTTGACGTATGTCAAAGACGGCTGATGTGCGACACCGAAGCGAGAACTCATGTGGCTGCCACGTGCCAAAAAGTGATATAAACTATGTATGTGATGTCACAAAATATATGACTTGTCTCCCCCCCCCCTTGTCATACTTTGTTGACCCCATCCCTCCCCCTTAATGTGTGACAATTTATGGATGGCCCCTAATTGGTCCTTGATATTCTGAATACTGGCACTGGGATAGAACTGATGTTCAAGCTGGACTCACACGTTCTATCGGGGACAAATCTGCGGATCTTGCTGGTCATGGGAGTATCTCAGCATCACGCAGCCAGTTCATAGACACATGTATTGTGTGTGGAAGAGCACTATCCTTTTGAAAAATGGCACCATGGTATTGTGGCATGGGAGATAACACATGAGGTAGTGCAGACCCACAATTCATTGCTGAACACAAAACGATGCCATTCATTGTGTTCAGCAATTCTGCACTACCTCGGATAACCCTTGTCAGCAAGTATGGCAGTGATCTGGAGAGTGGTCTCATTCTTTTAATGTTTTGGAGAGGCACCATCATGTTACTAACTTCAAGTCACAGCTGGCAGTGATTGAAGGAACACTAACGGCATGACGGACATCACCGACAACCAGTTTTTTCAGGTGTTTCCTTCCATGCGTCAGTATTGCGGTGCCATTTTTTAAACAGGACAACGCACATAGCTATGTGTAGAGAAAGTTCTAATGAAGCTACTGGAGGGAAAAAATAAATGAAAATATCTGAAATAGAATAAGGAAATACAAACAGTAATAAAGAACAAAACAGCTGCTTAGAATACATATAAGCAAACACCTACTTATGAAAATTATGAAAATGAAATCATGAGATATTATGTAAAACAACTGACAAAGAAAACACATTCATATAAAAAAATTGATAAAGATGCATCCACACAACAGAATAAGATATTCACGGTCAACAACCAATGGTGCAAAGTTTCCTAAACACATTTGTGCAACCGAGAAGTAAATAATACAGTTGAATATTATTGAAGAGAAAAAAATGCAGAGAGCACAACAAATATTTATGGTGCCAGCAGAATAAAAGCAAAGAAGAGCATGACACTGTAAATGGGTATTACAGACCTAAAAACAATAGGTAAACTAAAGCAAACATTAAAAGAATCGAAGAAATGAAAAGTTTACGGAAAAATGGGAATGAACATTAAACTGTTAAAACACAGAGGGGCCCTTTGTTTAGTTTCACTGCTAACATTTATTAAACGAGTGCTGGAAAAATATTGATACTCCTGTGACATGGCATACACCCACAGTAATCAATTTTCAAAACGGGTAAAGAAACAACTGAGGAAATTATTAAGGAATTTGCCAAAATGGGGCAGCATTCACAATATGTACAATAATAATAAAAGAAACATGCAAAAGGTGATAACACATTTCTATAAGAACATGCAGACTTCAGGAAAGGGCATACATGAACATATAGGTCTTCAAAATCAAAAAAAGTAAGAGAGAAATGTCAAATCTATAATCTGGAAACTAACACTGCCTTTATTTATTTTAAAAAGAGGACTGCTCCAAATTATAGCAGTAGATGATACTTCCAGTGTCTCATTCAAAATACAAAACAATTATATAAAACTGTAGGTATCCAAATATTATCCCAAGAATTTCAACAAGAGTGTAGTATTTCAGCAGCATTTTGAATACCAACACTAACCATATCACAAAAGTGTGAAAAAGCCGCAATAAAAAATCAGAATTAATGTAGGCAATTAACAGACAATAATCACCTTTCTTTACACTGCCAATCTCACAATTATCTAGAAAATAGAATATCAACAGAATGAACTATATATACTGGAACAAACAGCCAAGGTATACAACCTAGAAATATCTGTGCCCAAGACGAAAGTTGACCGTTTTTGTTTTAGTTATTAGTAGTCAAATCGGCTACGGGATTTTTATGCTTGCAATTAGCCTTGCACCATATCGAGCTTACAGTCTCATAAGCTGCACAATATCAGGAGCTCGTGCTGTATCTATTGCACTAGTGTTTGCTAATGGCCATTCAAGTGAAACTCTCAATCCAATAAAAAATTATGATATATGGGGAACCAATTTAATGAGTTTAGCATTTCAATTATTTAGAAAAAGATCTTTAATTAAGATCAACATATAGAAATAAAAATCCAGTATTTTCAACATATCTGTAAAACAATTAATACAATCTTAAAAAATAACATAAGAAGAAAGACAATAATTTAAGTGTATAAAACTACAGCAACACCAATTTTAATGTACTGCAGTGAAACTTGGACTTTATCACAAAAGACATGAACAAAATAAAAACAGGTGAAATGAGAGTTTTCAGAACGGTTAAGGGGTATTCCACAATTTATAAAATACATAAGAACAGAATTAAATGTCGAGGCTTTACACCTCATCAACATCAAGGTAGGAAGGACTGAGTGGCAAGGAACAGGAAGGAATTAGGAAATGGCATTTTTGAAGGGACCAGCCTAGCATTCCCCTGGAATGATTTTGGGAAACCATGGAAAACCGAAATCAGGATGGCCAGAAAGGTATTTGAATCTGATTTGAGACAACAAAGATTGTCACAATCTCACTCTCATCTTTCCAAGTACACTGGATCTATATAAAGAACGTCCTGGGTTAAGAATGTCACTGGATCAGAGATTCTGTGAGAGAACAACAAATATATATATGGTAAGGTTCTCAGTGTTTGTAGAAAGAAGATCGGATGTGTGTATGCATTTCAGCATAGCAAAAACATTATTAAGGCCAGTAATGAATTTAAAGACATATGAGGTTATAAGATATTCAGGTACATTATATGGGAGTGAATCATTTAATCCGAATAAAACTAGTGAGATTAAATGGTGTCGCACCTAGGTGATTTCTTTTCTTGCTCGCAATGAATCTGAACAGCAAAATAAGCTTACACCTTTTTTTTTAAAGCTTACACTGCATCCTCCCAAATGCGAGGCCAGGGCATTTCTGCTCACCCACCATGCTTGGAACGAAATTATAAACCCAAAGCAAGAAGAGATGTGGATCAGCTAATGTGAAGATATTCAAATATGAAGTCAGGATTCACTTTCACATTGCTTGCACAGTAAATCTCTGTTACATCATGTTCCTGGAAGAATGAAAGACAAAAAGAATGGCTGCCAGAATGCAATAGCTCCAGGTAATTATCAAACATTCTAAGGTAAAATTGTTTTAACTACTGTTAACAGCCAAAGAATATTCAATTATAAGACAAACAAGAGGACCGAGCGTGGTGGGTGAGTGGCTAACACTCTGGCCTCGCACTCGGGAGGATGGCAGGTTAAAACCCCATACGGGCATTCCAGATTTGGGTTTTCCATGGTTTCCCCAAATCACTCCAGACAAATGCCGGGATGCTTCCTTAAAAAAAAAGGCCATGGCCGAATTCCTTCTCGTTCTTTGTCCCCAATCCCATCCGCTTCTAATGACCTAGACGTCGACGAGGCGTAAAGCCATAATAATAATAATAATAATAATAAGAGAAAAAAGATGACAATTTGTAAAATGAACTAGAAATTAAAGAAAAAAAATAATCAGCACTTAAAATGAGGGAAGATAAGAAAATAAACCCTTCACTTACCACAGATGATGGCAGAAGGCAAGGTGACCAGTTAATTTCCCCTATCCTTCATTAGTTTCATTGTTAACTGCATTTTCATTGTCACTATTATCGAATCAATATTTAAACTACAGTTTATACTGTCTGCACCATTAATCAGAATTTTATGGGCAAAATCTCCACAAGAGCCTAAAGCATCCAACTGCATAAAATGCCTATCCTCAAAATACCAAAAACATTTATGATAAAGAAATGATCCACTGAACAGAAAGGAATTTAGCATACCAACATATTCTGTATATTCCTCCATTACATCACATGTTCACATAGGATCTTATCAGCATTGATGGTGATGATTTTTGGGGATTGCAATTGATCAGCGTCAAAACAGATGACTATTAGACCCAGCGGTATCATAAAGAAACAGGAGAAAAACAACCATGGGTTTTATTAAGAAATTAAAAGCTGATTTTGGAACACAAATCTGTGGTTAACTATACAAAAAATGGATCCAACACAATAATGTTGTGTAAAAAATTAGCCACCACTCTGCCTAGCTAACCACCCACTAACAAACAGCAGCCCCCCCCCCCCCCCAAAAAAAGTCTTCATCATCTTATGGCTTCAGGAAAACTTATGTCTGTTTTTCTTGCCATGAAGCCCTCACAGGATGGCAGCACTTAGCTTGCTTTGCCTCTCCAGAGTCTAATTTCCACAAATTAATGTATGATTCAAACACTTAATTCCTTTAAAACATCTTTCATTATAATATTACATCTAAACTCACATATATTTATTTAGCGTATGGTATTTCGTGTTATGCTGATAAGTTGTAATACAAATAAGTGATAAAAGTATAGAACACTGGTAAAAGATGCAAATAAAATAAAGCAGTAAAGGAAAATTGTAAATTAGAAGCCACAAATAAAAATCAAAAACTCTAAGTAATATGAGTTTACATCCAGGCCTTTTATTCAATCTAATACTGCTCCAGATGCTAAGAAACTCATCTGGAAATGCACAGGTATTAACTTACCTTACAATCAGTGTCAAAGCTATCAACTGTATGGCTTCTGTGAGAGTCAATATGATAGAGCATTTAGTTTAAAAAGTACGGAGAATTAACTGTTATGTATTTCACAAATCAGTACTATGTGAATGAGCCATTATGAATTGAATAGCTCTAAAATAGTAAATTCTGTGAGAATCTGCTGAAAAATAAGCACCCATGTAACAAGCAGCTTACAGAAGATTTAACACAAACGGTTAAACTCAGAAGTTAGCTAACTTCGATACTATCTGCAGGATTCACTATTGCTCGACAAAGCTGATATACCGTGGAGACAATGTTCTACCTGCTATGTGAAATGAGTATGTGATTAGCATGTCCAGTTCTTAGTTGGTTTGGTGCTTTCCATATTTTCTGACACAGATCTCCTGCAGGTTTACTAAGTCATGGGACAGCAGACACCAAATGTAAAAGATAATGCACTTAACACAAAAAAGGGGTATAAACAGACATCTAGGCTCATGAATGTCATATGAAACATATACTAATGTGATAATGGCTAGTCAAAGAGACTTTAAAAAGTTTCAACATGAAATAATAGTTAAAGCACAATTCATTAGGAACTGCATTTCAGAAGCAGTTCTGAATATTAGGATTCCACACTCTACAAAGTTTTATGGAGAGTATCTCATTAACATGTCGGCTAAATGATTAAGATTTGAATTGGATGTGTGTGTGGGTCCACACCAGCCGACAAACAAAACCACATGAAATGGCTACCTCAGTCCACGCCTATATTAGTAATTCCAAAAGTGTGGGTGAAAGAGGAACACACTAAAAGTGGGACTGTGTCAGTCACATTTACAGTTGGTACAGGCCAATGGCCAGATTCATGTGTGGCACAAAATCCAGGGAGCCATGGATCCGACTTGCCAGCAAAGCATTGTGCACAGTGATAATGTGCTTTATAAGCAGGCATGGACTGTATGATATTTGTTTGAGAAGCATTCTGGAAAACTCCAACTCGACTTAGATCACCAAGCATGAACCCCATGCAGCACATTTGACACATGATTGACAGGGCCGTTTGTGTACATAGTTCAGCACCTTCCACGACCAAGCCAATGTGGATGGCTATCAAGATACCATTCATTATTCTTCCTAGTGACTTCTGCTGACTATCCAAGTTCATGCCATATTTTTTTAAATTTAATTTAATTGGGATGGAGCACACACTGTGGTAGCAATTTCCCCCTCTACTGTACCCACATACTTTTGCCCTCTATCAACTTTAAATTGTTCAACATTTTTGGTCAATTATTCATCAATTCTCTTGGTAACTTATTCCAATCCCTGACACCCTTACATATGAAAGAAAATTTTCACACACTTTTGTGCCCAAAATTGAGTGCCAGCTTGTGGTCATGATCATCTTTTCCCTTCCGTGCATTACTTTTAATTCTTACACCAATATCTTTCAATGACTCATCACCAATATATGCCCCCTACACTCCCATGACTCTTCACTTTCCTCCTATCTTCCAATTAATCCCATTCCAACTCTTTTATCATATCACTTAATGATTGTGTTCAGCAGTAATTTCCAGAGACAAATCTAGCAGCCCTTCTTTGCACCCCCTCCAACTCATGTATTTGATACCTAAAATGTGGATCCCATACAATAATACCACCATATTCTAGCAATGGTCTGACCAAAGTTTTGTAACCCATTTCCTTTACTTCTCTGGTACATCCCCTCATCACTCTCTCTACCAAGTGAAAGATTTTGAAACCTTTTCCTACTACCTGCCCAGTGTGTCCTGTGAACTCTTTATCAAATGTTATGCTTAGATATTTACATTTCAAGTCTTCAAGAAGCTAATATTTCCCCACCTTATAATCATAATCAACATTTAGTTTTTTATCCGTATATTCAATAAGCTGACTCTTCTTTGAATTTATCTTCATCCCGTGTTTACCAACCCAGCTAAATATCTTGTACAGATCATGCTGCAGCTGTTCACAGCCCTCTACCTTTTTGATCCTTTTATATAGCATTATGTCATCTGCAAACAACCTAACTTCTGATAGTAAACCATCAACACAATCATTCATTAGAATAATGAATAGTAATGGTTCCAATACACTACCCTGTGGCACTCCTATTTTTACTTCCACTTCTTTTGAGACTGCATTTCTTACCCCAACATTTGGTTTTCTACCTTTTAAAAATTCTTCTACCGAGCAAATCACCTTCTCATCCACTCCAATAGTTTTTACCTTATTTACCACTATTTATGGCTCACTCTGTCAAAGGCCTTTGAAAGGTCTAGTGCAACACTATCAATATTGCTCCCCTTGTCCATTTCATCATAAATATCTTGCATATATCCTACTAACTGAGATTCGCATGAATATTCTTGCCTAAAGCCATTTTGCAGACTTGAAAGTCACTTATGCTCCTCAGATATATTTCTTATGTGGTCGCATAAACTCTCCATTAATTTACCTACCACTGATGTCAGACTGACTGGCATATAATTTTCAACTATATTTCTCACCCCTCCTTTATGTACTACAATCACATTTTTCCAGTCCTCTGGTAAGCTGCAAGTATCCAGACTAAATTTAAATATTATTTCAAGATAAGATACAATGTAACATCCTGCTATCTTTGATACATCTGTAGTAATATTATCTACACCAGCCCCTTTATGTTTTTTCAGCTTTATTAGTTCCTTCATGATATCCTCAGGATGAATTTCAAAATTTTTGGCCTGCTTATTTCTGGGTCATTAAGCTCATTCTCCAATTTACACTCTCCCATTTCTGATTCATTGTCCCTAACGGTCTCACTAAACCAATTACTTAAAATCTACACCTTTTTCAAAACCTCAGTAACTTCTTCTCTATACTTACCGATAATTGTCTCAACACCCTCCCTTCCACTCAGTTTTCTAATATAGCCATAGAAATTTCTAGATGCATCAGTCAGTGGTCCCCCTACACCGATAATTCTGTTCATAAACCTATCATTGGCCACCTTCTTTGTTATTATTAATTGCTTTTTTAGTCGTTTCAAATATTTCCAACTACCCTGCTGTTTCTTAACTCTGTTCTCTTTTTACCAACCTCTTTAAGCTCCTCGCCTCCCTATTATAGTATGTAGGTTCTCTGTTTCAGAATAAATATTTCTTCACCCTTTCTTATTATCTCCTTGAACTTTTCCCACCTTTACTGTACTTGTGCCATCCTTCCATTTGCTGAAACTTTCCCTGAAATGTCTTTCAAGTTTGCAATCTGTGCCTTTTTATAATGGTACCTCTTCCCCCCTTCAATTTTGGCTACTGATCTACTGAATCCTCTAATATCCATCAGAACTGCTTCGTGATAACTCGTTCCTTCAATTACTTTACACACCACAAGGTTATCATCCGGCTTTATTAGGAAAATATCCAGCATGTTTTGTCCCCTAGTGTTCTGCTCTAAGACATGTGTAAACCCTCATTCCCTTACTATGGTACTTGCAAATCTCTGTTCCCTTGTGTTATTAATTTTATTTCCTACCAATTTACAACTGGTAAATTTAATTCCCCACCATTAATGACCATTCAAATCTCACCTCTGAAATCTGAGTACGAATTTAATTTATCCCGAAGAGCCTCATCTTCATCAGTGATTCTTCCAATGCAGTAAGCAGCCAACACCCTGATTTTTTTCTTTTTACTTCCCCAGAAATCTACCCCAAGTAACTCGTGGTCATAATCTATGAACACCAGTGAACTGTAATAGTTTTTGTTAACCAGTATGAAAACCCCCTCTGTGAATTGCTTCTTTATCTCTGTGGTACAATCCGTAATCATCAAGGAAAACCTCATTGTCTCGTACTATTTCTTTTAAGCAAGACTTTACACCTATAATTACTTGTGGTTTGTGTATCTCTATTAAGTTTGCAAATTCTATTAATTTGTTTATTATACTTCTAAAGTTCACCAGTAACACCCTTATTACTGGCTTTGTGATAGTTTCAGCATTAACCCCCTCTTTCGACATTCTGTCCCACTAAGTTATTCTTTCAGCAGCTTCATCGATTTCTTCAGCAGTTGTGATTTTTCTCAACGTGGATCTACAAGCAGTATAATTTTGATCATCTATTTCATCCCCACACCAGCAGCCCCTAACCTAAAAAAGGCACAGTCCTGAGCCCCATCATCATTGGAAATGGGCTCTGTTACAGTTTTAGCTAACAACTCAGAAAGTACCACTTTGCCCCTTCTATTTAGGTGTAGGCCATGCTTAATAAAACCCCACCTACCAATGGTGTTCACATACACAACCCCCAAGGAAGAACCAATGCCTTTCCCAAGCAGCACCTCTGTTTCCACATTTACCTGCCTCACAGAGTGGTTCAACTATGGCCGGTCATGGCAACTTAGGACTGCATGAGCTCAACCCTAGTATGCTACGCCTCCTTCAGCACCTTCCTCGGGTCACTCTCTATACTACAATTAAAATTACTATCAATACTATTCCCCGCAGCTCCCACTATCACTACTCTACAGCCCCTAATGAACCTCCTACAAAGTAAACCTATATCCTCTATTACCTGACCTAACGTTGTACTTGTTTTGAGAAAACTTGTAACTTAGTAATTTGTGTCTAACTGATCCTGCAAAAGAGGGCCTACACCACTCCCATGGCTACTACATAGCAGCAGAACCCTTTTCTTCTTATTCTTTCCATGCACGCCCCTATTCCTAAAGACCTGTTTATCTTATCTACTCCTACATCTACATGAGGCTCTTCCCCTCCTGACCCTGGTAACAGGTCAAACCTATCTTACCCCACAATTTATGAAGTGTCTAGCTTCTTTAAACTACTACTCGCATTTCTCTTGCAACCCGTTGTCAGCACCCAACCAACCTTCTCACCCTCTTCTCCAAATCCAGCATCTCTATTTTCTGCCTCTATAGCCTGAGCCTCCACAGGTGGAGCAACTACTGACCACGCAACTGTAATTCACCGAGATTATGCAAACCTCACACATTATTACATTTTTTTCTAGCTTTATGCCTTGTCAGTGCTGAGGTGATTAGTCATTGGAAAGGACTAGTGGCAGGGAATGGGAGAAATTCAGCCATGGCCTTCTGGAGGGACCATCCTGGCATTTTCTTGGGGTGATTTCGGGAATCCACCGGCAACCAAAATCTGGATAAGTGGATGAAGATATATTATTACAGAGGTATCATATAACTTCCTACATGTTAGTGTAAGTTTCAAACCAGAATTGTAGTCAGGCGTTTGCCTTTAGGATCCCAGGATATACACATTATTCTCTAGAACTATAACTGTTGTAAATGATGTTCAGGCATTCAGACAGGAGACGTTCTGTACTTTATCCCATTTTGTCAATGGGATATCACTCCAGCAGCTCCAGGTTGGCAACACTTTCATTAAATTCTTGTAGCAGCATTTCATTTCTTCAAACATCAAGTAGAAATGAACTGCAACATACTGGCAACAAATTTAATGACATGAACTTAAATGTGTGAATGAAGGCTTTCCCAGCGTGTCGCTGCAATGTAATCATCGCGGGTTCACTGCTGGATTGTGTGGGCGTAAGACAAGCTTTCGGAGATGAACTCTGTCGCCATCTTCAGGCCTGGTGCTCACGCTGTGACAGCTCTGGTCATCACAGCGTGAGCACCAGGCCTGAAGATGGTGGAAGAGTTCGTCTCCGAAAGCTCGTCTTCCACCCACACAATCCAGCAGCGAACCCATGAAGATTACATTGCATGAACTTAAATGTTCCTGAATTTAACCTATGTGCGTTGTTTAGCTATCTGCCACTCAGTTTATTACTGGTGTACATTACTCTGTTATTGACAATGCCACAGCAAGTGATATGTGGAATGATGGTGCAAATACCCTGTAAGAAAAATCACAAGTTCTCAAATTAGGTTGTTATGACTGATTTCAACAGCTAAATAATCCAGATGTTTTTGCAATGAATGTGTTTCTCAGTATTGCTTTGCATTATTCAGGACACGTCTGGTCAACAACAGTATTTCTAAACCACGTCCTAATTTCTTTGTTTGCCATTCTGTTGTTCACGCGTAATGATAACAATGGAATTGGTTGGATTCTCCATTTCATAAAGTAAATATGTTGGGTGGAAAGATCTTTACTGAGAGTCTTATTCGGTATTGCTGAAATATTTATGTTTAGTGGCCACTGTTGTTCCATTCACATAGAAAAAGTTTCCCCGACTGTATTTGGAAAATCGGGAGGGTAACAGTGAACCTTCTCACAAGACATTAATCGCCACCTTCTGGTTACTCCCTTTGTTATAAATTACTTGGTACCATATAATGTTTATTAATTATGGTGTTGTTTAACAATGTTTGCTTCTTAAAAGCTTATAGTTATCTTCAGACTGTAGAACAGATTGATGTTAAATCCAGAAATACTATGAAAGTTTTTAAATTTTATAGAAAATTTGCCTCTATGCAGGAACTCATGTAAATACTTGAATGCACCAATTGGGTTAGACATGATACTGGATATTCTGGCAGGAGATGTTGCAGTTCCAATGCCAGAAAGTAGTACACATTATCAACGTACTACTTTCTGAAGTAAGGTTTAAGTATGTTAGCAACGAGTTCTCTCGAAAGAATACATTACTTAAATGGATGCTAGATCATTACACAACAGGCAGGAAAGTCAAAGAAATTGGTGGTAGCACAGTTGTCATTCAGGTACACAAGGAAAATTTTGGTGTGGTGTTTGAAATTCAAGAATGTTGTCAAAATATGATTGCAACAGAGATGTACGTATGGAATCAAACTTCCAACACACTTAAAAATTTCAAACAATATTTAGAATCCTGGTAATGTGTGTGGTGTGCATAAAGAAGATCTGGGAGGCCTTGTACAACTGTTATTCTTATACTAAGTAGTTGTAACAGCAACACTCACCACAGAAATTTACCAAACAACTACTAATGTGCAAGACTAATTGCTGCAATCTGAAGTGTCTAGCTAGTGATAATACAAACAAACAAAAATGCATAATGCAATACCTATACATATATTCTAGCAAGATGTAAAACTATGAGCATATTTCAAAAGAGAAGCAATATCTTCGCAACATTTGATGAATTTTTTCTATTGTAGCTAACACTACAACTACAGCAAGAATTATTTTCCTTCTGCAGGATTGGAAATTACTGAGTTATAATTGAATCCACCTGTTTGAAGAAAGAAAAAGTGAGAAACAAAATAGTTTTACTACTCACTCTTATTACATTTAACCTCTGGTAAAATTCAGACAGATCTTGTTCAGTCAATAAATAATTCCCAAGAAGGGCAGCCAGAACACAGAAACGGTCTGGACTAATGGATAAGCCTTTTGCCACTTCGGTTAAGATATATTCTTTCGTTTCTAAAGAACCCTGTAACAAAAGAGAAGGCACATTTTTAAAACAGTAGCGAGCATGGGATTTAAGTAAAACTTAGAAAATACAATAAATTAATCAAAAATTATAGAGAATATCCATGAGTTTGGAAACTAAAGAGTGGAACTTATAAATGCAGGAAGAGTAAATATGATGCGTTGAGTGCCATTTGTGCATTTAAGCAGGACTCTTAACAAAAAAAAGTGAAACCTGACATTCTGGTTTTACACAGAATAAAAGAAGTCCCATAAAATGAAAAAAATCTGGAGCTGGTACTCAGTTATATTATATATAAAAACATTTCTGAAACAATTATAATTCAGTAGTTATTTTGCTAAGGAACTTTTCTGTACAAGCTAAAGAACTAATTTGAGTAATATCTTCTCCACGATTTGTCTAAAGTGTCTCCTGTATTTTCAACCTTGACTATCAAATGTTTTTAGTGGGCTGAAGAATTTTTTACAATATGGACTATTCCTTAAAAAAATTATGAAGGAAAATGCAAACCATAACAACAACTTCTGCAGTTTCTTATTTTAAAAATAATGGTTTTCTAAATATGCTGAATAAAAAATTCTGAAAACATTTTCTGATATTCTCTTGCTCTAGTGATACGGTAACATAACTTTCTTTTAAGAGAGCATTTCTCCCATGTTCCAGAGTAGGGTTTCATTAAATTTAGTGATAAAGGGAAGGCATTGTCCCCTAAAAATACTTGTGGCACTAAGTTGAGTTAGCAATAAGTAAACAATGTCTAGAATTTGGTATTTTGAAAAACTCCTACATCAGGTATGAGTAATATTTCTTTGGGAATCTAAATGGAAATATAAAAATCTGTACAGCAAAAGAACTATAATGAAAAAGCTTTTGTGATAGAAAAAGTCGCTTCCACTAGTTTTGAATGCAACTTTGTACTTTCATAACTGCAGTGTAGAAAGAATGTTGACAAAGATACAACTAGTGCCAACATCATGCAATATTGTTGTACCAGTGTGGACACTGTTTACTGTAACCTTATGCAACAAAAATGTTTTACAACTTGTAGCAACATTAGTTGAAACAAAAGTTGCACCTTTAGAAACTGCTGCCCACGTCCTCAGTGTTGCAGACGTGTTGCTACTGTCAGCTGCCGTTTTGGGTGTTATGGCCGTAGCGGGTTTTGTGCCAGATACACATTTACATGTGCATGTTGTACCTGTGCTCATAAGTTTCTTAGTGTCATACTTTTTTCTATGTTTGAGATGCTAGTTGCGAAAATGGGAGGAGCAAGCATTTTATATTTGCTGTATTGCTTCATCATAAGGTACATACTTTGTGGTTTTCAACTTGCACATCTTGCATTCCTAAAGATATTCACACACTTCCAGCTCCAGGCTGGTGCGACCCAGAGTTGTAGATGCAAACCTGTGGTTGTGTGCATTCACTACCTGGTTCGTGTACGCCCATGCCATATTTAGCACAGGATGTTATTTTTCGAGGACACCATCGTATAACAGAACCTCTGGCACTGAAAGTAGAGCATTGGGTTAAATAAATTCTGGCTTACATTAAGGTTGATAAACCGTGCTTTTATTGTTTTTGTCAAAGTAGGAGTGTCAAACATCAGAAATACTGTCCTATGCATACTTTCATTTACTTTTCAAGTGATCTGTCGCACCTTGACCACCTTTCTTGCTTCCAACTTCTTAACAAGTACCTCAGTCTTTAAGTCCTTTGCTTTTTAGAATTGTATAGTTCATGTTTAATAGCAAACTCCCATGCTTCTCACAATTAAGGAGTAGGGAAGCCTGCCTAATGTTAGATGTTTCCAGCAGCACCATTTAGATCTTAAGTTTTTTTTTTATTATATATATACTGATTTTAGGGTCACTGCAAGACCCTCTATAAATCTTTGAAATGTAAAAGGGAGACGTCTTTCCAAAGGTTTCCTCTTTTATATGGTTAACAGTGAAATCATTCAGCGAAGCACACGCTTTTCCATTTTTCACTACCACAAATTGGCTACTAACCCTGATCCACTTCTTGCATTTATGGTTGTTTAGAAGGCCCTGTCACCAACCTACACAGGTAGTGAAATTGTCATTAAGTTGGTCCAAAAAGTTTGGAGGAACTAAATGTTGAGCACCACAGAGCCCCCAAACCAGGCTGTCAAGGTTAATATAATAGGATTGCAGCAAGTGCCCCTGATGTTGCACATTAGCAGTCAATTTCTCTCATCACTCGTGTCACCTCGGCACATATCAAACACTGAGAACTTTTTGGGTTCAACCATCCTCCTGATCTGGACACTGAAGCCAAGACCCCCACTGTCCAATACAAACAATGTTCCACCGTCACACTCAACGATGGTTGTTGAAGTATGTACAGAGTTTACATTGTTAGGGAATTGGAGGCACTCACCAGTTCCCAGACCAGGCATTGTGGATGTGCAAGACACGTATCTACCCCTTGCAGACCAAACTCCTGCGGGACTGCTGTTGTGGTCATTTAAGTGAGAATCTATCCTTCATCCCATGCAAGATCTGAGTGTTCTGCAGCCAACCCTGCAACTGTGTGATGATTTGAAGGGAAAGTGGGCTTCCTGCTGTCAGTTTTCTGCAGAAACTATCCAAAATGTTCGACTGATAAGTAATTATTGGAATCTCATTTCTCAATGCAGATGAAGAAACTGTAATGAAAATCCACGACCAATTAAACACAGCTTGTGGAGAAAGATGCACAAATATTCAAATGGTGCATGATTAATTCTAGAACTTTGTAATAGAGCACAATGATGTGCAGGATAATAAGCACATTGGGAGGCCTCCATCATCTATTGCTACCAGCAACAACATTATATCTGCATTTTGTTAAACTGATGTGAACGATAAATGGCTAAACTTTCACAGTGCTTCTCATTCTTGTTCCTAACACTGAAATTTTACAAAGCTAGGTTACAAGAACAATGAAACATCTGAATACAAAAGTTTGTACAGGGTGGGGTATTATGTCTCCTAAGGCTCACAAGCACTAAAAAAAACTGTAGTCATCTAAAATTTCTGGACAATGTTCAAATATACGGGTCAAATTCTCCATGTTCATTTTATGAAAGGCTATAAGGCTCGTCTGAACCATTACACTCTAGAATTGAAATTCCAAGGCATGGCTCAGAAAAATGGAAACAAGGACTCCTAAGACCACAAATACAACACTGTCAGAGCAACCATGATGCATGCTTTTAGTGGATTTTCAGACTTTTTGCTGTTTGATTATATGCATAAATGTACCACTATCAATGCAGTGAAGTTCAAGTATCCATTACTGGTAATTAACCTAATCTTTTTAGGTTGCTTAACTACACACAGTTTCGTACCATTCATACAAGTTTTGCTTGAGCAGAGGTTGAATGTAATGCAGTAGCCACATCATATGTTAAAACAATTTGTGGTTCTGTAGATAACTTTTATTTAATTATTGAATATTTCTTATGTAGTTAATGCAAGAATCAGTTGTGGCCGAGTATCTGTTGCAAATAATAGCTGCCAATGGCCTTATATCTCTCTGTACTGCAGAAGTTAGCTACTTTTTGTTTCTATGTCCACATAACAAGTGCTGTTGAATTAGCATTCCATCATCAATGCTTTCAGTAATTGGCCCCTTTTACTGTCAGTTCTGAATTGTTTGGTTGTACTAGGTATTTGATGCTTGTTAAGACACTGTTTCCTAGTGGTACTCAAGTGATTTTCTGCATTCTGTTTGGTAACTCTTCTCCTTAGACTTTAACTGTTTGTGTTCTTAGGCTGCTTATTCAACAGATTTTTTTAATTCATATTTGTGTCTAAAAAATTTACAAGATTGGTGCAGGGACTGTGGCTTCTAAGAGCAGATAAATGATGAGATGGTCTATCTTCACACTCAGCTCGCAGATTTGCTGACAAAAAGTCACACAGCTGTCCACTGCTGTAAAAGGATGTAGACTATGTGACAGGTCAACCTGCAGTGGCAAGGTCACATACCAGTTATTCCTTGTCGCCAAACACATCTGCTTCCCAGGCAGAGAGACAGGGTGCTGTGCCAACTCTTTGAAACTGGCTTGTTGTGACCAGATCTTGAAGCCGCATGAAAGGACACTGCATTTGCCATGTAGCCAGAAAGGCCAGCATGTTCAGCTGTTAAATATTCACTCTGTGTGTGTATGCCAGGAGGTTCGATCCAAGCTGCAGAGCAGACCATCTTGAATGCCACTGAGTGACTGGGTGCAGTCAACTGCAGACCATGAAGCACAACAGAACCAGTCACATCTGTTGCCTTGTATCTGAGGTTATCCTTTCTTCCTTCAAGCAGTAGAGTGAAAGGGTGAAATCTGTGACCGGTGGTCACCACATTTTGGCGCAGCTAATAATCTACAGTGTCATTGAAAGAGTAGATTCTGGACCTCTGGTTCAGAGTTGAGGGACTGAATCAAGGGCTACAACACTTACTTCTATGATGATATTGAATACAGATTCCTTAATCTTTGCATTACAGCTGAATCATGTAGGATTCACTTGAATAGATAAAGTGTGTACCAACCTCAAGAATCAGCCATGTGGGTAAAAGAGGCAATGTGGAGTACATTGTGGATTTTTTAGGCTAAGGAAGAATGACAAGGAATAACATCACACGGAATCCAAATAAATTTGCCACCGTATATCAAGCATTAGCCAAGCGATTCTCCAAAAGATTAAAGTTTTTCTAGCTGTTGAAGTGTTTATAACAAGCACAAATAGAAGCAATTATTACTACAACAAAAGCAGATATCATAATCAATTTAGGGAGCTAAAAATAAATTCAGCAGAAATTTTTAATTACAAACTCAAATATGTTCCAAAAACTTCAGTTGCATTCTCCTAGTGGTAGTGTCTTTCTAACTGTAAATAATAATCTCATGTGTAATGAAACTGAAGTTAATATGGTATGAAAAATTATACTAGTTAAACACAAAGTAGTTAAAACAAAAATGGTGATAGGCTCCTTCCACCATCCAAGATGCTGATATAAATGTTGCTGAGGCACTGACCAACAATATGAATGATTTAGTCTGATTATTTCCAGATGTAAGACCCATAGCTGATACCGGGGCTGTAGTATCACCTTAGTGCCTCAACTAACAGTTTATGTGGATTCAAAGTTCTGTGGAAAGTTCATAAAATAATTTGAATTTGACCATGTAGCTTCACAGAAGCTCAACTAAAATGCTTGAAGGTCGCCACTAGATCTGTTCATAAACCACAAATCTAGAAAAGGTTCCAAGTTAACTACTAAATCACACAAGTTTACTTCCAGAAATTTCAAAGTTTTATTTTCAAAGTTACATTTACCAAAATTTGCATTTAAGAGTTGAGCAGGCTAACCGAACACTCGTTTCCAAACACTGCAGATTGTGGAGAGAAATGATTTCCCGAACCACCCCTTTTGTAATTTAAAAGTTCTACCCTACATTATGCTCGCAGACAGTCACCGATTACCCAGCATGGCGGACTCAATGGCACCGCATTTCAACCAAACTTTCTCCGCTCCTACACACCCTAACGCAGGTTCACTCACATATCGCTCCATGGAAAAAGGTGCGGTTGCATGCAAACACGAGACTATATAGAGTCAATGACGTCACAGCCAAACACAACTTTCTACTGCCGCTTAACCACAAAGTAATCCAGCAAACTCAATAACCAGGAGTATAAGAAGCAAACAAAGCCTATCAGAGTTTAGACCTATTTAATAGAAGATCAACGGATATTTAGTGGATATTTTCCGTGGTTAGTTTTAAATGTCTTGTTTCACCTTCGCGTAGTGACACGACCTGTTTCCGGCTTGGGGAAATACCAGTTCGTTTAAATTTGTGCAATTTCGTCATTTCTACTGAATCACAATTTATTTAAATAAAATTATTGTCAACGTGTTCCCCCAAAAATTCTGAGTTCCACGGTGTAAATTTTATCAAGTTTGGTTACCGGATAATAAAGTTACAGCTTCGACAAGATTTACGAAAATAACATATGGTTTAAAATTAATAACTTTTGATGTTTTGTTTATATCAAAAAGGAAAAATTATCATAATGTTCTCTGCATTGAATTACGTATGTTGCAAGTTATTTTAACTGTGTAGATAGCTTCTATCGGCTACAATAAATTCCTAAGTGAAGCACATGGTTTCATCACGCAATAATTCCTAAAATGTTTATAAAATCTGATCTGCTGCCTGGAATGGCTTGAAATTAATATATGTGAAATTAGATTTTTAGCTCTTCCAGAAAATCTACTTTTTATTTCGAAAGCTTTCTAGGATTTTGTGATAAAAAAATATTAACAGTGAAGTGCATATGGCGAAGTGTTTAAAAATTTATTTACGTTACTTACACATTAAGAAACTACGGAATTTTAGTGAATTTAGCTTTCTATTGGATTATTATTGTTTAAGAGTTACTTTACTTTACTCAAAAGTGTTCAGGAATGGTGAAATGTTCATATTACAAAAATCTGTTATGTGGAAGATGGATTATTATGGATTAACTATCTCCAGGTTAGTAAAAGGTTTTTATACCATTATAAAAAGTTGGTTTAGAGCTATTCTTAAATATTGAGTTACTTTTTCGCTTTCAGAACGGTTTAAAAATGATGAAAACTTCTATGTCAGAAGTTCATGGTTTGAAGATTTGATTATTATTGATTAGTTTGTTTTAGGTTTATATAGCGTTTGTTCATTGTTATACAAAGTTTATTTAGGGCTTTTATTAAATACTGACAGTCTTTTCAGCATTGAAAATGGTTTAGAAATAGTGAAATTATCTCATGATAGAGTTTATTGTTTGAAAAATGAATTAACGTGAATTAGCCTATTTCCTACCAAAATAATGTTTTCTTCCTATCATAGAAAGTTTATTTAAGTCTTTTACTAACTGTTAGATGTCTTTACTGCTTCTGAAAATGTTTATTTAGTTAGTTTGGATATAGTATCAGTATGCTATTTAAAGCGTCCCTCTCCTAACCTATATACTCAATGAAAACTATCTATTGCTAAGGAGTTAGCTTCCCCCCATATACTTAAAGGTGAGATGCTAGAATTTACCAAAATTTTAAGGTGCTTACACAGATCATGTAATTACACTAGGTAGCAACAGCAACTTCAATCTGCCCTGCCTCAACTGGGTTAATCATGTCATGAAATCATACTCTATCTGTACTTTGATTATCATCTTAAACAGCTGGTAACACAACCAACATGGTGCCTTATACATTAGACCTACCATGTTTTTTGGGACACCTTTAATGTAACTTACAGCTTTCCATACCCAATTCTAGCAATAAAATTTGAAGTCCACATGTACAATGTCATGGGTAACAACTAGCTTAAGATAAAAGTGTCCACAAACTGGTATCCATTTTTCATTAAACATGATTATGCAAAAACTACTGGTTGGATTTTGATGAGCTTTCAAATAACATGCAGCCTATGTTCCTGGGTGTAAAATAGCATATGTTTCACTTTAATGTGAAGATGGAAAACTGAGAAATCCTAGATAAACTGTCCACTGTTGAACACAAATCACATAAGAACTACTGGTTGGATTTAATTCACTCAGTCAAAATGCTTACTATGATTTCAGCATACGAACGGCATCACATTATTCAGAGGAATTAAGTTACCCTTTTTTTTTCTCTTTGTGGTTGGCAATGTAACAACTGTAACATGATCTGTTTAATACATACATTAATAATCCATGTAAACAAAGTTGCAGACAAGAGCTAATAATCAAGTACAATAAGTATTTAGACTTCAGTCACATTATATGCCTTACAGAAAATCACATTACTTTGCAAAAGCAGTCAAACAATAACATTAACTCGTGTTTGTATGTAAGATACCTAAATAAAAATAGTGAATCACAATGCCTCTTGAAAAAGAAAGAAATAGTATTTTGATTGTTTCATCTCCTAATTTATTTCTCAAGGTACTGTGTATATGGACAGTGGCCAAGAAGGGTCTTTCTGCCCCACACAGTGTGCAGGTAACAAAAATAACTGAACATGCAACTGTTTTAGAACTCCCATATAAGGAGGCATTACACTAAATTAATACAGATAATTACATACATATAGTCAAACCAAACTACTCTACATTCTGCATGTGGCAAAAAATTACACAAGAAGGTGGCTAAACCTCACCAACTTCTTTTTTTCTGTAGGAAAAATTAAGATCTCATACTTTTTGAACAGGCATAATATTGCTAACTATTACACTAAAATGTTATTAAAACCTTGTCACACCTTGTATGTGAGCTTTATATGTTCTGATGAGAAATAGCGCGGTGGGTCAAAAACTGCATATTCTCCATCATCTGCCATCAATCCATGAAAGTTATTTTCTCGGCAGTAAGCAATTACCTCTTGATGATGATCATCCATTGTGCATAGCTGAAAAATACAAAATAGAACTGTTTAAACTCAGTGTTAGGTGAAATAATAAGACAATGAGCTTTCATTCAGTAAAATCAAGTTTAAAACCTAAATTATTAATTCAGATTTCAGTGTATCATGGTTTCCTGAAATCAGTTCAGACAAATTACAACATTTTTCCTCATATTAGACCTCAGTTGTAATGACCACTATTTGGACAAGCCATAAAGCCCTGAAATCACTTACTAAACATAATATGTCAAAGGTTTGGGAAGGGCACATAGCCTAACTTTGAAGCAAATAATAAAACTAATTATATAAAACCTGTCAAATAAAGTTGCCACATTAATATTGAAAATAAGTAATATCAAAAATTAGGGATAGCAACTGCTACTTGTGAATTTCCTAGGAGAAAATTTGCATTAGCTAAGCAACTTAGTGGTACATCACAAAACGAAATTGTACTTGACTTAAAATTTCCTAAGGTGGGATAAATGTATTCCAGACTGCACAGTTCACATTCTTTGTGTTTATTATTCTCAGTAAAAAATACATTTTTGGGCCAGAAAGCAAGAACAAGTGATTATCAAAAACCTGTCAAACTACATGAATATCACAGCATAACAACCATCACTCTAAAATGAGGGCAAACAGGAGGCAGATTAAAACGAGGATTTAAAAAAGGCCCAAGAAGATAGATGTACAACAGCAAAAAATTGAAGTCTTACCAGCAGCACCATCATCAAAATGTCCGCTGCCTCTTTCCTATTACTTCCAAATGACCTACCATGTAACAGAAAAGAATCCCCTACTCGTAGAATAAGATATACTGGGTAATCATGTCTAGGGTTGCAACGATATATTGGTCAACCGATAATATTGGTTCAAAAATATCATTATTTATATCGATATTTTTAAATGGTCGATACGATATTATCAATATGATGCAGTGAAATATCTAAAACTGTAAACCCCTTTGCACTAAAAAAAATCTTGCAAACAAATGTATGGGTGAAAAAGATCAAACTTGACTACGCTAAACTCTGATTTAGCTCGATAACATCCTTTGCTACTCTGTGATTCCACTCTGTTTCGTGCGCGTTATTCGTTCCCCATTCATTTCACCATTTTATTATTTAATATGTTGTGTTATATTTGCGTTTGTTAGTTCTTGTTTCTCTCTGGGACGTATTACAATATTCTAAAGGGAGTAAAAAATATCATCGCCTGACCGATAAAATTGCTCATTTTTTCAGTGTTGATAGTAAGACCTTTTAATGCAGTTGAAGGCAAAGGTTTTAAGTTTTAATGAAGTTAGAGGTGAGCACCGCTTGCCGAAATCTCGGTGGCGGCGCGCCGAACATTTACAGCTGGTGGCGACGTAACGCCGACGACTGACTATTTTATATATAGGTTTACTGATATATGTATATATCATTACTAAGCATCAAAAAGAAAACATAAGTAATGTTTCACTTATATATTCAAAATATTTGCAGATTTTTGCATTCTTTGCAGTTATCATGTATAAAGATAATTTTATTAAGGCGAACTGAGTTTAGCCTAGACCTCTTCGCAGAAATGACGAACTTAGTCACAGAAAATTTCGCTTTGTGTGCTTGTGCAGGCACACAAAGAAAAGTCTTGGCAAGGGCAGAAAACCAAGGAAAGTATTTCTTTTAAGGTGTTCAAGTAACTTAAAAGATTTCTATCTTTAGGATCGGATAAAGCTAAATATCTCCAACATTCTTGATCAATCGGATAATCATTATCGATATATGCACTATGTTTCATCGATAGTTTTTGCAGCAACGATGTAACATTGGTGGATTTTGTAGAAGCAATGGGGTCCCTACCTTCATTTGCTTCTAGTACATTAGGGTCAGTGATTACTACTTTGATATATGAGGCAAGAAAGGAAGTACTGGTCTTTTCTATTGACTTCAAATATGTATTTACTTATTCGAGATCCATGAAACGATAATCCAAAAGTGATACTGCTACGACTGTTCTTGTGGCAGCGAATCATTGTCAATTTCAGCCACCATGTTGCGATTAAGCCGAAACGTAATCAATAATTCATCGTCTAAGACAGAATTCAGGATGTCAATTATTTCGGAACGAAACAAGAGTCACATTCATTTTACATATCTTCGAGACGACGTGACCTCAACTGCTTCACAAAACCTTTTCAAACTAGATCCTTTATGTCTAAAAGATTCGTCTCACTTTGATTAATCTTTATCTCATCTTGTCCAGTCTTTCTAAACATCTTGTTTATTAGTTCACGGTTGCATACGTGGATTAAACATTCCAGCATCTCTGGAAATTTGTGCCAACGAGTTGGTGTCCAACGAATTTGGTTTGCAGTTTTGATAGAAGGAGCGTATATAGTATTTCCTGATCCTGATACAAATAGCAAGTTCTCTTCACTACTTCATCCAATCTTTCTATGTGCTTTGGTTCCACCTAATCATTTTCTAAAATAGGATCGGTCTCATATTTTTGTAGGTATTGAATGACGTTATCAAGGGAATCCATAAACTCTTTTTCCATTTTTTTGGCATTGACTTCTAACTGTGGCAAGGTATATCTCTCCCTCTCTTTCTTGACACTCTTGTTGTATTCTTTTTACGAGCACTTCAATTTCTGGAACTTTGTTTACGCCTCCACTATCACGAGATTATGGACCCCATGACCAAGACACAGATGATGCTCCATATTAGCCAACGAAACTGCTCTTCGCATGTTTTCTTCAGCATCAATGACAGCTTCTTTTCATTCAGTCCCAAGTGTTTCTTTGTATTTCTTATCATACCTTCTATTTTGTCTCCTGTCTCCATTTCCTCCATACATTGAGTGTTCAGGGTTAAATGCTTCACTGTTTTTACAGCATTTAGGCTAGCTAAGCAATAGACTTGACCCAAATTCACCATTTTCTTCTTTTTGGCTTCTTCTATCACAAAACTTCCGAAATATTTCCTACAAATAGTAGTTTGGCTTAGAGAGTCATATAACATTGTTACAAAGAGTTTTGTAACATTAGTTTTAGCTAATTCAGTCATTTTAATACTTACTTAGATTCACTCAGTTTAAGGAAAATTTAAAAAAATGCATTGTCGTGTTAGGAAGTGTTGCTCGAGGACACGCCGTGAAGCAATTGGCAGCAGCAGTGCGCCACTGAGACACGGCGGCGTCACGCAGGCGCGGCGCCCACCTCTAAATGAAGCACTTAGCACCATTATACAAAGTCCCTTTTCGTGGAACTATAAAAACAAAAATTGATGGAAAATATTTAAAAATTCGAAAGTTGTGAAGGAGGAGTTGGAAAGTGTGAAGCATTTTTTATTGTTATGTATAGAATGACCCCGATGATTTGGAGATTACAGTATATTTTTTTGCTGGAAAATTAATTTGAAATCAATTATGTTTGGTATACTAGTTGGATTAAGATATGTTCAAAATTACAATTAATCATTTACTCAAAGTAGCCTCGTCGGTACCTTCTGAACGCCTTTTCTCACAGACAGGAACCATTGTCACTCAACTTAGGAATGTACTTCATGGGAAAAGGTTAAGCAAACTACATTTTCAGGAGCTGTTGACGCTTAATATTTGCAGACCTAATTTTTTTCTGTAAACTACCTCAATTTTATTATTTGATTTTGATATACATACTTATTTCTAATTTCTAAAATAATATATACAAATATCAGGAAATATTGATATGATGAGGCCGATTTTTTTTTTTGTAACTGCTTTACGTCTCTTTTTAACATCGAGGTGTTTAGAGACGGGAAAGGATGGGGGGCAAGGATGGGGGCAAGGAATGGGAAGGAATTCGGCCATGGCCTTTTGAAGGAAGCATCCCGGCATTTGCCTGGAGTGATTTGGGGAAACCATGGAAAACCCAAATCTGGATGCCCGGACGGGGATTCGAACCGCCGTCCTCCCGAATGCGAGGCGAGAACGCTAACCGTTACACCGCCCCGCTCGGTGAGGCCGATATTATTGATTATCGATATCTGCCTGGCATTGATATAAATATTGATATTTTTTTGATATTGATATTACCTTGCATCCCTAGTCATGTCAACAAAAGCAACAATTAATTTTGAGCTCCCACTCATTGGAGCAACTTTAACATAGAGCAACACTCTGTAAAGCACATAAGGCATGTTACCTGTTCCTGCTACCTTTACCATTTCTGGAACTAGTAAAACCTATTCCATCAGACAACATAGCGCCTGTTATCGAATGAACTGTATTAACAGTCCAATTCCCACACTGGTCACAACAGTAGCCTGTTAATACTGTCATTGACAAATGCACTAGAGAACAATGTTATAGACATGCTCCATGTTAGAGCTCCCATCCAGTTAATGCAATGACAGTGTTTTCTCTTCAAATTCTACCTATAAATCAAAGGCAAAACTGTTGATTCTACATACGTAATGGTGCAGACGACCAAAATCAACTATCATCCTAAATCCATGGTATCTATTCACAACAAATGACATGGCCCTGTTCATATACCTAAATACAGCCACCTATCTTGGTGCCCATTCACAATGAACAGTATGCCCCATGTAATTTCCCAACAAATGAAAGCCAAACCAGGTAAAGATATGACCCCTCCCTGAAGGGCAACTCTACACATTATCCATTATTCCTATTTACTTTTCTCTGTTTCATTGAGAACTGATGTGGCCTAGAACACCAGTTTGGCAGAACTCATTATCATACAGTCAAACTATGCATGGAAGATATGAAAGACCTCGTGTAATAGCCCTGTGGATAATGGCTTTCAAGCACATTCCCACAATTATCTAGGTGAATTGTAGGGAGAGAGATCTACAGTTTCTACATCAATGACTGCTCATTCCACAAACAAAAAACACTTTATACAGACAATTTACACAGAAGATACAATTCAAAAGTTTCACAGAGATACCAATTATATTAGTGTGGTTTCAAAGACCTTGTGACAGACCTTCTTATCGGCTGTCGTAGCTGTGTAACTGAACCAGGTAATCCTACCGGGTAAAGAGTACTAGAGTTTAGCCCACCATGGGAGTGTCCTAGCACCTACACATTAAAAAAGTAAGGCTTTTCCGTAATTGAGGAAGGTGATGAAGACAATTATGAAACACCTAACAACCAGAAACAGGCAGCAAGCCATACAGTCAGATTAACCACAATTGCACCTGCAAAATGCCTTATGGGATAGTGATAATGATGCCCACGGCACTAACCATAGAAAAAAACATGTTTCATGCCATAAAGATAACAACCAGATAACAATATTACCAATCGAGACCTGTGATAGCAGGATAACAAACATCATTTTGGTCTCAAACAAAGAGTAAGGCCTTTTCTCTCCACTGAATGCATAGCCTTCCTTTAACCAACTCTCACACAAATCATCAGTAACTATGGTTCAATGATTTACATTTTTTTTTCCCCTTTGTGTTTCCCATTCCACTTTCTGAACTTCTTTCCAAAATTTTCATGTTAGCATTAAATTCTCTTCTGTGACACCCAGAAGTCTTAGGGTGAAAACATGCTGAGCAGGTCGCGGTGGAGATGAAGGTCACAATCGCAGTAGATTGTTAGTAATGAGTCAGCGCATGCCGAGGCGGTCAGGCGCGCCGTAACCCTCGCCGCTCCCCTCAACATCAATGAGAGAACAAAGTATTTTGTTTTCACATCGCAGCCTAGCACGCTGCTGGAGGTCTGCCTGGCTCCAATTGGTTCAGCTATGTCAAGTACACGCGATCCGGCGTCTACACTTGATTACGCAGTTTGGCTTTCGTATTGTACAAGAGTGGTGTTGTTCAATTTTGTATTGTTGTAAATTTGATTTATTTAATGGATGTCATTTCATTTTACACAACTGCAGATACAATTTAACAATGTACTGACACTGACAATGCTACCTTCTGTTTTAAATAAATTATTTATGAAATAATAAGTACACATTTTTATAAATTGGAGAACTACAGAAAAGTTAATCTTTCAAGCAATTAGACAGTCAGCGGTAGATAAATTACAAAAAAATTTATACAGTAATTGAAATAATTATCCATTGTTAGTGACTTGATTCACTATTCAGAAATTATTACTCATCATATAATGACGGAAATGGAACATCAGACAATTCAGTCCAACAATCATTATAAATTTAAAGGAGGTAAAAAAAAATATTTCTCATGTTATTATTTAAAATAAAATGTTGACTGAATTTGAGATTGAAAATTCTGATTTTGGATTGAAAAAATTTAAATTTGACTTGAAAATACTTTGCTAAACAGTATATTACTTTATTTACAATAATTATCATTAATTTATAGTCACAATGAGGTTTTCCTCAGCATGTATTGGATTGGTGTGCTAACTGTTATAAACATTTGACTTCTTCAGTTTGTCCAGGATTTTACTGTAAATGTATTGAAAAGTTTTTGGTGTCTTTTGTAGGTGCTCATGGAATCAGTCTGGATGATTTTTCAGATCCTTATTTAAATGGTGACATTCACCAAGCGTTTGTCTCTGTTAATTTATTTGCTGTTAACTGAACTCTCCGTTACTGGCCGTATAAAGTAGCCACCATTTTGTGGCTACTGACAGACCATCATCATCCCTATAATTATCACTTCCATGAACCATTGCAGGTTAAATAAAGTAAATGATACTCATATTGAACACAAAATATAAACAATTTACAATGTGTGGCACCTACAAGTGTTTTCAAAACACTGGTGAACGCTAGCAGCTACATCTACCTTCATCTTCACTGCGACCTGCGTGGCAAGTTTTTACTCATCGACCACAACATCAATCTTCACCGCGACCTGCTCAGCATGTTTTCACCCTTACAGTCACCATAGGTACCACTGTAAACTTCCATGTTTGGATTTAGCTCATCCTTTGAACAATTATGGCTTTGTAGCAAAAAATTTACATTTGGTTTCAGAAGTGGAATCTACGGATCGGTTAGTGGGAGATTCGAAACAAAGACTTTTAGGATGGAAAACCTTCGTGGGGAAAATTACGAAGAAATCACTGGTAGCAATTGAATGGCAGATGGATTGTATTGGTGGTGAGACGGGCGAGACAGTTAACGGTTGATAGCAAATTTAATCAGTCTTAATAAAAGTTATTATATCGGCGACGGGCTTCTACCACCGGGCGAAATCTACGCGAGACGGACGGCGAGCGGCCAGCGCGGCGTCCGTGCTGAGCGAGCAGGAGTCGAGTTGCAGCCAGCGGCGACAACACCAGTTCTTCCGGGGACACCACGACGCCAGCAGAGCAGTTCTACCAGCTTCAAATCGTGAAAACAGCAAACGGTGAGTTTTGAACACGCACGCATGCATATGGCAATAAATTACGGGCTTTTTTGCGGGAAAATTGCATAATTTTCAAGTTCAAGAGTGATTTGTTTATTAAAAAATTGTTTTATTTAAATTTCCTGTTGAAAGTACGCGACTGTTTTAAAAGAACGAAAAATAAATGCTTTAATATTTGGTTTCTGTCGGAAAATGCTATGTTCAACGATAATTCTGTTCAAAATATGTTGTTTAATGCGAAATATGTGGCGGAAGGCAAAATTACGGTCTATCAGTTAATAAATTAAAAGGAAACTGTAATTCGCTTAGTATGTTTATCAGTTTTGTGTCAGAATTAGTTAGTTCAAATTCACAGATAATATACATTAAAGAAATTATTTCCTCAAACTATGTTTTAAATGTGCTATACTTTCAAAAATATAAATCAATAATTTCTGAGTGAAATGAAATAAACGTAATTTGCAGAGATAAGATTTAGTTGCAGATTATGGTTTTGACCGAAGGGCCCCGGACAAAGCGGTAATTTCAATTAAATTTATATATAAATGTAATTTGATTAAAAAAGGAAATGTGTAGTTTACTACAGTTATTATATTTGAGGATGCAATTAACTTCAACATAAATACAGTCAAATAATTTTAATTTAAGGAAGCACGTACTGCGTAAATTCTATTTAGAAGGATGGTTGAATAGTTCGTAGCTCTGATCGTTAGTGCGCACCGAACAGAGTAACCAACTATATTGTTAAATTCCATAAATGTTTAAACAAATATGTGTTAAGGAAAAAAAGAGATCTCACTAGTTTTGGAAAGACATATACTTAACTCTTACTCTCTCTAAAGGCAATACAAGTTGAGAACAATTATTTACATTAGTTTAAAATTATTTCAATGTGTCATATGGATTTTGTGATAGTTAACGTAACATAATATGTTGTTTTGAGCAAGTGCGGGTAAATCAAGAGAAAATCAAATGTCCAAGTTAAAAATCATTCTATTGTTGGTTAAAATTAATTTAGTGCTTTGGCTTGTTTAGATGGCACACCTGTTTTACGTAATACGAGATAAAAGTGCGATTTTGTGATTGATTTATATATAAAGACAGCCATATTTGAAAATACGTTAATTAAATCTTGTAGCATAAAATAATTTTAAAAATCTGTTTAAGAAAATAGCGAGAAAAATATGCACTAAATTACGAACTGAAGCGTGGCATTAAAATGGAATAGTTTTCCCAATTTAATAACTCGAAGCGCGTTATCTAGCAACAAAATACAAAATCTGGTTTTATATATGATTATTGTACGTGGAAAGAATAAGCATGCTGTTTACAATAAAAATAAGATATTCATGGAATAATTATTTAATATGCTGGCCTGATGAGATACAAATAAATTTAAGATCAGTGTACGTTGCTTAATGGGAAAAGTGTAAGAACAACTGTGCTATTTAAGTATGTATAAATAAGAGGTAATTGGTAAGGAGATGTGTGCTAGGTGATATTGATAGGGCGTGCAAGAAATAATTTTACTGAGTTTTGCTGCAGCGAGGAAAATAGAAAAATGTCGAAATGTTGAAATGTTAGTGCATGTCGCAAACGGCGAATGCGTATAAAAGTTGAAGGGTGCTGAGTGGTTACATTATGAGCAACGGTTACGGAGGTTAAGAATTGATTTCTCAGGAATTATCGAACGGGTTGAGAGTAGCAAAGATCTCGAAGTTCAGGAATGCATTATATTTAAGTTGCGCCTGCTTCGTAGTTCAATAGACGCATACGCAATCAGGGAAGGATAGGCCAATCTCTGCCCGCAATACGATTGTCCTAAGTCTATGTGTTACGTCAAAACTCCGGGAGATAAATTTCCAGAATGTTGGGAGAAATTAATGTTAAAGGTGTTGAAGGAAGTAAAGTTGCAAATTGTTAGTGGAAACGTCGAGAACTGCGCCAACCATTCAGGTGGTTGCGTACCAACATGTTCCGATAAGTTCCGCGGGTTGAAGTAAAAGGAGATTAATATTTGGGAGCACCCTGTGTAGCTAAACCGGCAGCGGTAATATCGGTAGCGGCCACATCGTTCAGGTGATTGTGTGCAAATGTTTCGAGAAAGTCCGCGGGTTAAAGCAAATGTGATATTAAGTGGTTCCAGAGTATAAGAGAATTTTATGTGCACGCAGGAAATAAAAATATTGTTGAAGTTAGTGGCCACGGAAAGACGAATTGAGTTCGCACACAAATAAACTAGCATCGGGATAAGCACAGATAAGTAAAAGCACGCGTAAATCTATGTAAGCAGTTAGATGAGGTTCCCTAAACTAAAGTAAGCAACTAAGTTAAATGGTAAACTGTAAGTAGAAATAATCTCGAGAGTTTACGAGAAGACGAATGCCCAACCAACATAATGTCGCATGTAAGTAATTAACCCATGAAAGAATAACTTTTATCGAAAGACAGTGAGCATAAACATCTGAGAGACTGGTTAAGTATAAATTAGAAGTAAAAAAAATACAAAAAAATAGAAAAATACTTTAAATAATAAAAGAATAAAGTGATTCAGACTGTCAAGAATGTTTCAGTATGTATGTGAGTATAATTGTTCAATTTAGAGTAATGTATCTGTTTGGATAGCGAAACTATGCGTATATGAATTGTAATATAATTGAAGAATTCAGTAAAAGAAGGAGATTACGTTTAAGATGGGTAAGCTATGATGATCATGTAATAGAATTTTATTCTGTATAATATGGATATATCTTTGTTGATAAGTAATGTAGAACAGAAATAGTAAAAGGGTATTTAGTATAATAAAAATCGGGTGTATAATATAAAATGTAGTGTACTTAACTCTTTCAGTGCAAATAGAAATTAATTTAAAATGTTATATCTTGTAGTCAATACACACGTAACAAAATTTCAAGAAATCATTAGTAATTCTTTCCCTTAGAAATAGTTTTAATGTAATAAATATAGAAATAAGTCAGATTTTTCATGAATTGATGGATAATAATTCTGCCTATCCAGTTTTGTTAATTTAAAATATAAATATGATTTTTCCCAAGTTGACCATAGTATATTAGACCGAACCCAAAATTTCATAAGTAAATAATCTATTAGCGTAATGACATGTTTTGAATTTTCAAAAAGAAATTGCCATATATATTTGTGGGTGATTCAAAATCGCGAAATGTTAGGAACATATTCTGCTGTAGTCAAATTGTTTAAGCGAAAACTTGGAGCTAACGGCCTCGCGACGAGCAAGAATGCTGTCGACGCAGCAAGTCTCGAGTTACAAGTCGGCGACCTGCACATCACTACACGCAGCCGCGAGTGAAACGAAAGACATTTGATAAGTACTAAAACAGACTATTAATGAACTTTTTCATTCAGCCAATTGTTCATCGAAATTTATTGTTCGTCCTTCTAAAATCATGAATCCTGTATTTTAAATTCATAATTGTCATATATAATAGGCCTACGCAAATAATTATGTTAAGGTAATAGTTATACAGCGTAGATTATGTTATCGAGATTTACACTTAGAATAACTTGTGAACACTGAAGACACAATTCGGATTACTGATTATCGATCTAATGACATTTAATCTGATTTTAAACAATTTCACTGATATTTCATGACAAACTTGGTTTATACTCAGTCTAAAATTTCAAGGAGAAAGACTTAAAATTTCATTTATTCTACACTAACGTAAACATTAATTTTTAACGCTCTATGAGCAATGGTACTTCACTTTGGATAAGAAATAAGAAATTTTCATATTTTGGATATATGAGTAGTAATCAAGCATAGAATCAAAAACAATAACATCTTATGCTAATTGTAACTATGAATCTTTATCACACAAGAGCACGGTGTTTATAATGACTCATGCAGTCAACTAGTTGATGAAATCTTAGTATCTTCAAGCACAACTTTACACTTTGTACATATAAGTGATACACGAGAACAATTATTAACCTGCATCTTGTAACTTGTCGTTTAGTAACCAATCAATATGATGTATCTAATCTTTACTCGAATTTACCGATTAATATTTTAAAGCAGAGCAATAGTCATTTGATCATTGAATTATTTTATAAATTTCAAAATTTGATTTTATAAGTTACATTACTTTTATACTCGACTGTAAGGATAAAACCCGAAAGAAAATTTAATTTTAATTTTTTATTTGAATCGACTAATGGCGAAGTGAATGGTGGATCAGTATTCCTATGCAATGTTATGACATTATACGGGGACGTATAATTGATTGGACGGGGGAGAAATGTCATTGTCGTTTTGAACATATATATTTATTCGAAAGAATGAGAATTTTAGGTATATGAAATATTTCGTAAAGTTAGTGGAGCCTCAAGTCAGAACAGAATGCAAGCGCGAGTGTCAGCAGGTGCTGTTTATTGGTAAAACGCTGACGGCTGACTAAGAGGGCATCGCTCTGTTCGGTGACGCAAAACCGAACTTACGAGCGACCACAGCGAGCCAAACTCGCTCTCACTTTGTCGATCATCACCAACCAGTCAATATGGGCTAATTCTTAGCTAGGCCGTGTCTCGTTAGCTTGCCTCGCCACCATGCATCCGTCGTGTCAATTCGCCATTCAGTCAAGAAGTTAACGTTCTCTAACAGTCAGTTGCGCAGCCGAGATGCGGCTCAGTCAATAATTACTATTTGTAGAGGCTATCGGGAGTTATCCTTACAGATCGCGCTCTCAACTGTATTCATACAGTCTTCAGTGGTTAATAAAAGGGACTCTAAATGCGATAGTCGCCCACATTATTTATTAGGTAGATTCTCAGCTAGGTTACCACTTTGCCCTGGCCTTTCCCTGCCTAATCGGTTCTCCAACCATAACTAATGGAGTGGTGTCAATGATTCCTGACAATTAACATCTTACTATAGCCCACAAGTCTTTGCTTATGACATCAGAAGACATCTTCAAGAGAGAAGACAGCGAAAGAGGAATAGAAGACTTAGTAAATGTCCCGAAGGTCAGTAAACTTCCAACACAAGCCCACAAATTCACCCCCATCCACTCAGGCCTCTTGACAACGTAAGGTTCGGCACAGGGGGTTCAGTCCAGCCTTTACATTTGGTTGAGTAGTTTTTGCCAGCTAACACTCCACTACTCAGATATTATTAAACATGAAACTTTTTACAATATAAACAGAATGATTACAAGTTTAATTTGATGAATAATTTCTAGGCTATCCAAGGAGCTAGGTTCAAATAATTACTGTCTTCCCAGAAACAACACTGATGCAATCTTGGTAATATAACTCAGCAGCGCAAGACTAACAATAATCCAGTGTCATAAATTTTATGTGCCTCTAAAACAAGTCTGCTTAGCGTCCATTTCCTTCACAAAGTCCAGAAATTAACTGCTATCTTTAAGATTAACTTACTGGATACTCCTACTCCATGCAAGAATATGTTCAAAAGAATTAATTTTATCTGAAATGCCATTTGCAAAATTCAGTTGTGTATATATCAGTAACCTATAATATTTTTTCACTCTGATTATTATTCAACTTGCATGTGCACATATTAACCATGACATGTTCCACATCCCAGAGGTCTTTCCCGAGCAGGGATCTATGGAACAAGAGTAATAAATAAATAAAATAATTGCCACTTTCTGAAAAAAAAAAGCCTTGTATATAAAGAAACGAAAATAAAAAAGGTTCATAAGCCATACACATACCTCTAAATACACATGCTCACAGTTACCTGTAAACACATATGCCCTATCCTATTCAAAGCGACAAAATTTCTAAACCAATGCTACAGAAAATACGGGGGACAGGTGATATGACATGAAGACATTTAATAAGTTGAAACTGAAAGTTATAAATGCACATGTCAATGCAAAGAAGAAAGGCTGTTTATATGAGGGAGATAGCTGAACTCTTAAAAAAAAAATTTTACTGAGGAAAACACTCAATATATATTGGTAGGAAACAAAGGCACTATAAAGCAGATACATTAAATAGTTAGAAAGAAGAATAACCACTGCTTAGCAAAGTTGAAGATTGCTGCGACGTAGAAACATGGGAAAACATGTACACACATAAAGCAGTGAAACTTTTGGGCTTTGTCCCTTCTTCAACAATAGAGTGAGGTAAACTGCCTGATGCAGAGTGGCTGGTGTTTTTCCATGTTTCCATACCGTAGCAATCTACAACTTTCATAAGAGGTGGTTTGCTGACATCCCAACATTCATTAAGGATGCTCTAACATTAGGAAGAGTATGAATTCCAACTGTCTTAACCACTTAAGCTATGTCCAAACTTTTTTTTTGTGTGTGTGTGTTCTGTTAGTGTGCCATAATTCAGTCACCAACATGACCGTTGAAAACAGCATGAAAATTGAATTCACTAAAAGTGTGTGGCGGAGGGTGCATTGCACCTATCTGAAAGAGTAATAGCTTGGAAGGGATATGGCAGGAGGCACCCATGGGCTATTTTGAGGAACCATCACACCATTCACCTAGAGTGATCTGGTAAAGCCATGGAAAACCCAGATCAGGATGGCCGAAGTGATTCATCGAGAATTACCCCTGTCGGATTTTAAGTTTGCCCGGTAAATTCTTCTATTCCATTCCCTAATCGCTCGTGGAAAAAATGAGTACGGAAATGAATCGGTTCTGGCCCTCATTTCTCTGATGTCATTTTCGCAGTCATTCCATTTTATTTTATTTTTTACTTACGGCTTTACACCTTGTCGATGTAGAGGTCATTAGAGGTGGGATGGGAATGCGGACAAGGAACGGAAAGGAAATCGGCCATGGCCTTTACAAGGAATCATCCCGGCATACGTCTGGAGTGATTTGGGGAATCCATGGAAAACCCAAATCTGGATGCCTGGACAGGGATTCGAACTGGCGTCCTCCCGAACAGTCATTCCTAGATATCAATGTTGCTGGTAGTAATATTTGTTTGCTGTCATTCCAAAATACGTAAGTTGTGAATTTTTCAATTAGCTTCTGTCGAGAGCAACACCTTTGGTGTTCCAGGTCTTCCCAACCTAACTCTTTCAACATCACACTTATGCTTTCCCTCCAACTATATATACCTCTCACGAATCGGGCGACTCTTTTTGGACCTTCTCTAATGCCACCATTAACCCCTTTTGATGGGGACCCCATACAGGATAACAATATTCTAAGTGAGGACACAATAGTGATTGTATACAATTGATTTAACTTCTGGTGTGTACTGTTCTAAATTACGACCTAGAAATCAGAGCATACGTTTTGCTTTCCCAATTAAATCTTGATTTGCTATTCCACGACAAATTATTACGAATTGTTACCGCTAGGTATTTAGCGGAATCTACCATTCTAAGGACAGTGCACTTTAATTGTATATTCAGAGCTAAATGGTGTCACCTTTTTACTTATATGCATGACCTGGCATTTTTTAGCATTTCACTTTAACTGCCAATCGTTACACCATGCAATTATTTTCATATCATCATCTTGTAATGAAGCGCACTCATCCTGGGTTTTGATTTCACGATAAATAATAGCATCATCAGCAAATAGTCTTTTCTTTCCCCTTATTACATCGCAAATCATTAATGTATATGAGAAAACAGGAGCCCTATCACACTTCCCTGGGGAACCCCAGACCTCACTTCAGTAAGTGATGAACGCTCACCATCAAGGACTACGCACTGTGTTCCGCCCTTCAAACAGTCTGCAACCCAGTCCCATATTTGTCTAGATATGCCATAACCACGAAGTTTCATAAGCAACATAGTGTGAAGCACATTGTCAAAAGCTTTTTTAAAACTAATAGAACTAAGTACAACTTGGGATTGCTCACCTAAAATACGTTACAAGTTGTGAATTAAATGAGTTTAGTTTAAAAACTCCCCATCATCCAAAAACTGTATGACATTTGAATAGATGATGTGTTCTAAAATCCTGAAAAATATTGAGGTTAACGAGATTGGCCTATAATATTGAGAATAATTAACAATCCCATTTTTAAACACTGGACTTACGATGGCAGCCTTCCATTCAGCTGGTATTTTTCCTTGATCCAAGAAGGCAGAAAATAATTTCATCTTTTTGGCACAATTTCCTTTGCGTACCTAGAGTAAATCTGGACTATAAACAGATCTTCAGATAAATTCCTGACTTGGAATTCTATGAAAGCTTCATTCATTGCCTTACGCACTTCTGCTCACAACTGGACTAATTTAGCACGATTAGACGATTCGCCCAATTTCTTCACCATGCCATGTAAATGCGTTTGCCTCCTGCGCAAAGGTTCACTTCCCGATTGACCCACAGAAAGTTCTTACTAACCTTAATAAACTTGTTAGGATCAAATTGATTTAAACTGGTCCATATTATTTCTTTTAAATCAAACGAAAGTTCCACAACATTTGTATTTAGAGTGTATGATTCAAACATTTTTGTCAAGTGATCAACCATATTCACATTTTTCCTTTATCGAAGCAATGTACTAGTTTGTCTTTATCGTATTTCAAATTCAGATTTGATTTTAAAGTTTTCACAACCGTCTTGTGATCACTTATACAGTCTTCTATACAAACTTTATCTACAATATCTGGATTGCTTATAAGAAAAAAATCCACGATTGACGAGGAATGTTTGTCGCACCGCATTGTCTCTTCAACCATCTGTTCAAGAGATCTTTCTGCAAATGATTCTAGGAACATTTCATTTATTAACCTATCTCTTCCGCCCGACCTGAACAAGTATTTGTCCCTCTTAACCGCTGGTAGGTTAAAATCACCACCCACGATCAATATATGTCCCTTAAATTTTTTATAGATATTATTAAGTGTCTCTCTGAAATATTCCACGTTAGCCAAACCAGAATCTGGAGGTCAATAAAATTACCCTATTATAAATTTTAAATTTCTGCCAATTTTTACCTTGACCCATATTAACTCACAAAAATTTTCCATTTCATTTACAACAGAGCAATTAATGGTTTTATTAATGACCACGAATATACCCCCCGCCTATTGAGGCAGTTCTGTTTTTCTGAAAAACAATTAAATGAGGGCCAAATACTTCGCTAGATTATAGAATGCAAATAACAAGTTTGATTGTGTATGTGTATCATTATTGTGACAGTGGGCTATAATGCATACACTTACATGCCATAGTACAACAGTGCATAAAAAATAAGATAACAGTTTAAGGGAGGAGGACAGCAACGAAACGAAACACTCCACAAAAAAAAAAAAAAAAAAAAAAAAAAAAAATCGATGCATGCCATTACTCATGAAAACAGAAACATATTCAACACTGCCATGTGCCTATGCAAGCTCAGTCACACGTTTCAATTTTCACGAGTAGAGGCATTGCCCAAAATATTGTGTTTTTTGTAGTTTCTGTCCTCCTACCTTCACCTTTGGTAAGTTATGGGAGTATTTTATCTTTCCATTCAATATTAATACATCTCGTGGCACTTCTTCCTACTCTTTTGTTGCAGAGACACTAACAGTTTATTTACAGATATTTTTGCAATCTTTTTTTTTTTTTTTTTGGCACACACATAAATAATTAAACAGTAAATGCCACAATAGTTCTCCTAAAACACCACAAATAATTAAGATTGGGCAAGGTTAACACCATTATGAGAGACTGCTATATAACACCAAATGCTGTTAAATAAGCAAGAAGAAAAAGTGAGATTGTTCTAAAAACCTACATATCCTATGCAAAAATGGGATTCCAGCTAACACTATATAAATATTTACTGCCATTAAAAAAAATTAATCACTAATCTTTTAATTGCAAGAAATTTTCAGAAGTTAATACAAGTGAAGATAAAGTTCAATAAAAATCAAAGATTTAAGCTAAGATTCTTTAATTAGCCACCATGTTCTCAACTGATTATGACACAAGAACTTTCTTCGTAACAACTAGAACATTTTCGTAGGACGTTAACAGGGAAGTAATAATAGAGAAACAACAACAAAAATTTAGATAAACTGTGCAGGAAAAACACTTCAAAGAAATTAGATCACAGAGAAGCTAAGTAGATGGCAGACAATACAGAAGATTATATTCAAAAGAACTCATTTGATGCTGACGCTCATTACTGGAAATTGAGTTACCACTACAACTTTCCACCACACTAACCTATATGGTTACAATTGGTGTAGACACTGCAAGCATAGCTACAAACATCACTAACAGCAAAGGTACAGAAAATGGGTTAACTCAGGTGGGTATAAAAAATTACAATAATTCATTTAAAAGTAAGCGTATTTTATACGAATCGGTATCATTAACATCTAGTAACTGCATATGTACTACTGTAAAAGTCTATCTGAAAAGATTAAAAATGCTCGCCCACAGAAATAATTGACAAATATCACCACAAAAATAAGTAGAGTATTTCAAAACTTGGAAATCGGAGCGTACCAAAAACACATCACTAGCTTCATATCCAATCGAATAAGTCCACATAATCCCAAAATCACATAATACCTATAAAACAATACGGAAGTAAAAAATGGATCCAAAAGATATTCTATTCTTTTTCTTAGAATTGACATTAATAACTCCAGTTCAACAAATACACTCGATTCCAAAATAGAAAATCTGAATTTAAAACAACATAGTCTAAACTTTTTTTACTGCCATCAGTCTCTTGACTTGTTTGATGCAATCCTTCATCTCTTCCTATCTTGTGCTAACTTCTTTGTATCAAAATGTCACTTACAACCTACATCTTCAGTTATCTGTTTCACATATTCTAATCTACATCAGCCTCTACAATTCTTTCCTTTGACTGTTCCCTCCACTAACAAATAAAAAAATCCCTCATGTTTTAAAATGTGATCCAGTATCCTGTCACTTCTTTCTGTAAGACTCTTCTACAACCTTCTCTCCTCACCCATCATCTCCAAAACGCATTCCTTTCATGCTTTATCTGACCACTTAATTTTTAGGATCCTTCTATAGCATCACATTTCAATGCTTCAATTTTCATTCATTCTGATATTCCTAAAGTCCATGTTTTGCTACCATAAAGTGCTGTGTTCCAAATATAGTTTTAAAAAGTTCTTTCTGAGTCCTAGATTTATATTTGAAACTAAAAGCTTTCTCTTTTGCAAGAAGGTTCTTTTCGCTAGTGCTATTCTGCATTTAACCTCATTCTTGCTTCAGCAATCATTTGTAATTTTACTTCCTAAGTAACTGAATTCACTTACATCTATTGCATCCAATATTATTTTTATACTTAATCTACTATTGCTATCATTTCTGTAGCATTTCATCATTTTTGTCTTGATTCGTTTATATTTAATTCAAAATCTTCCTTCAGTATTTT
Organism: Vandiemenella viatica; assembly: GCA_031002005.1. NCBI lineage: Eukaryota > Metazoa > Arthropoda > Insecta > Orthoptera > Morabidae > Vandiemenella > Vandiemenella viatica. Next base: position 81,865,406 of record CM061921.1, read on the forward strand.
GTTCATGCCATTCAGTAACTTCTCAAGATCCTCAGCCTGTTCTGCTAACAGAGCAATGTCATCAGCAAATCGTAGCATACCGATTTTTTTCTCCTGGAACACTTATGCCACATTCAAATTTCTGCTTTAATGCCTCCTCTGCATACAAGTTGAATATTAACGGGGATAGACTACAACCTCGCCTCACACCCTTTTTAAGTGATGCATGTCTCTCATGATTCTATACTTTTACTATAGCACTTGATTCTTATACAATTTATAAAGTGTTCTTCTATCTCAATATTTTAGACTAGACTTCTTTAAAAGTTTGAACGTCTTGTCCCACCTAACATTATCAAATGCATTTTTGAAATCAAAAGATAACATAAAAGTATCTTTGTTTTTCTTGATCTGTCCTTTAAGTATTAATCTTAAAGCTAGAACTGTTTCTCTTGTACTGTGGTCTTTTCCTAAGCCTAAACTGCTCTTCACCTACCAACTCTTCTACAGTCCTTTCTAAACTTTTTCAAATTATCCTCGTCAGTAATTTTGAAGCATGTGATGTTAGACTTATAGTGCGATAATTCTCACATTTGTCAGCATGCGTTTTCTTCGAGATGGTGAAGATGATACTTCTATTAAAAGAAGTTGGAATCTCTCCTGTTTCGTAACTGTTTGATATCAGTTTGTATAATATTTTGATTTCTTCTCCCTATGGATTGCAGAAGTTCTTCAGGAATATCATCAATTGATTATTGATTTCAAATCCTTCAAAGCTCCAACAGGAAAACAATAGAAACGCCTGTGACATCAACAACACTTTAAAATTTAAAAATTCAAGATACATAAATGAAATGACATCATATTGAATCTATTTGTTTAATTCCATAAAGAGATGCCCAAAATCACAGTACACTGTTTAAATAATCTGGATATAGATATAATAGTAACGTATCTAATGAATTCACAAACTGTTCCATTTAGGTTAAAAAATAAAGTAAACTAGCAGAAAGTGGTAGAGTCATCTCCAATTCAACACAATAATTACTTCTAAAATGTGATATCTGAAACTGAAACATGCATAACAGATATAAAAATGTATAAATTAAAATTCTGTTATGCAAAGAAAATAATAATTATTGGGAAAGCAAACCCATCACTCACCACAAAATATGAACACCCTGCATGACATATGGCAATTAGATCAGATGTTTCACCTCTATATAAGGTGTGGCTATAAAATAACAAGACTGATTCTTGTACAGAAGAAGTATGCATGCACCAAAGGCTAGAGACCAACAGTTGTGTAGCATAAAGCCTTCTCTTTTGAATGTAGTGCCTCCTGTGTCTGTATACAAATCAGTCTGGCTGTGGCATTCATTTTTAGAAGAGCTTGTAACAGCCCTTATACCTGAATTTTGAATAGCATTGTACTGTATGAAGTATTTGTAGTGAGCTAAAGTTTGCTTGAAAGTGATTTGATATGTTTGTTTTGTAATTTCTTGTAAATCAGTGTATATAGACTTTGTTTTAGGTAAGAAAATTATTTAAAGTCCATTTAATATGTTTAAGAACCGAATGATGCAAGAGAATTTCTTAAATGTTTGTAATTATATGTATTAATGTAAGTTACGGTGTCTACAGGACAATTTTCTACCGTTTGAAAGGATTTCTGTAAATAATTTTGTATTTAAGTATCTATAATTACCATCTGATCATTTTGTAATGTTGTTAATTAATTTTGTATTAATTCCGATTGTTTTTAATATGTTAGATTGTTTGAGTGATTGTTAATTATCGAGAAATATCGGGCGGATGCCTTTGAAGAATTCTCGTAATTTCGATAAAGTATAAACAGATCGCCTGGACAGAGAAGTTAGTTTTGCATTCAGTTAGTAAGTCAGTTTAGTTGACAGTATTCAGTGTTACAGAGAGTTTCAATCATTCAGTTGAGTTCACAGAGAGTTTCTTTGCAACTGTGCATCTCTGTATTGTACCTATACTTGTGAATATCGCTGACTTGTTTGGATCAAAATAAACAACCATCTTCATACTTAACCTGTTTGGTGGACTTTTTAATTAATTAATGCAGTTTTTAAACCAACATAAGAACCCTAACAAGCTGTTGTTTTGTTTTGCCAGAAAAGTGATAGTCAAGTAATGAATTTTTGTGAAATTTCACACGAAACTTGGAAAAAGTGCTACTGAAATTTATCTATCATTACAAGAAGTGTATGGCAGTGAATGTTTATCATGTGTGTAAGTTTTTGAGTGGCTTAAGCGTTTCCAAGATGGCTGAGAGAATGTTGAAGATGATTCATGCCTAGATCATCCTTCCATGTCAAAAATGGATGAAAATAATGAAGAAGTCGGTAATCTGATTCAATCTTACTGTCTGTTAACTATTAGTGTGATTGCTGAAACTGTAGGAATTGACAAACAATTAGAGAAAAATTTTAACATGCAAAAAGTGTGCAAAAATGTTGCCTAAAATTCTCACAATTAAACAAAAAGAAGCTCACGAAAATGTACCGACACGCTGAATGCCTCTGAAAATGACCCGAACTTTTTGGAAAGAGTGATAACATGATGAATCTTGATCCTGAAACTAAGTGCCAATCCATGCATGCGAAGGGCCAAACTCCAAAGAGAGCCAAAAAAGCTCGAATGGGCAAATCAAGATTTAAAGCGATGGTGACTGACTTTTTTTTGTTGATATTCATACGAGTGTATATTTTCATTTGGTTCCAGAAAATTATTAATCAACATTACTACCTTGAGGTACTTGCTCAACTCTGTGGAAGAATGGAAAAAAACAACCGAATTGCGAAAGGACAGGTCATGGGTTCTCCATTAAGCCAACGCCTGCATTCTGCAATTTCTGTCAAGACGTTTCTTGCGAAGTACAACATCCCAGTATTAGACCATCCACTTTCTTCGCCTGATCTTGCACCATAATATGACTTTTATACATTTCCTAGGCTCATATATTAAAGGTAATAATAGTAATAATGTATGAATCCAAAACAATTTTCTTAGCAACAGTCTCATTTTATAGCCACACCTTGTACATGAATAACCCTTTAACCAAAATATTGTAAAATTTGTTCATGTTTGTGTGTTCACAGCCCTCCTGCCTTCATCTGTGGTAAAAGATGGGTTTACTTTCAATTGCCTTCCTCGTATCTGTATATATGGTTGTCTAATGTAAATAAACTCTTGAAAAATAGCATATTCAGTCACTTTCTAGACATGTAAATGAGGAAAGAGAGAGAAACCATCACTAAACATTGGCGACTTGACTGTTGTTGTTGTTTTTGTGACTTTAGGGCGCGTCGACAGCGAAGTCATTAGCGCCCTAACAATGACCAGCTAATACTGTGGCTAAAAAGGATACTAAAATACTGTCTGCATGGTCGACTGTAAAGGGGTCGGCCATACAGACAGCAAATCACAAGAATAAGATGTGGCTTTAAAGGGGCCACCAGGACCTAAGATCGTAGAACACCTGGATGGCTGTAAAGGGGCCAAACAGGTGACTTCACAGCATAAACACAAAAAAAACTTTTTTTAAAATTGCCTTACTTAATATTTTGTGTGTTCCTGCAATGCCTACAGTCAACTGTGGTAAGTTATGTTTTCTCTCTATTCTGTAATTTATATTTGTTTTAATTATTTAAGTAATTATGTGTAGAATACGTAAACTGTTTAACAATGTCCAAAAACAAATTAAATGAAGGCTAACTATGCATTCTCATTAATTTCTTCTGAGCTGTATGAAACTTTTTGAAAATGGAATTGATGTTACATCTTAGAAGTTTAAAAAAATCAATAATTGAATTAGCAAAATGATTCTCTTCATACAACTAAGTGATAACCATGCGACGAAAATTGTTAGACGTAAAGCTTCATCTGAATTAAAGACGATATAATGAAAAAAAGAACTTACAATTTAGTCTGTGAATGAACATGCAATAGTGGGAAAAGCTAAAATGTCTTGGAATTTTTTCACCATTCATTAGAACGAAATAACAAAAATGAATGTGCTACAACAGTGCATTTGTTACATTATTCAAAATTACCAAATAGAAGTTTTTTTAAAAAAAATAATAATAATGCAAGACAACAATCTCACCACACTAATACTAAGGTGTCGAAGAGCCATGCGAAGACATGTCCTTAAGCAACCAGGTGCCACCCACCACACTTTAGGTGGAGGAGTTCCCTTTGTATTGACGTGTTTTAGAACCTGAAAGAAAATAACAAGTAATAAAATGCCATAAGATGGACAGTTAAACACACAACTTCAATTTATTGAATTCATCTAAAAAAAATCAAACTCCATTAGAAAGATCGATTTTCAAGTTGTACAAACTGTGCATATAATTGTGAAAAAACACACAGAGACAATTCTTTCAGAGGTATTGTAATAAACTCATAAAAACATCCCACATAATTAAGGCTATTCATTCTAGTGAAATAATTTGTCTAATAAAGCAGCAGTATTTTCAGTGATTTAAAGTATAATGACAACTGAATCCCATCTCAATTTCTGTATCAGTTCTGCCAGACCTTCATAAGGGCTATGTAAAGTGGTGACAAATTGTGAACCTCTTCTCTGCACATTCTCAATACTTATTAATCAATCCATTGTGATACAGATCTCATACAGCACAATGGTACTCCAGATGAGGATGCACAAGAGCTTTATACACTATTTTCTTTACAGATGCATTACAGTTCTTCAGAATTCAGCCTAGGAAACATTCTAAAAGTTAGATTTCCAATTACCAGTGACTGATAAAACAAAGTAAAGCACCCAGAAGGTTAGGAGGAATTGAAATGAAACTTCACGGGTTTAATGGGTATATGACGTTATTTTAGTGATTATGAAATCGAATCAAATTTACAAAGAACTTGGCATTATGAGCCCTCATGTCAGCATGACATTGTACCCCCTGTGGCCTGTATGCATGCAATGTTTCAGATGGGAAGGATTTCATCAAGCTGTTGTATCCACTCAAGAGGCAAGCTGGCCCATGACTGTTTTAACTGTCCCTAATATACTGGATATTGGCACTGAAACGCAGTTGACATCTGAGCTAGACCAACACGTTCTATTGGGAACTAATCAGAGGATCCTGCTTGCAACGGAAGTAGCCATGTGTGGATGAGCATTGTCCTGTTGAAAAATGGCACCATGAAACTGTTGCATGAGAGGAAACACGTAAGGATGCAGGATAACCATTGCGATGTCAGAGTTCCCTTAATCACGATCATTAATGACCTCATGGCTCCCCGCACCATAATGCCAGGAGTAACACCACTGTACATCAACAAAACAATGGAAGGTTGCCACCATATTCACCGATGATGGTCATCCTAGGTAGTAGAGAACCGTGATTAATCACTAAAGACAATGCAATGCCATTCATCAGCAGTACACATGTCTCGGTCACGACACCACTACTAACGCATCTGTTGGTGTTGAGCTGTTAACAGCAGCCCACACCTGACACTGCTGTTAGTCTCTGATCAATGGTGTGGGATGATACAGAATGTAGCAGAAAGTCCATTACTTGTTCCTGGGTAGCAAGCACAAATGTGAAAGGGTTACCATCGACCTTCCCTTGTAGTGATCACATATGGTCAATCAGAATCTTGATGAATATGCTTGCCCTCATGTTCCTGCAGTCCAACATTGGGCCACTGTCACATCTGAATACCCCTCAAATCTGGGTACCGCACAATTTCGCCAGCCGGCCAAATGAAGACCCACAATCACACCCCCTTCGAACTGTGTCAGCTGCTGATAACTCTTTTTCAGATGAGTATAAACCATCTCCATGTTCTTAACACCCCTTATATGCCCCACAAGCCCCGGCATAACATGAAAACATGGAAAACATGAAAAACGTCTATGCACAAAGAATTGCAACTCTAATCATTTAAATACCTGCCAATGGTATGTATGTGTACGGAATTTACACTGACTTCAGACCATGTATTCTGGGTGTTTCAATTTTTTTCCTTTCGGCAAGTATATATGCTGGTCCCATTTCATGTTGATATAGCACTGATACACCTAGGTACTTGAAGGATTCAACTTTCCCAACAATTTAAAAGCTTGCTATGAACTCATGTGCAAGTGGTATCTCCTTATCTGTTATGTGCATTACCTTGCACTTGCTGCCACTTACCGCATGTTGAAATAATGTTGAGATCATGGTAACTAACAATTAGCAGAACTCTTTACTTCCCTCTTTGATAACTGCACATCAGCAAACAATCTTTAACAGCTACTAACATAAACTCCAGGATCATTTACAAATATCAGAAAAAGAAGTGGTACCTATTTACACTTCCCTGTAAGAGGCCCGATTCAACTTCTAGATCATTAGAGGCTTCTTCCTCCTACAACAATAAATGAAGACACAAAAGAATCATTTGTCAGTCACACTTCAGTGTTTTTAAGTCATTTAATTAGGATCCCATTTCCTACTAGAATTTTACAGCTCATTTGTGGTTGTCATTTGCTCCATAAGGTCAGAAAGAAATTGTCCATATGCTGTATTAAGGAATCATTGTAGTTTTTACTACAATGACCTCAAAAAACTATGAAAATCAAAATGGTTATTGCAGCTTTATTTCATACATAAGACTGCGGATCAATTGGCTTGGTTGTTACGTTTTGTTTGTCTAAAAAGCTTTTGTTCATTGAAGGTAAGCTGATAAGAGCATAAGCAGAACTGAAACTAAAAGAATCAAAAGTAGAAAATTTGTTGCTGGTCACCTGTGTCCAGTTCTCATACAATTATCACAGTGTTCGAAATATGTATTTATAGTTACACAAATACAAGCCCACTCTGCTGTTAAGTACTTTGAATTTGTAAAGAAATGACTTAAGAGAATGAAGTGTACAGTTCCATTCACATTTTGACATCACATATACTTCTGTAGAACTTTACAGAACTCACAGAAAGAGCAGGCTTTATGTCTCCTAGCAGACGATAAAAATATGGACCATGTGCAATCAGAAATATTATCTTGATATTTAGACACCAATTCAGTCTGTGTACATGCTAGAAATTATTCAGTTAAGTATTACATAGTGAATTATGGCTTTTCCCCCATCTTGGTTAAAGTATTTTTGAGGGAAAAAAATCTCCCCAGTTGGATTTTTGGGTCTTAAGGGATGAAGCCTGGTGGGTGAGCATTAACACAAGGACCTAATGTGGTCATGTGAGCAGTAAGTATTCTGGCATCGCATCTGGAAGGACGCAGAATTGAATCCCTGTCTCGCCATCCAGATTTGGGTTTTCCCAAATCGCTTACAGATGAATGCTGGAATGGTTCCTTCAAAATGCTATTACCGAAATCCTTCCAGTTCCTTGCCCCAATCCTTTCCCACCTCTAGTGATCTCGATGTCAATGAGGTGCAAAGCCATACTGGGAGAAAAGCACCACTAGGACCTGTCATTGGAGAGGATGTGTTAAAATCACCAACCAGATTTTGGTTTTATTGGTTTTATTGGTTTCCTGAAATCACTCCGAGGCAAATGTGAGGATGGTTCCTTTAAAAGGCCATGGCTTAATTCCTTCCTGTTCCTTGCCCCACCTCCTCCATTGTCTAGCACTAATGTCCTAGACAAGCCATACAGTCAAAAGCAACAAAACATTTTGAGGAGGAGTCATCAGATTTAACCAAAACATTCTACAAGTCGGAGTATGGAATCTTAGATGCTTGAATAGGACATGGAGGGCAGAGAACTTGAAGAGGGAGAAGAAACAATGTCAAACGTTTTTGGCATTACAGAGGTTAAACGGAAGAAGGATTTCTGGTATGGTGATTATAAACAAATTAGCACATTGCATTCAATAGGGCTATTGAAATGAGAGTTATAATGACAAGTAAAGCAAGTGAGTTTTTCTGAACAGTTTAGCAATGAAATTATTTTGATGTAAGTAGAAACTTGGCCTGCACCAACTATACTTGTACAAGTGCATATGCCTAAGTTCACAAGACAACAATCACAAACTACAGAAAACATATGTCAAAATTTAAAAAAAAAATCGGAAAGATGAGGGAAATCTAGTAATAAAGAATAAGAAATTTCAGTCTCAGAGTAAGAAAATAAGTGAGAAAGTATGCTCTGAATAGTTTGCAAATAAAATAAAAATGGGGTGTAAGGGTTTGGGATAGGCTATATTAGCCTTTTCCAACCACATGTCAACCTCTCCTTCACGTGGTGCACCCTGTTTGCACGGACGAGGCTCTGGCGACTGAAAGATTCCCAGTATAAGGAGTCACCTACTGCTTGCCAACGGCCTCCGAAAGGAGGGCGGAAGAGCGGGGAGCGGTTCAGGGATACCCTCTTGCCCTTGGGGTTGGAAACTGCCCCTAAAGGCGGATGAATCAGAAATGATCAATGGCATGGGGATGCAGAAGGCAACGGGAAACCACTGCATTAAAGACCCAAAGGGTATCCCGAGGACATGTAATCCCCTCAAATTACATATATCATGATGGCTTCTTCCTGGGTAAAATATTCCGGAGGTAAAATAGTCCCCCAATCGGATCTCCGGGTGGGGACTGCTCAGGGAGGAGTCATCAGAATCGATAGAAACATTCTACGAGTCGGAGCGTGGAATGTTAAAAATCTGAATAGGACAGGTAGGTTAGAAAACTTAAAAAGGGAGATGGAACAACTTAAGTTAGATGTTGTTGGGATTAGTGAGATTAAATGGAAGGATGCACAGGATTTCTGGTCTGGGGAACACAGGATAATTAGCACACAAGCTGTCAATGGAGTCACTGGTGTAGGATTTGTAATGAACAAGAAAGTAGGGAAACGGGTGAGTTATTATGAACAGTTTAGTGACAGGATTATTTTGATGAGGTTAGAAACTAAGCCCGTCCCAACCACATTAGTACAAGTGTATATGCCAACGTCACAGGAAGATGATGAAGAAATAGAAAAAATATATACCGAAATTGAAGAATTAATCCAATATGTGAAGGGGGAGGAAAATCTAATAATCATGGGTGATTGGAATGCAATAGTGGGAGAAGGAAAAGAGGGGAATACTGTAGGAAGTTTTGGTCTAGGAGAAAGAAATGAGCGAGGAAGCAGGTTGCTAGAATTTTGTGAAAGATATAAGCTAGTAGTGGCAAACACACTGTTTAAGAACCATGCAAGAAGAATATACACCTGGAAACGTCCTGGGGATACAGGCAGATATCAGCTAGATTATATCATGGTCAAACAGAGATTCAGGAATCAAGTTCTAGACTGTAAAGCGTACCCAGGAGCAGACATAGACTCTGACCATAATTTGATAATAATGGAGTGCAGGCTGAAATTTAAGCGAATAAGGAAGCAGTATAAGCAGAACAGGCTGGAAGTGAATAAACTGAAACAATCTAGCACGAGAGAAAAATTTGCAGAAATGGTAGACTTGGGTCTAAGAAATAACTCTGAAAGGAGCTCAACCGAGTACGAATGGAATGCATTAAAGACCGAAATAATGAAAGCTGGTAAAGAAACATTAGGCTTTAGGGAACAAGCTGCCCGTAAACCTTGGATAACAGAAGAAATTTTGGAGCTGATGGATCAGAGGAGAAGGTACAAAAATGCTCAGGATAAAGCAGGAAGAGAGCAGTACGGGCAATTTAGAAATCAAATAAATAGGGAATGCAAAATAGCAAAAGAAAAATGGCTACAAGTAAAGTGTGAAGACGTAGAAAAGGAAATGGTCGTAGGTAAAGTAGATGTTGCCTACAGAAAGATCAAACAGAATTTTGGAGAAATGAAGAAAAGACGTATGAACATGCCGATGGGAAACCTCTTTTAAGCTCAGAGGATAGAGCTAACCGATGGAAAGAATACATTGAGAAACTGTATGTTGGGGACGACTTGAACAATAGTGTAATGGAAAAGGAAGGTGATGTCGACATTGATGACTTAGGAGATCCTGTTTTGAGGACAGAATTTAATAAAGCTCTGAATGACTTGAAAGCAAATAAGGCAGTTGGAATTGATGAGATCCCTGCAGAACTTCTTAAATCCCTAGGAGCGGAAGGAATCTAAAGATTGTTCAAGCTGATATCAAAAAGTTATGAAACAGGAGAAATTCCAACTGATTTTAATAAAACTATCATCTTCACACTTCCAAAGAAAGCACAAGCCGACAAATGTGAGAATTATCGCACCATTAGTCTAACATCACATGCTTCAAAATTACTGACCAGAATAATATACAGAAGGATGGAAAGGGTAGTAGAAGAGATAGTAGGTGAAGATCAGTATGGGTTTAGGAAAAATCGTGGTACAAGGGAAGCAATTGTCTTTAAGAATAATATTTGAAGGGCGGATCAAGAAAAACAAAGATACTTTTATGGCATTTGTTGATTTAGAAAAAGCATTTGATAATGTTAGGTGAGACAAGATGTTCAAAATTTTAAAGTCAGGTCTAAAGTATCGAGATAGAAGAATACTCTATAAACTATATAAAATCAGGTGGCTATAATAAAAGTAGAGAATCACGAGATACATGCATCAGTTAAAAAGGGTGTGAGACAAGGTTGTAGTCTATCCCCGTTAATATTCAACTTGTATGTAGAAGAAGCAATGAAGAAAGTCAAAGAAAAATTTCCATGTGGCATTAGTTTTCAGGGAGAAAAAAATCAGTATGCTACAATTTGCTGATGACATTGTCCTGTTAGCAGAGAGGGCTGAGGATATTGAGAAGTTACTGAATGGCATGAACAAAATACTGAAGGAAGATTTTGGACTGAATATAAATCAAAGCAAGACAAAAGTGATGAAATGTAGCAGAAATGATAATAACACTAGTAGATTAAATATAAAAATAGGATCGGATGCAATAGGAGAAGTAAGTGAATGCTGTTACTTGGGAAGTAAAATTACAACCGATGGCCGAAGCAGGAATGATGTTAAAAGCAGAATAGCAATAGCAAAAAGAGCATTCATGAAAAAGATAAACCTTTTAGTTTCAAATATTGATCTAGGAATTAGAAAGAACTTTTTAAAACTCTTTGTGTGGAGCACAGCATTTTATTGTAGCGAAACATGGACTTTAGGAATACCGGAAATAAAGAAAATTGAAGCATTTGAAATGTGGTGCTACAGAAGAATGCTGAAAATTAAGTGGACAGACAAAGTAAGAAATGAACTGAGTTTTGGAAATGATGGGTGAGAAAAGAAGTTTGTTGAAGAAGCTAACGGAAAGAAGAGACAGGCTGGTAGGTCATATTTTGAGACATGCTGGATTGGTTAATTTGTTAGTGGAGGGAACAGTTGAAGGTAAGAACTGTAGAGGAAGACAGAGATTAGAATATATGAAACAGATAATTGAGGACGTGGGCTGTAAGGAGTATGTAGAAATGAAGAGGTTAGCACAGGATAGGAAAGGATGAAGGATTGCATCAAACCAGTCGAAAGACTGACGACAGCAAAAAAAAAAAAAAAAAAAAGAAATCATAGCAAACATGCTATTTAAAAATCATACCAGAAGAGCATTTAAATGTAATATCAAGGGTTTCAGATATATATGAGCTGGATTATTCCATGGCTAAGAAGATATTAAATAAATCTCCTTTTAGATGGCAAAGGTGGCTAATATAGAGTATAACCACAATATGATAGTAGCTCCATATTTTGGAAGTCCTTGAAACATCTCACGGAAAGTCAATGTTTCTATCTCGTGTTCAGCCGTGTTTGGCAATTTTCATTTTTCGTTCAACTAAGTGAATTTTCTGATGCTAAATAATCACAAAAGTGACTCAATATCACCCCCCCCCCCCTTTTTCAAGTTTCACAAGAGATGAGAATTTATTTTTGGTTTTAAGAAGGCTTAGTTAGAAAAAAGATTGGCTATTACTGTCTAGCATAACAGTCATTAATAAACCAACTTTATGTCTGTATATAATTTGAGGAACAATATTTAACAAAAAAAAAGAACTAGAGAATTTTCATTCTGATACTGAATCGCTGTTGAATGAGATTGTAATATTTGGATATGAAAATCTGATTGCCTATCAATCTTATTCCAGGATCACTTTCACAGAATTTAGTATGTGTGTGTAAGAGAGGTTTGTTCGAACTAAATTCCTGATTAAAAGAGGAATTTTCCATTGAACTATGTATATTTCATTTTTACATTAATTAAATGGATATATGCATAGCTATTTCTGACTGCTTCAGTCAGATGGCAACCTGAACTGTGAATATAGAAGTTTGTAAGTCTTGTATTCATACAGATAGATACAACGATAGTTTAATAACCAACCACCATTGTTTATATACTTCAGTAGCGATAAAAAACATATTGTTATGTGTCACCTTAGATAGGACTTGAAAAGTGACTAAATCATGACATTATTAAAACAACAGACATCCAAAATACATTAAGTAACACTATAATGTACAAAAAATACTGAAATTGTTGACTGTAAACATCTTAGGTTTGTGAAGTAACAAACAAACCCTGCCTGTTTGGTAATTTAATATTGTCCGTAAGTTATGAAATATTAATTTATGTGATGGTACTTAAGAAAGTACATGAAGCCAGCTGTCCATCAGAATGAATGGTTACAGGCGAACAGTGCACATCCAAAATCCAGACCACCCAATGAGTCAAGATGACATTTGCCAAAATTCCAAGAAATTCAATAATTACTCCACAATTAAGTGCCATGAACTACGCAGGTATGGCTTAACATATTATCCTAAACAACAGACATCTCCATCACTTCTTAAATGCTGTGTTTATCTTTTACTAACAATTATTTTTTCATAAATTCCCCCTTCGTTGTTCTATTTTTAACCTTTTCATTTTTTTAATTATTAATTTTTATCCTGTCTTTCTCATTATCCAATAACCACTAAGATTATTCATTTTCCCACCCTCACCAGTGTCATAATCCCTCCAGCAACAATCACCCATCCAGATTCTTTCACATTACTGTCCTGGCCATGTGCATGCACAAGTGGGGCAGTCACTGCAGGTTTCAATTATTCTCTTTACTATCTTGCATTACTACAGGGTTATTGAAACTATTACATGTTTGTGTTTGTTACGTGTTTTCTACCATGACAGTAGCCCTGTCTTAAGCTTTCCTAAATTATGGGTTAATTTTTCTATCCTTGTTTGAATTCGAATAGACTAAAAGCATTTTTCTATAATATAATTGTGAAAAATTTATATGTTGGCAAACAAATTTTCATATCTTTTAAATTTAAATGCAGATGATGATTATGATGATGCTGCTGATGATGATGATAATAATAATTACCAATGAAGCATCAATATTGGATATTTACCTGATTGATTTTTTGTCTGGTACGAAGTTGAGCAGCGATCCACTCACTCATCCTTTGCTGTTCCAAACAACCATTGAAGAATACTGCAAGCTCGATGTTGTTTGTCTGTATGGTCTGCACAAGAATAGCTAAAAACTGAACCATGCGATTCCACTGCCCACCACACACCCAATCTGAGAAAAAAGATGATACAATAGTCACATGAAAGAAACAAAATATAACTTCAAATCCAATCTTACTGAAGACTGCTTATACTCTTTCAATCCCCTGCATGACAAATCAAGAAAAAAGGGGGGGGGGGGAAATTGGAAAAAATTTCCACTTCTTAGTGTGGCAGTGTTATTACTTCTGCCACATTAAAATGGGAAAATGTGTTGTTGTGAAATGTTTTCCTCAGATTAGAAAAACTTCAGTTAATTACTTTCTCCCCCTAACCTTTCACTTCTACACCAACCCACCATCCTCTCTCCATACACCATCACACACTACACTTCACCTCACATACAGATAAAGCTTTCAAAGCTCACAGAAGCAAGGAATAAGAATTACATGTGGGGTTAGCAGTAGAACTTCTCGCTGATTGCTATTCACAAGATAAGGAATCTTAACACTGGTGGCCAAGTATTTATTTACATTATGTCCTTTGTAGTACCAAATTATATTCTATTTAAAACGAGTAGTAAAATACACAATTATTGTAACAGAAGTATAAATGATCTTAACATGGATTACAAGTCATTGTCATTAGTCCAAAAAGGAATGAGATATTAAGGGATACACATCTTCAACAAGCTCCAAATATGTCTTACATGTCTGGCAGTGTTTAAGAACAAATTCAGAAGAAAAAATATTTTTTAATTAACAACTCATCCATAGAAGAATTTCTTTCAAAGGTATCTACAAAATAGTTGTTAGTATCTTGTTTAAATGCAGTTGTTATAATCAATGTACATATTCTGCGACAGTGCATCTTCTGCTGTATTAACGATTACTCTCAATTGACTCATCACATCGCACAGAGTCAGCCTCTCATACTGACATCTATGGAAAATGACTATTATATTGTATTTTGTTGCATTGTGCTGCATCAATACTTTGTACTGTCATGATATGTTAAAAACAGAATATCTGTACAGGTGAGTGTAAAGCTTTGTTGTAAAAATATATTCTGCCAGACAAAGTGCTCAGTTGAAAAATTTGCTGCTTTCTATTCATTTATTTCTTCTTTCTTTTGGCTTTACACCTCATCAACATCGAGATCAATAGTAGCATGAAGGACTGGAGGCAAGTAGCGTGAAGAAAATTTGGCTAGCTTTTTTAATGCACCGTCATGGCATTCACGAAAAGTGATTTTGGAAAATTGAAATCTGGATAGGTAGACGGGGTTTGAACCCACATCCTCCCGAATGCCAGCCCTGAGTGTACCACTCACCTACCAGACTCAGTCTTATAAGTAAAACTTTTTTGAATGTTCACTACTACCTATCTTTCATCCTCAGAAGTTTTGGATTACTTTCTTATGCCACAAAAAAATCTCAATTGCTGCCAACTATTTAAAAATTTTATATTTGTCTGATAAACCTTGAGCTTATCAATCAAACAGAAGACAAAAGCTTACTATTAATATACTATATTAACTAAACACACAAATATAGTAAAAATCTAACACATTTGCTGTCAAGGAACAATATTTTTTTTATTTTTGCTTTTTTCACATTTAATTTAGATGAACCTCTACACTGAACATGCCTACAACCATGAGCTGGAGATCCTCTTCCAGTAAATTTATTTCATTTTATATTTTATAAGATATAAGTTTCAACTGAAACACAAAAGAGAATTTGTTATTAAAGAGTAAAACATAATGCCAGACACGAACACATGGCAACTACTAATTAAGTCATCCTACACTCGTAAAAACTATCTATGAGAATTAATGTGCACGATATACACAAGATATAAACCACAGAATTTGTCCACCAACACACTATTGTCCCTTTTCTCATTCAACTCATAATAATGCAATTAAAAATAAAGGTACCAAGCAGATTCAATTAAAAAGAAACTCAAGCACACCAAGCAGCTCAACTAATAAATCAGTTACCTTGAATGAAACGAGACTTTCTGGGTTCCCATGATGAATAACAGATAAACTATTATATCACTAGAATCAGACTGCCCTCCCTCATACCTCAAGATTTAGATTTTTTAGCCTCTTCTTCCACCAGGAACAACTGCATGTTACTTCATTTCAAAATCTATTATCAGATACACTGATCAGCCAGAACATTATGACCACCTGCCTCCTATCCAGGCAATAGCAGCATCATCTGATGAGGAATGACAGCTGGTCAGACACATGCACGGTGCATATAGTATCAGTGAGCGTGCTATCCGTGTTTTGAATGGGGAAGGCGTGCAATCTTAGTTTGACTGAGTGTCGATTGTGATGGTCCGCAGGCTCGACACAAGCATTTCAGAAACTGCACAACTTGCTGGGTGTTCGAGAAGTGCTGGGGTGAATGTCTTCAACAAGTGGCGAAATCAAGGTGAAATCATGCCCAAACGTTGAGAGGTTGGGCGACCACCCTTCACTTTAGATTTCGGATATCGTAGGTTGGGCAGACTGGTAAAACAGGACAGGCGGCAAACTGTGATGAACTAACATCAAACTTTAATGCTGGCCAGAGTACAAGTGTACCTGAAACCACAGTGCACCGAAAGGGTTTTCACAGCCAATGACTCATGCATGTACCAATGTTAACACCACAACATCAGCAACTACGACTGAAAGGGGAACGTGACCATTGTCACTGGACATTGGTGCAGTGGCAGTGTGTCGCACGGTTTGATGAATCCAGATACCTTCTTCATCATGTTGATGCGAGTGTGCAAATCCATAGTTTTCCAAAGGAACAGCTTCTTGACGCCTGTACTGCGGGATGAAGACAAGCTGGCAGCGGCTCAATTATGCTCTGGGGAACATTCACGTGGACATCCATGGGTCCAGTGGAGCTCATGGAAGGCACCGCGATGGCTAATAAGTATCATACACTGGTTGCAGACCACGTAGATCATTCCATGAAGACCATATTTCTCAACGGCATTGGAATTTTTCAACAAGATAATGTGCCAAGTCACAAGGCCAGGAGTGTGATGGAGTGGCTCGAGGAATACAGTGATGAGTTGCAATTGATGTGCTGCCCCCCAACTAGCCAGATCTGAATGCAATCGAACATTTCTGGGATGTGATTGAACGTGGCGTCCGAGCACGTTCCCCCCCCCCACCCCCCTCCAGAGTTTACGGGAATTAGGTGACTTGTGTCTGCGGATGTTGTGCCAACTCCCTCCAGCAACCTACCAAGGCCTCATTACTCCATGCCAACATGTGTCGCCGGTGTTATCCACGCTAAAGGTGGACATACCAGCTATTAGGTAGGTGGTCATAACGTTCCAGCTGATCAGTGTAAATTTGCTTTCAGTTAAAGTTTCTGCCTTTTATTGTTTCTTCCTCTTGCTATGGTTTCTTTTTAGTCCTCCTTACTTTTCTGGCAATTTTTCATGTTTGCAACAATGACCATACCAGTTCCCTTCCTGGAAGCTCGTGGTAATGAACTAAGTTGGCTCGGTTCACAAACTTTTCAAAACATTGAACATTCCAAATGAGAAGTTGCGTTTAGTAGTGCCAAAGTTTTATATTTGGTAGATCACGATAAGGCTTACAGAGAAGGACTCAACATTTTTATGTTACATTTTCATGTGACATTGATAAACTCAGAAATTTAGTATAAATCCTGAAGTATAATCCTGAAGTTACTATCAATTTTCCACTGAACACGATTTAAAAAAAAAAACTACAGGTCAGATTGTGACGGGGATTCATTAATGTACAGACCATCATCCCACACGTAAAATACGGCATGTTTAATTTCATGTGACATCAAAAATATATGATAAGTGTCCACAAAGTGGTATCAGTTTTCCGCAGGCAGGATTCACATTAAGACTACTCACCAGATTTTGTTGAGGTTTCAATTAATATACAGCCTGTGGTCTCAGGCATAAAATTGTGTATGTTTCATTTTGATGTGATGTCAAAAAGCTGACAAATTTAACATTATTTTTAGTAGTGCCTGATTCAACCATATCTACTGGTTGGATTTTGATTAATGTCCAGCCCGTTGTTCCACAGATAAAATAGAGTAAGTTTTCATTTTCATGTCATGTCAAAAAACTGTCTAAACATATAATAAAACTGTAATTGGGAAAAAGAGTTTTGTACACTATTAGTAAGCTACAGCAAAGAGATCAACTGCTTTTTAAATTTAAGTTTGTTTGGCTGTCCGTCTGCAAGTAGGGAAGAACGGCATTTGCGTAAAAATTACTGGTCACTATGTGAAGGGATAACGACTAATGTACGCCCTTTGATCCTAAAGGTAGAAATGGGCATGTTTAATCTCATTTTACATAGAAAATATGACAAATTTCAGTTAAAAGTGACCACAAATTAGTATCAATTTTTTTATTGAACATGATTCACACACAAAATACTGGTTGCATTATGATGGGATTTCCATTAACATACAGCCCATGGTCCCGCAGGTAAAACAAAGAATTTTTCATTATGATGTGATGTTGAAAAGCTGAGAAATTTAAGAGCAGTTTTTGCTGAATGCAATTCATGCTTACGACTTTACGCCTCGTCGATTTCGAGGTCACCAGAAGTGGGAAAGGACTGAGGGCAAGGAACTGGAAGGAATTCGACCATGGCCTTTTGAAGGAACCATCCCAGTATTCGCCTGGAGTGATTTGGAGAAACCATGGAAAACCTAAATCTGGATGCCCAGACAGGGGTACAAACCCACATCCTCCCATATGTGAGGCCAGAACATTAACCATTCACCCACCACGCTTGGTTAACGTATGTGGTCAAAGCAACAGAGAAAATAATGATGTTCTGCATCCAAACTTGATGAAAAAGTAATTACTAGAGTTGTAGTAAAATTAATTTATTGATTATGACAAATGTTCCTGAAAATGAAGCAAGCTATATGCTGATCAGAGTAACTTATATACACTCCTGGAAATTGAAATAAGAACACATTGACGCCGGTGTGTAAGACCCACCATACTTGCTCCAGACACAACGAGAGGGCTGTACAAGCAATGATCAAACTCACGGCACAGCGGACACACCAGGAACAGCAGTGTTGGCCGTCGAAGGGCGCTAGCTGCGCAGCGGTTGGGCACCGCCGCAGTCAGTGTCAGCCAGTTTGCCGTGGCATACGGAGCTCCATCTCAGTCTTTATCACTGGTAGCATGCCGCGACAGCGTGTACGTGAACCGTATGTGCAGTTGACGGACTTTGAGCGAGGGCGTATAGTGGGCATGCGGGAGGCCGGGTGGACGTACCGCCGAATTGCTCAACATGTGGGGCGCGAGGTCTCCACAGTACATCGATGTTGTCACCAGTCGTCGGCGGAAGGTGCATGTGCCCATCGACCTGGGTCCGGACAGCAGCGACGCACGGACGCACGCCAAGACCGTCGCATCCTACGCAGTGCCGTAGGGGACCGCACCGCCACTTCCCGGCAAATTAGGGACACTGTTGCTTCTGGGGTATCAGAGAGGACCATTCGCAACCATCTCCATGAAGCTGGGCTACGGTCCCTCGCACCTTTAGGTCATCTTCCGCTCACGCCCCAACATTGTGCAGCCCGCCTCTAGTGGTGTCGCGACAGGCGTGTATGGAGGGACGAATGGAGACGTGTCGTCTTCAGTGATGAGAGTCGCTTCTGCCTTGGTGCCAATGATGGTCGTATGCGTGTTTGGCGCCGTGCAGGTGAGCGTCACAATCATGACTGCATACGACTGAGGCAAGCAGGGCCAACACCCGGCATCATGGTGTGGGGAGCGATCTCCTACACTGGCCCTACACCTCTGGTGATCGTCGAGGGGACACTGAACAGTGCACGGTACATTCAAACCGTCATCGAACCCATCGTTCTACCATTCCTAGACCGGCAAGGGAACATGCTGTTCCAACAGGACAATGCACGTCCACATGTATCCCGTGCCACCCAACGTGCTCTAGAAGGTGTAAGTCAACTACCCTGGCCAGCGAGATCTCCGGATCTGTCCCCCATTGAGCATGTTTGGGACTGGATGAAACGTCGTCTCACGCGGTCTGCACGTCCAGCACGAATGCTGGTCCAGCTGAGGCGCCAGGTGGAAATGGCTTGGCATGCCGTTCCACAGGACTACATCCAGCACCTCTACGATCGTCTCCATGGGAGAATTGCAGCCTGCATTGTTGCGAAAGGAGGATATACACGGTACTAGTGCCGACATTGTGCATGCTCTGTTGCCTGTGTCTATGTGCCTATGGTTCTGTCTGTGTGATCATGTGTTGTATCTGACCCCAGGAATGTGTATATAAAGTTTCCCATTCCTGGGACAATGAATTCACGGTGTTCTTATTTCAATTTCCATGAGTGTATAAGAGTTGTAAATTTTAAATCTGATTTAATTTGGTGACAGAGAGAATTGCATTCACCTTTTGTTTTGCTAGTGATTTATTCCAACCTCTTTAACCACAATTAGCCTCAGACTAAAAGACAAAATGTTCCACTGCATTAACCTATAATGGTCACTGAAGCACAGAAATAACAATATTGCAAAATTGTTGGTAATCAACAGTTCCTAGCTCAGGTAAAACCAGATTTATAAGTTTCTTTCTTAGTACAGGATCTTTGTAGCTATGAATTATTCACTTCTATCGACCTCAGCACTTCTGCTGAAATGTATTTCATGCTTCCTTCGATGGGCCAAAACCCCTTCGGTTCTAGCCAAACAAATTAAATTTACAACAAAGATCTGTTGACAATATTTATTTAACATTTCTATATGTAATAAATCCAAAGTGAAAAATGCTGCAATACAATATTTTTCAAGGTACTTATATCAAAGACCACACACTCATCATGACAGTGAACTGGAACATATCTGGGCATCTTCTAGGTCAAAAGCAGATTAACTTCCAATAGTATAATTCATTGCAAACGCCAACAAAGCAAACTGGTAGTTTTCCATATATAATTCTATGTTGTGGCTGGGATGGAAGATGCTGTTATTCCTTAATGTTTGTTTTAAATACAGCATATTCCACAGTCATATAAAATGTGTTTCAATGCATTACTCAGTCCTGATCCTCGATCTCAGTTTATATTCAATGGATGTTTACATCTCTATTGCTTCCCACATTATTAACAGTAAACAGCCTCCCCATTTGGACAGTACTTTTGTCTCTGTTCATGAAACCTGGCATTGCACATTCAAAATATGTTTACTCATAGTTGATTATGTTCCTGGTGTTCTTTGACTCATATTTGAACCCGTAGTTTCGTTTCTCTTATGTATACCTTTCCACACTGAGCTAGAATTTCATATACAGCCATGCCTATTTTTCATATACAGGGGTCTTTGATATCATTTTTGCTAATAAAAATTGGCTGAATGTCCTATTTGGTCCTATTAGTAATTATTCTTTTCTACTTTGTTTCATTTCACTCACTTCAAGAATACTGTTATTTAATTCAAATCCAATATGTCTATGTTTTGATTCTTGTTTCAGGAGAGGACACACAATATAAAATGTCTACTGTATGGTGTTTTGTCTTTTCCAGGCTCCTCTCATTAGATATTGTTTTGCTGAGCAAAAGACCAAGTTCACTTACCACTGCCTTTTGCACCGGGTGGCACTACAAGTTTGCAACAAGATATTTGTCAGTGCATATTGGTTTGTGATAGGTTGGGATACGAAACAGTTTGGTTTTCTCTCCGCAAACACTTGAAGAAAAGGCATCTCTCTCTCTCTCTCATTCCTTACTATATCCACAGACAATCCACTGCTGTTGTATATGTTGTTGACATGGTCTAGGAACTTTCCATGTGACCAAATAACAGAAGTACCACAACAAATCTGAGCCAGATTGCTGGTTTCACAACTGCAGAATCAACTGGCATGCATTCAAATTTTTTAATGTATTGTCAACTACCAAGGATTCAAGAACTAATCTACATTCAGCATAGAAGATGCTCATAGGCTTCGGTGAAAAGTCGTCACAATCAACCAGCATCACAAAACTCAATACCTAATTCAATAAAAGAAGAATGAATCTTCAGTTAATATAAATAAATATATAATAATAATAAAAAATCAAATGTTGCTTTCTGTTTGTCAATTTAAAAAGCAAATTGTGTATTACCAACCTGAGAAATAGCCCCCATACAGTCTGTGCAAACAACATTCACCATCAACAACTAGACTCAGTTTATTGGTAGTATGGATCAATGGTTTTCCTCCCTTATGCTGCTGTCGGTTCTGTCTTATTGACAAGCCACGAGCAATCCTCAATAAGTCCACAGGAACTGAACTACCTGGGATTTGCGAACTGTCAATGAATGCCTGCAAGTCTTGCATACCCATGGTTCCAGTGTAGTCAGACTCTCAATGCTAATGATGTTCTCCAATCTGAAATGATATGAATAAACTATTTCAATCAAGTAAATATTTCATTTTTACTATTAATAAACTGACCAGAGCAACACTGACAGGTGCTCTGACTTCAAAACATAAATGGTTGGAAATAATAGGCACTTAACAGCAGTAAATAGTAAACACTTAGGAGAGAGAATAACCACTACCTACCACAGTTGAAGGCAAGATAGTGTTGGAATACAGACACATACACACATCAAGCATTGAAATTTTTGGATCTATGGCCCTTCATCAAAAATAGAACAAGGTAGCTGCAAGATAAAGCTGGGAGCAAATCAGTTACATTGTTAATGAAGGGCCATAGATCTGAAAATTTCAATGTTTATTGTATGTAGGTATCTTCCAGTGTCCTACCTTCAACTGTGGTAATCAGTGGTTATTCCCCTAGTGAAATGTTTAATCTATCTATATCACAGAGAGAGAGAGAGAGAGAGAGAAAACATACGAGGGTTCCTATTCATATTTCTGGCCTAATAATGAAAAAACAAATATTTATGATCAAAATTGGTTTTATTGTTTCTCAAAATATTCTCCGTGAAGAGCAATATACTTTTACACGCATTTGAACCAATTTTTGAAGCACTTTTTCCACTCTGATGGAGGTAACTCCAGAACATGCGTCCTGAATGCATCAACCACTTATTCGGGTGTCAAAAATAACTGCCCACGTAATTTATATTTGATGTGAGGGAATAAAAAGAAGTCATTGGGTGCCAAATCAGGGCTGTACGAAGGATGACCATCAATTCGATGTTTTGACTGGTAAAAAATTCATTTGATTGAGCCGATGTGTGACAGCTCGCATTGTCGTGATGAAGAATTATTCGCCTTTTCTTCGATTTTTTCCGAATTTCTCCAAAGACCTCTGGTAAACAAATGGTCGTGTACCATTCAGAGTTGACCGTCCTACATTGCTCTAATGCCACTGTCGCCACGTGACCGGTAATGTCGAAGAAACAGGCAACCATTTACTTCGATGTGCTTCTACCGCAAACAACTTTTGTTGGATTTGGCTCGTCTTAGAAGACCCATACAGTTGATTGCCGTTTTGTTTCGGGCTCATATGCATAGATCCATGATTCATCACCTGTGTAGATGTTATACACAGCTTTGGATGCACCTTGAACATATTTTTTTAACATTTCCTTGCACCAATCGACATGAGCTTCCTTTCGAGCGTTTGTCAGATTATGCAGGATCCAACACAAAGCTTTTTTACGGCCAAATTATCATGCAATATTTTATTGATGCTTGTCATACTAATGCCCAAAGATGCCTCAATCTCACGTATGTCACATGACGATCTTGCTATCAGTTCACGCACAGCATTTATGTTTTCTGGCACAACAACCGATTTTGGACGACCCTGAAGGAATTTATCCTCAAGCGAACTTTGGCCACGATTGAATTCATTATACCAGTTTTTTACAGTGCTATATGATGGTGCTTTATCACCGTATAAAGAATTAAGTTCATCGGTGCACTCTTGTCTTGATAATCCATGTCGAAAGTTGTGAAAAATAATCGCACAAAAATGTTAATGAGTTAATTCTATTTTTCACCCCAGGTGAATTTTTAAAGTTACTGTAAACACCAAATCGCTCTCAAATGACACATTGTTATGCATAAGGCTATGTTCAACAATGTTTCCAATGGAAACATCAGAAGGCGCCTGGCAACACTTATTGTTGCCAAGGCCAGAAATATAAATAGAAACCCTACTATGTCAATGAGAAAAGCATGCACAGGAAAACTTCATTTATACTTGACACACTGCAGATAAATTTAACTGAGCAAAACCAATGATTACCAAACACAATTTTTGAAAAATATCTTTGCAGTTAATATGGGCTTCTAGTGAAATATGAGTTATTTATTACAGTATGGATTTGATGGAAACAAAATGCACTGGTTAGAATATTATAGTTATGGTTAGAGGAAACAAATTTTGCTTACTAGAAATAATGGCAGGATGGTGCATCAATTAAAAAAAAAAAAATTCAGATGTAAACACTATGTTGTGCAACAGGAGACACTGCCAACGGTAGTGACAGTTAAGAGGGTAGGCAGGGTTGGTGTGGTGTCTGGGTTCTTTTGAGTTTTATGGCTTTATTAAGAAAAAAATATTTGAACCATAAATAAAATCAAGAATCATAGCATATCATATTAAACTTAATTCTAAATCTCATTTCATATAAGAATAAATATTAGTAACCACAGAAGCATCTTCCATGCTTAACATTTGTAAATATATGAAGTGTGAATGAATTAAGTATACACAGTGCTCATGATAATTAGTAGTACAGAAATAATTTGGAAAAGTCTTAGTGTCATCAAATATAAGCTTTACAATGCTTAACAATTTTATTAATTTTAATCTCATAACTTGTCATCGAGTAATGATTAATTCAAAAATCTGTAACTTTCCCCCGAGTTGCTCGATGGCTAATTCTAAAGCTGATCAATAACCAATTGATAAATGATTGTTTTGGTGATTTCCTTATATGATATGCTAGATTTAATTGATCCTGATATACTTGACAGCAGGGGTAATTCTGACAAACCAACTTCATCTCCTATTCTTTATTTACTTTCGAATAGTGGGAAATTGAGAGTATGCACCTAACCCAGACTTTACAATATTATGCCAATATTATGGAGACTGAATTTTTCAGAAAGGGGAAAGTGACCGGGACCTTTTGAGCTTAGGGCTTTATAAAGGAAAAATAGGATATTTTAACGAATATAATATTTTCCGGGTTGGTTAGGCGCAAGTCAGACAGGGCTTCGCTGACATGATCTCAGCAATAAGGTTGTTTTTTACCCACAGAAGTTTTACACAATGACAATGGGGTCACCTTCAAGTGCATTATACTGGAATGAATTATGTGAAACACAAGGTGGCATCTGGCCACAGGACAGACTATTCGCTCTTATTTCATCAGGAGCAGTTCAGTAGACAAGATAACTTGTAGCTAAGCCATCCCTAAGCCTAGTCCTGCCAGCCAAGCATTCTGTTAAGTTCAGTCTGCCATTTTATCAGTTAGTTAACAATAATTATTACTAAGATAAGCCACTTATTCCATAGATCCAATAAACTGCCACTTCATAGACACTAGTTGGGAATTGCCTTGCAGTAATACGCCAACACCTTAATATGTCAAGTGTTACAATAAACAGGTTATTCAGTAGTTAGTTTTCTTCATCATTTGTATTATGGGTAGACTCTCAACTAGTCATTTCAGAAGTACTAGCCTTCCTTAAACACATTTCCAGACACGTTAACTGATTGGTGTCAAGTTCCTGACGCGTTTAACTTCATATTAGCAGCCCACATGTACAATAGAGACCTTTCAGAAGATCAAGACACAAGAGGCAGTCAAATCCATCTTAAGGTCCTCCCAGCAAACCCCCAATTAACTCACCCCCAACCACTCAATAGCTGACAATGTGTTAAAAATGAGAAATATTATGGGAAGGGAGTGGAGTTATATACAGAACAGAATATACAATTTGCAATATGAATAAGAGAAAAGGCATTATGTATGATAATAATAATAAAAAAAGTAAAATTCTGTGTAATATGAATAATAAGTTACAGCAACACCACCTCGCTAAGTGTGGAAGAGATGAAGACCAGGGGTAGAGGAGGGGAGGGAAGGAATGTGGGATTGAACCAAGGTGCAGGCTGCGGGGAGGGGGGAAGATTACCCAAGGCTGCGACCTGACGGATGCCTGGAGCCAGTTTCTACTGGTAAACGAGTTCTCACTATCTGAGGAACTCCTGTTGTGGAGGAATCTGATTATATGAACAATAAAGCAGGAGCTGAAGTTATTGGTATTATGTGAGGTGGCATGAGCAGCTACAGGTCGAAACAGACTTTGGTTAATACTTAACGTCTATGCCATTTTACTCTAATAGGTGATTTGAAGCCAGGTATACCTGAGAAGCAGGATATATGTTGCACATTAATTGGTTTATTAAATTGGAGGTTTTACAGGTCACAAGCCCTAAGAAGGGGAAGCTTTCTCAGAGGATGGGGTTGATAAAGGTGTCGAGTGACATGGTGTACAGCATGGGGACAATCCCAATGGACTAATAGATTGGTATTTGTGGAACAGGAGTTGGATGAGGTTAGCATGTTCTTGTAGGATCACAGAGGATTTTGGAAAGACGTGGCTGAACTGCAGCTGGTCTTGGAAGGTTGTTGCATAATAGCTGATGGAATGTGGCATAGGATAGAGGTTTGAGTGATACGTACTTTGGATAATTGTGTGAGACAAAGTTTGAGAGATGATGTTGGAATACTGGGCAACACACTGCAGGTCGTAGCATTTATGAGTGCCATGTGAGGAAGGTGAAAAGGGCTCGATGGTTTAATGTGGATTGAGGATGCACATCCAGAAATGAGACCTGGGTGTTGGAGTAGGAACGTATGAAATTCAGGATGTTAATGAAATGTCCAGAACATTAAAATATCATTTATAAATTTGAGCAGCGTGAGAGCTATCAGACAGACTTGATCTAGGAATGATCAAAGAAGAGGTTACTAAGGAGAGGGTCTTGGCAATGGCGAAGATTTAATAGTAGATTTGGTTGTTGAATTAAATAAAAAAAATAAGGGCTTAACAGGGTCAGTAAAGCCAGGAGACGAATGGCAACAAGGAACTAAAAGGAATGGTCTCCTGAAGGAGCCATTCCTGCATTTAAATGGAAAGACTGGGGAAAACCACGAAAAACCAAAATCTGGATGGAATGACCAGACTTCGAACCTGCATCCTCCTAAATAACAAGCCTTAACACCTACAGCTTGAACAACACCAGGAAAGTGGCTTTCTAAAGAGAAAGCAGTTATTGCATTTAGCAGATGGGCTAGTGAGGTAGAGAAATAAGTGCTGGAGAGGATGTTGAGAGGACACTGATCTAACAAATGTTCCACCGCATTTAATTCATTCCAATGAGGAATGCTGGAGTGAAATGATGTGACATTAATGGTGTAGTTGCCCACAGGGTTTTTTAGTAAAATATTAGCAAAGTTGTGATTTCACACAACGCAAGCTTGAAGCAGGTCAATTGCAACAGCAAAAAAGAAACAAACTCTGTCAGGGGACTGTGGCAAGTAGGATGCAACACAGCTTGAGTAGGTTAGACAGTCAGCAATTTAAGCAGAGCAATGATGTCATTTGGCAAAAGGATGGGAGGACATGGGACACAGTCATTGGTCGAAAAGCCTCCCCACCCTCAGAAGAAAAATTGCAGAATCCTTACAAGGGATCATTTACAGTTGTAACGGCAAAATACCCGAACTTAGTGATAAGAGGGAAGAAGAATCAAATGAAAACAGTGCACATGGATCAAGTGAGCGATTCCATTAGCAAAAATCGATAATGCACGCCAGTGTAACAGCAGAAATACGAAGACGCAGCAAGTGGTACACGCACGAGGGATGGGACAGCCTAACCTCAAGTGGGTAAGGTCAGTGAAGCGACGCAGCAAGTTACGCACGCGAAGGAAAAACACCGACGCAACGGAAACATCGACGAGTGAATACGAAGGCAGGGTGCGGGTCGACGGCCTAACAACATGAGCTACAGAGATGTATATATTGTCGCACATCAAGTGGATCAGGCCACGAAGAAGGAAAGACTGTCGTAGCATAGTGGTTACGCTAAGAGACTGTGGGACTAAAGGTCGTGGGTTCGAATCCATTAAGTGCTGTAAAATTTTAATTTCTTAACTTTGTGTAAACTATTCTGGAATATTCTTGTTGTTACTAGTGTTAATGTTCTAGACTGTTCTTCATCACTATATAAGCGATACTCCTTTCTAGCCGGAGTCAGTTCGCTCCGTGCTTCTGTACTGTGCCAACTGTTAATAAAGCTTCGTTGCTTTAAACTGAGTGTTTCGTCTACGACCCCGCTACGCCCTAGGATTCTGAATTTGGTTTACTACGTGACAATATCGAGGACGGAGCTAGAAGAAATATTTAAGTGTTAAGTAACTAAGAAGCAGTTACAGATAGGAAGAAAGTGTTAAATGGTGAATTACATGGTGTGTGTTGTGGATATCTCCATGACTAATTAATTGTAAGGAAGAAAAAGAGAGAAAGCCAGAAGTGTGTGTGAAAAAAAATAAAAAACAGAGACAGTGTGGGAAGAAAACTTTGTGTTAGCTCTATGTAACACAAAAGCCGACTTACAGTGAAGATATGTTTGTAATTGAGACTTTGTGAAAAATGTTTCAGGAAATCGAAGTATGCAGTGAAGCAAATGCATCGGCAAAGGAACAGAAGAAGGAAGCCGTTACAAAAGTTATTAGTAATTCAGCATGTTATGGGTTGTAAGATATCAGGAGGTGATCGCAATTTTTAGTTTGTCAACAGGAATGACACGACAAGGACGAGAAGCGGCGCTGTGAACATTCAGCGTCGACAGCAGCAAGCAACGAGCCTTGCTGACACCAGTACAGCGAGGAAGTGGAACAGCAAGCGGGGCAACGTCACAAGCGGCCTAGAACGTGGGCAGCGACTACGTTGGCAGACTCAGCCAAGGGGCCGGCGCATACGTCACAACAGATACCAGGGTCAACGGCAGAGGAAGAGGACAAGCGGAGACACGGATGGAGACAACGATTTGCAACAACACGCACGCCAAATATTGTATTCATATTACACGTAGTCATGTATTTAATTGTAGAAAAAAAAGTTGATTACATTGGGGGGGGGGGGGGGACACAGAGCACATTATGGGGAATAGAGTGCAATAGACGTAAGTCTGAGTGGAACAGACTTATCAAAGGGTATAGCGGTGCAGTGACCCACAGGGGTTTTTAGTAAAATATTAGAGCAGTTGTGTTTTCACACAATGTGAGCTTGAAGCAGGTCAATTGCAACAGTAAAAAGAAACAAACTCTGTCAGAGGACTGTGGCGAGTAGGATGCAACACAGCTTGAGTAGGTCAGACAGTCAGCGATTTAAGCAGAGCAACGTCATTTTGCAAAAGGATGGGAGGACACGGGAGACAGCCTCCCCACCCTCAGAACAAAGTGGCAGGTTGTCGAACAAAATGAGAGTGCAGAGGCGAGAAGGAGGTCGATCAAGCTTAGAATCTTCGGAGCGGCTCCGGACTCGAGGGATCCTGGGGTCGAGCGCACCTGGAGACAGCCAGGCGGAGAGAGATGGCAGCTTAATCATCAAGACGAAGATACCAGCAACACAGGTGGCAAAGTAGAACGGGAAGTGAATATTATGGCAGTTAACAGAATAATGGGCTCTGACATTAGTTGCAATAGATAATGGACTGGTAATATAGAAGGGACTGAAGGAATCAATTGGAGTAATATAGACAACTATGTACCTTTGTAATAAATGTGAATATTGTACATACCTTGCTGGAGTATCATTTATGTGTTCTCCAGCTCACAATACTTAGTGGTTTACCCACATATTTATGTACCTCTTCGGAAGTGGAAGTGCGAAAGAAAAAAAGATTCGCCAGGCCACCACAATGGTCAACCAGGATCGAGTTGGTATGAAGACATATGGGAACTGAGGGAAGACATTTGGTAAACGTATGAAGGAAATTGACTGCAGTTTGGAAATATTGGCCAACATTGGCAGAAATGTTTTCTGCAGGAGATCCATAAAATGCGAATATTCAATTCTACTCTAGGTATGAAAATTAAATTGTGTCATATTTGATGAAATCATATACTGCCTCCTTAGAGTGGGGAAACATATATACTAGCTGAATGGAAGACAGCCGAGTGGAGTGTTTAAGAGTAGGAATGATTAACTGCTTAACATCTCTTAACAGCGAGGTCTTTAGAGATGGGAAAGGATTGGGGGGGGGGGGGCAAGGAATGGGAAGGAATTTTGGCCATGGCCATTTTGAAGGAAGCATCCTGGCTTTTGCCTGGAGTGATTTGGGAAACCATGGAAAATCCAAATATGGATGCCCGGGCGGGGATTCGAACCGGCGTCCTCCCAAATGCGAGACGAGAATGCTAACCGTTATACCACCATGCTCAGTGTAGGAATGTTAATGATGCTCGTAATTATAGGCTGATCTTGTTAACTTCAATATTTTGCAGAATCTTAGAACATATCATCTATACATATGTCATGCGTTTTTGGAAAATGGATTCAAAAAGGCCGACGCTGTATGAACCAACTTGCACTTTAAATTCACAACTTTGGTTGTATTATAAATGAGAGATATCAGGTTGACTTTTCAAAACCAATGGAGTATGTAGAATTAGTTACAAATTCAGCGTGGTGGTTGCTATAATATTTTAACTATGGAACTAATGTTATTCAGTGTTAACTAATTGAGGGAGATTTTGTTCTTACAATAAATTCACTATTAAATTTAAATCAGTAATAAGCACATTCTTTCATTCAATTATTTCAATCCCTGATGTATACAAGTTACCCCTGTGACAAGAAAGTCTGTAATTCGCTCGCCTAACATGGAAATCTTTGTGATTAGATGCCTTTCCATACTCAATACCTTGTCATACATTCTGTGATTTAATTGTATTCATATAATTACGCGTGCATCATAGTGCCTATACAATCTTGTCAAATATCAAACATTTTGGACTGAAATATACGAGAAATATTTTAAAATTTTACCACTGTGTATCTAAAAAAACCTGTGGTTCAGATTCCACGTTAAACTGTAGGCCACAGAGGAAAGGAACTGGCCATTTGTCCTACCTCTGACGCAATGGCTTTGGGGAGGATACAACCACCCTTTGGGGTATGGATTTAGTTTTTATCTAAAAAATGCCAAGACTGCAAATGAAGTATGGTAATAACAATTTCACACCCAGAAGGGAGATTGTCGCATTTCAGCGTCTCTAAATTTGTGGTCCCCTACTCCAGGGGAACCATGAGATAAGGAATCCAAAAAGGCAGATTGGAGCAAAATGAATCATAAGACATCCAAAATACTATGCTGACCATTGGCAAGTGGGACTCACTCACCTTCAAATTCATTTATATGAAGTTCAGCCAATATGCTTAATACAAATTAGTTACAGTCACAATGAAACTAAGGAAAAACGAAGTGGCTTCTAGGCAGTATAAATAACAGGAAAGGTAAATTAACCCATCACATACCAAAGTTAATGTCTGAGATGAGAGAAAACATCTAAGGTGAACACAAGTACAATATTTTGGTATTAACCTTCTTCATGTAACATCAGAGTACACACACGTCTGAAACCAAATGGCTCGTTCTCTATTACATAAAGAAGATTAATACTGAAATATTGTATGTGTGTGTGTCTGCCTTGTGTGTTTTCTCTCATCACAGACTTCAACTGTGATGGGTTAATTTCCCTTTCCTTTACCAACATTTAGAATTCAGCAATTTTCACAAAATTCTAACACAGTTAATTCAACAAGAGCTGTTGCCACAATAAAACTTTTTACTCAATGGCTAAGATATATTTTGAAGACATTCTTGCACAATATACACTTATTGCAACTTCTTTGACTGAATTACACTTGTAGTTACTGATTTCTGGACTATGATTGCAACAGTGAAAAAACTTTTTTGTAAAAGTAGGTTTCCTTTAGGTATTTCTGCCTCCTGAATTCGAAAATGATACTCAAAACATCATATAACCCACCATTTTGGCACAAATTGTATACTTTGCCAATATTGATATCATGTGCCTTATATGTGATTGAGTAGTAAACATACCGGGGGAGGGGGGGGGTACCCAAAAATAACGGAATAGCATTGCAGTGGGCAGAGCTTGTGTAGTACGCGTTTCTGCTGCTAGGAGCGATTATAGTGCAACTCATTGCCATGCTGCCTGTTTATGGTTCGTTCTGTTAATCTGCAATGACTGTTTTTGATGATGACAAGTTCAACTGAATAATGTGCAGCTTTGAAATTTTGTTTTCTACTCAGTGAAAATGTTGGAAACAGCTTACAAAGATGACGCTACGGGAAAAACTCAAGTGTACGAGTGGTTCGCTCGGGTTAAAAATGGCGACTTGTCAACTGATGACAAACCTCGTTCTGGATGTCCATCAACTGCCCAAATCAACAAAAATGTTGAAAAAATTTGTGAATTTGTGCTCTCAGACCGTTAACAGACAATTGATCAAATGTCAGAGATTAGTGGATTATCTTGGAGCTCGGTTCATTGAATTTTAACTGAAGATTTAGGAATGAAAAGGGTTGATGCCAAGTTTGTTCCTCGGGCTCCGACTGACAATAAAAAAAAAAAAAAAAGAAGTTGAGTTAAACATGTGCTTTGAAACAACAGCTTGAAATTGATTCAGATTTTCTAACAAAGATCATTACTGGTGATGAGTCCAGTACCGGATTAACCACATAGCAGAAGTTAGAAAATGCTATGGGCCTCGCACCTTCTGGGGGGGGGGGGCTCGTGCCTCCTAGGGGGGCCCCGCGCCTAGGAGCCTCCCTCTCAGGCTAGTTGGGCGACCTTTTTTTAGCTCTACAATTCCCCCGGATGGCGAAAATCAAGGACCTTTTCTTCTCATTTGCTACGGGCCCCACGCTGTCTTAATTCGGCCCTGGATGAGTCATGGTGCTATGGTTAAGACCCAGAAACAAAGCAACATTCAAGCCAATGAAAGACGCCATTGTCACCACGTCCAAAAAAAATCAAATAAAAGTCAAATCAAATTTCAAAACAATGCTCATTTGCTTTTCTGATTCCAAGTACGTAGTTCATTCAGCGTTTATTTCACCACATCAGACTGTCAATCAAACCTTTTATTTGGAAGTTTTAAGAAGATTAAGCAACAGTGTTCGTCAAAAAAGACTCTATTTGTGGCAGACAGGAGACTGGTTCTTCCACCACGACAATGCACCTGCCCACACAGTTCTCTCTGTTAGGCAGTTGGTGGCTAAAAATGGCATGGTTCCACTGCGCCAAGCATCTACTCACCTGACCTGGCTCTGTGCAACTTTTTCTTATTTCCACGCATGAAAAGGGTCATGAAAGAACACTGATTTGACAACATTGAAGATGTCAATAAAAAAACAAGGGAGGAGCTGACAGCCATTTCTAAAGATGACAACAGAAAATGTTTCGAACAGTAGAGGCACTGGTGGGACAAATGTATTAGTTGTAATGGAGAGTATTTCGAAGGGGATAAGGTTGTTTTGTAAAAAAATTAATATATTCCATATATATCAAATAATTCCATTTTTTGGTACCCCCTCGCATATGGCATACAAATCATGCTGAAATAGAATAAGTGTTTGAAACAACAACATATTGAAATGTGTACACAGTGAACAGATGCATACAAAGAATGTGAAACAAAAAATGCATTAACCTCATCCGTTTCATGCTTTCTTAGTTGTCATGGTGTGGCCCCTGATTTTCCTCTTATGGGGCATTTCCACATGCTCACAGTGCCTAATCCAGCAGTAGTCACCCATCATCCGAACATACCAGTTCCCTGGAATCGTCATTCCATGTCCTTGATATCCTAATTAAATCTTTCACCCTATTCCTCACTAACAGCACGCAGGTTTGTAGGAAAAAAGTCAAGGTGTGAATGTAAAAACTGCAGGTATTGAAGCATACATGTTACCATTGTGCAGCAGAACTACCTTCAGGCTTCTTATAGACAAATCAATGAACAGTTTCCAATCACGAGGCAATTATGGACTATTGAACTAACCAATCAAAAACCTTGTACATCACTGCAGTACACTAACAAGTCATTTTGAAAAAAATATTGTGTGAATATCATGTCCCTATTTCTGTAAAATGTAAGGCACGTACCGGGTACTAACAAATGTCATTCACGCAGGAGCTCTGTTTTGTCCTTTGTCAGTCCCAGATCAGAGACTACATCATTTAGATCTGGCCGAGTGAACAGAAACGTGACAATTCACTGTATGCCACTAGGGGTGCAAGCTTCTGAGCGTGATATGGTGTTTTCGTGCATATTGTAATATTATTATATTTCTTTATCATTAATTACAAATGTGCATGATTTGTGCAAAAACTGTGGGTGATACAATTTTTTGAGTATCGTTTTCGAATTCAGGAAACTGAAACACATATCACCTACATTTTTGAAAAATGTTTTTGTGATCTTGCAGTTTGTTATCCTTTTCCTTTATATTTCATAGTAATGATTAAAAGTTAATTTGAATCCTCAGGTCTTGTCACCAGTGTCTGACAACTTGCAGAGATGACAAAGAAAAAGAAAAATTTACAATATTTAGAAGAGTCAACGAAAAGTAAATCAGGCAAACATAATGTGAGCAACAGTAGTAAAATCTAACCCATTAATACGTTTAGCAGAATCCTATAAAAGAATTTTTCCAGAAAAAAACCTCCCCATTAATTGCTTGAAGTGTTTTTTCGTAAATCTTCCTGCCACATTGGATACATGGATGGAATCTATTGTTTTAGCTGTATGCAAATATGGCATTTCAAGATGGAAGTCACAGAAGGAATTTTAAGTATGGTTTTCACATAATTTTTCTTCAAGGCTAAATTTCAACCCAATCAACAAAACAGTTTAGGCTGCTATGATCACTGTCTGTGAGTTAATGACCGTGTGTAAGTAAGCATATTTGTAGTATTTTCGCAGTGTGGCAGCATTTTGCAATTGCATAGCCACATCATATTTTGGCATTTATAATCCAAATTAAGGTGACTTTTTTTTTGTGTAAACTGTGGTTGGATAACTGTGAATAAGACCTGATACTGAAACAGTCAATCAAAATTTCAAGATACCATTTTTGATAGGAGGAGAAAGTCATGCAGTCCCCTTATAGCGGAACCACTTTGTGTTCCTTTGTAAGTAAGCATGGGAGGTTCGGAAATATTGACACTGGTTAGTGACGTCACTGGCACCATGTCCGTGGCCGCGGAAGTGTGAACCCCGGAAGGCGCATCGTGTGCTCAGGGGTAGGCACAAGGCGGGCAGTTAGTCGCCGAACATGGGAAAGTGCAAATGGTGGTAAAGCAAAGTCTATTAGGTTGAAAGGTGTAAACGGGCAAATGTGAGGAAAAAGCTGTTCTACTCTAAGTAGATCCTGTAACTTTGGAATGATAGAAGTCCGATAAATTTGTTTATAACATTGATGGTGTTGGAGAAAAAATGAAGTCCTTGAATTAAAATTAGTTTTATGAAATGACTGTATTTATTAATTC
Organism: Vandiemenella viatica; assembly: GCA_031002005.1. Classification (NCBI taxonomy): domain Eukaryota; kingdom Metazoa; phylum Arthropoda; class Insecta; order Orthoptera; family Morabidae; genus Vandiemenella; species Vandiemenella viatica. The sequence goes on from CM061921.1 coordinate 81,900,462, forward strand.
AGTAGTTTCTAAATTTTCTCAGCTGAAAACTGAATGGCGGCCGTTCAAGTGAATCAGCATCTTTAATAGGAACTTGTGGTAAGAATTTAGACCATACACATTGTTTTTCAGTGAGCGAGTTTTAAAGTAAGTGAGTGGATGACCCACGAAACCACAACACCCACAATCCTCATGATATCATCTACAATGCCACCACATTGATTAAACAGAATTACACTATCTTAACAAGATTTTTTTTTAAAAAAAAATAGACATTCAATATGATAAAAGAATTTCAAGGAATGGGCATTACATGTTGACAGCAAACACACTAATCGAAAATTATAAAACATATAAAGCCTGTCACAAACAATTCACATCTGTAACCCACCAAACTAACGTATTCATAAATACACCAGTTTAAAGGTACTAAATTCAAACTAGCACCAAATATCTTTTTATAATACTACCATGATATAAGACACTTTGCTCTATGAACAGGTAATTCAGAACTCTAATAAAAAATAAAATAAAAAAACATAACTTTCCTAATTCTGGCAGACATCAATTAAAAGAATACATATAAGCCTAAATATGTTATTGGGTAAAATATTTTTTCACAGCTGTAAACGAAAGCAGTTGTTCACATATGTGCCAAAAAATTCAACCACACACTACAATGTTGTTCTGCCAGACAAAGCCAACCCAACATTTACGCCAAGTAGGTGATACTTTCGTAAGACCTACAGCAATCAACCACAAAGCAAACAGCTCTTCTCTAATAAGTACTTTGCAATTCAAATCCACACAGTAAAATATTACACCAAATAACAACACATTCGAGTTTTACACACTACCTCTTTTGTGTGTGTATCGTAGTGACGTATAATGATAACGCTATCGTTCCTTCGACTATATTATTTAGTAATATTTGTTTCTATTACACCCATCAAGATAGTGTAAAATCCACGAACTTCACGCAAAATAAAAAAAGGTGCTTTAATATTACACACTAAGCTATGAGAGGATGCCATTTGTTATCATATGCGACTTCCAGCAATATTAATATTGTGTGCAACAAAATGCATCAATGAACAACAACAATGAAAACCAAACCAACTTAACTTTATTATAAAAACAAAATTTATAGTCCATTTAGCTCCAAAAGGAAGTGTCTATGTCCATTTTGGTCCAGGCTGCATTCCAACCTATCCACAGGTGCCGCTAATGATTCTGTTTGATAATCATGAAATCTTAAATGTTTAATAAATGTAAATTTCTAGCGAATTATGCTTTAACAACAACAACAACCAAATGCCATTTTGGTACAGGCTGCATTTCAACTATAAAAACTAAATTCCTTCGACCTAATGCTGAAATAAGGATATTGCCGCACTTTCAACCTAAACATAATCTACGTTAATACAGGGTGCGGCAAAATGATCTGATGGTTTTCGCCGAATTATTGTTGAGCGAGTAGATGGTGCAGGGTGGTGGGGATAGGCACATTCCATAGCCCACATGTGGACATTTGTAGTAACCATGGAGCAGTGGTCAGGTGAGTACCGTGATTTTGTTGAGGCGTTTTTTAAAAGTTGCGATTCTGCGTTGCTGCTCAGTGGCAGTTCCGTAGACGTTTTAATGTGGGTCCAAGGGGAATAATCCCAACTCATAACAGAATTATGCTATGGGTGAGAACCTTCAGAGCTACCTGTTCAGCATTAAAAAAGTCGACAGGCTATCCAAGATAAGCCTGGACGCCAGAGAATATCAATCAAGTAAGAGAAGATGTGGAAGCCAGTCCTCGGCAGTCGGCCCGTAAACAAGCTGCTGCTTTGCACATGTCTGACCGCTCAGTAAGACGAATATTGCGTCTCGATCTGCACTTCCACCCGTAAAAAGTGGCTACTGTCCCGCAGTTAAAGCCTAATGACTATGCAAAGCGTATAGCATTTTGCAGAAGAAATGATTGCAATGTTGACTGATGAAACAATTTTAATGATGAACAACGAGGCAAATTTCCATCTGGATGGTTATGTAAACAAACAGAACTTTCGTTAGGCCTATTGGTCGGCTACAAATCCGGAACAACTGTATGAACGTCCTAAGGTTACCGTGTGGTGTGGTGTAACGAAAAGTTGTGTCATTGGGCCATACTTCTTTGAAGAGGGTGGTCGAACCGTTACGGTCAATTCACAATGTTATTTGTTGATGTTGAAAAACTTCCTGATCCCTGAACTTAAGAGAAATAGTTTAGTGCGCAGGAGGATATGGTTCCAGCAGGATGGGGAAACTGCCCATACAGCGAATGAGGTTATGGAAGATTTGAGAAGCAAGTTTCATTGTAGAGTGATCTCGCGTTTTGGGGACATTGAATTGCCTGTTCGTTCTCCAGACCTTAGCATTTGTGATTTTTTTCTTGTGGGGTTCCTCAAAGCAAGAGTTTACACAAACAAACCCCGCACACTGGACGAACTGAAAGAAGCCATAGGCCAAGAAATCGCCAACCTGCCTCGTGCGATGTTAGAGCAGGTGTTCAACAGCTTCAGTGCAAGGCTGGAAGAATGACTTGGTCAAAGACGGACATCATTTAAAGGATGCTATCTTCACATCTTAAACGGATGAAATTGGTAGTTCTGATGTTATTTTCATTAATTTACATGAACACCCTTCTTTAATAAGCAATAACATATTTTGTATCACTTTTATTTTTCATGTTGTGTTTACTTTAAAACAGTCAGATCTTTTTGCCGCACCCTGTACTACTGCAACCTTCTTTCATAAATGCCATAGAATATTAATATCTTGGACATAACATGCGGATAATGTTTCTTGACAACGTAATACCTATTATCATTGGACGTCGCAAGTGTGTAACCTTTTCCATATTTATACTTTTATAACAACATATTCCCAAATAATATCATTCAAAGAACGTGTGCACGGTCATTACACTTCACTATAAGGCTTCGCCCAGTCGCTCGCAGTATAGCGTTATGGCACTTTTCAAGTGAAGTTTGTGAGGTACCTATATTTTACAGCTCTATGAGCAACATATATAAAATAGTACCACCAAACGAACATGTACAACAGTTTTCAGTCCAAAACGACAATTCCTTGATGAGTCCCAGTGGTTGCGCTAGAGCCTATAACTTCATTAAACTACCAGGAATATATCCGATTACTTGTATCATTATAAAAGATAGCCCTACTTGTAAAATAATATCATATTTATAAATTGTAACTGTACAAAAAATTAGAAATAATAATTTTATTTAAAAAAAAAAAGACATGGTTTTACAAAAGGAAGGATGGTCACAGTAGCCACAAACATAATGCAGGAAGCCTGCAGCAAAGGAGTTGAAGGAAGTACTATACTGAGAGCGATAACAAAGAAGTATAACATAGCTTCAAAGTACATAGTAAAATATAAATCGTATCCAGAAGATGAAAATTTATTAAGAGCTGATTGAAAAGCAAGAAATTTTAGCGAGTCAGGAAGGAAAAATTTTAAAGACTGTTTTGAAAGCTTCCAAATTTCACTATGGGTTGTTATGAATTTGTTGCTGCAACTAATAAAAATGATCCAATTATGTGGGATATTAACTCTATTGTTGGTTTAGATTGATTCGGGGTTTTTTTGTGAGAAAGATTTACAAATTAGACAGCCCCACAGTAATGACTGGTTATTAGTTGATGAAGGGTGAATAGAAATGTTTCTAAAGACAACTTTTGCAGTCAAAAAATTATCTTGTTACAAGTCTTATTTTTTAAAACGAATCTGGTGGGTGGTTATTGAAAATCTTTGACCCTGTGATTATTTTAATTTTTGGTACACCAACTTACATGACAGATCAGGCTATTTTTAAATAACGTTTGTAACTGCTTAGTATTTGGTGATAATACTAAATATTCAACTAGGGTTAATTTTCTACCTAAATGTAATTGTGTAGGAATACATCTAGGGCCTTGTTATTGAAAGCTGAACTCAACAGTAAGTTGCTATTTTATTTATGTAAGCACTTAGTATTAGCGCAAGGTGTTTCAAACACAATATTGAAAAATTGAAAAGCTACAAAAATTATCTCAAAAGTGGCTCATGTATCCCTACTCTCCCCTACAGCCAAATACTCCCAACCCAGATGTTTTAAACATTTTTGGAGGGGATGGGGGTAGCTAATATCAAATTTATTTCATCCCTACCAACAACCGTGTAGAGAACTGGCAAAAGACACCTTCAGCTTTGCTTTCGAGAAATCACAGTAATTGGAAACATCAATAATGATCAATGCACACAGCTGGTTTAGAAAATAAAATCTACTAATCATATGAAATGGAAGTTTAGGAAAAATTATGGTGAAACGTGTACGTCCCACTTTATTAAAATTATGAAATAGATAAGGTACCTGAAAAATAGCTGATATCTTAAAATACTTCCACTAAACAACAACAAAAAATTAATGTCTATCCGTAAAGTAAAAGAACGACTTTATAGAAACATAAAGTGAACAATTTTTTAAAATGCAATGACGCACTGAACTCGAAAATCCACTTTTTTTTAAAAAAAAAAAAAAACATATTTCACATACTTTAGCAGATTTTGATATCCTACATCAGTGAATAGAAGGGCTGAATTTACAACAATGCTGAAGTTATTGTTAATATTTCCCGTTATAAATGAAATATTCTGTTACAACAGTTTAGTTAAAAGGACCAAAACATGCGAAAAAGAATGAAAAAAAAAAAACGTCGAGTATAGCCGGCATGCAGATATATTTACTAGGTTAAATATTAGCAACCTTCAAAGCTCTAAAAGCACACACAACGTAACCATTCCAAAGGCCTAAGGGTACTTAAACACAAACATGAGCTTACCATACTAAACAATAAACTCACTTTCTAAAAACAATCACACAAACTCAATATTAACCACCATCTTAAACATCTACATGACGTACGATATGCTATCACTGCACAGAAGTAACAGCACACAGAAACAGAAGTTCTGTTGCAGAACAGTTTCATACTATCTCTGGGAATGCATAGATGAAATTTGTATTAACTTCATTTATTCTTTGATTCCTCTTAACGTACATTCCACAACACAAAAGGAGATAATTTTTATGCGTTCAGTATTCGTATATAATAGAACAAATTTTTGTATTTTTGTATTTTTATTAATTTTTTATTTTAGAAGTAATTGGTATTAAATGCATTTTCATATTCATAAGTAATGAGCGTGGATTAATCAAAATTGTTGAAGCAATATACATACATTCAATATGGATCATCCTAGAGGATGGGTCATTTGATATTGTATTTATTTATTTCTCCATTATTCGATAGATCACTGTTGAGGAACGACCTCTAGGCTGTGGCACATGACATGACTAATATATGTATATAGGAGATCAATAAAAAAAATCATAATGAAACAGTTTTGTATGTTACAAGCAAACAAATCAATAGGCATATTAAATATATAAATGATCTACCTTGTATCGCATCTAAAAACTCAAAATTTCCCCAATTTGCAGATGTCACAAACATAAGAATTAAAAATACTCCAGAATTGACTAAAGATCATATTCCAAATTATGTCTTTGACCTTATTATAGCTGTGGCCAGATGTATTGGCGGGTCAGTGTGAACGCGCTGTTGCCGTACGTGGGGACAATCTCGCGATGCGCTCTCTTTCTATCACCTGAAAATTGCAACGCTGTGCGACCTGTGTTGCCTAGTCCAAGTGGCAACCCACCCCCAAACCTTCCACCTCCCTTTCAACACACAAAAAATGTGTGAACCTGTAAATCGGAGTTAAAAAGTGTGTCAGTGTGAGGGTGAGGGTGAGGGTGAGCTTGCTCGAGAGAGGATATTTTGATTTTAGCGATTTGCGATTTTTACTTGCGATTTAAATAATTCGTTTTAGTTATTTATTAATTATAGTAATTTAGTGTCCTAATTTTACCGAACAAAAAGTGCAGTAACTTATAATTAGGGTAATTTAGCAAGAGAATCGTGCTACTAAAAATGGATACTCAGGAAGAGACTTATTCTCCTACTCCAGATGTTTCCGGACTAACAACACCAACAAGACGCACGTCATCGACAGCAGAACCACCGCGGCTGAAGAAGACATCAGAGTTTCGCCGGCAGAGTAAATCTATGATTCACAATGTATATAAATATTTCTAACTTCTTGTGAAAATGATGGTGAAATTTTGTCTTCTACGCTGGTAAGAAAAGACTTGAAAAATATGGACGTACTTGATATTGATGAAATAAAAAACTGTAGTGATTTGTTACCGCAAAAAACAACCATATTGCGAAGAAATTTAGGGCACGTACAGGCTATTTGCACTGCAGCTTGTGGTGTCAGTTTGAGAACTGTTGAGCACGTGTGTTGTGAGGGAAAATCACCTACGTTTGTTTCTCCAAAGAAAAATGTGAAACAATACGCACTATAACAAAGCTTCACGACTTTGACATGGACATTGTCAGGAGGACAGTACACGAATTTTACGACCGTGGTGAGTACCCTACCTCAGAAAAATTAAGAAAAATATTAATAGAGAAGATACATTTTACAGGATCTGCATGATCTGTAAGACGCATATTGAACAATATAGGGTTTAAATACAGGCGTCAGAATGATGGTAGGCGATTTTTGCTTCAGCGAAACGACATAGTGGCCTCTAGAATCAAATTTTTGAGGAAAATGAGCTCCCTTCGTAGCTCAGGTGACATGCGACCCATTTTTTACTTAGATGAAACTTGGGTAACTCAGAACCATTCTTTAAAAAATATACCGACCAATTTCATTACTAACAGCCTTCTCCAAAGTTTTTGAGAAAGCAATGTACAATAGAGTTTATGAACATCTAAAAAATAATAATATTCTAACCAAATCACAATTTGGTTTTCAAAAGGGTCATTCAACAGAACAAGCTATATTTGCATTCACTGACAATATTTTAGAAGGAATAAATGATAAATTAATCCCTGTGGGAATTTTTTGTGACTTATCTAAAGCATTTGACTGTGTGGATCATAAAATTCTGATACAGAAACTTAAGTATTATGGTATAGATGGCATTGTTAATAAATGGCTTAGTTCTTACCTTCTAAATAGAAAACAGAAAGTGTCAATGGAGAATTTTAAGGCTGCCTTAAGAGGTCCACTGTTTTCTGAGTGGAAATTAATCAGATGTGGAGTACCTCAGGGTTCTATATTGGGGCCACTATTGTTTTTAATATATATAAATGATCTACCCTGTGTTTCATCTAAAAACTCAAAATTTGTCCAATTTGCAGATGACACAAACATAGGAATTAAAAACACTCCAGATTTATCTACAGAATATATTTCAAATTATGTCTTTGAACTGATTAATAAATGGTTTACAGCTAATGGCTTGTCTTTAAACTTTGATAAAACTCAGTATATGCAATTCAGTACATCACACAGATTAACACCTGACATAGACATAAAATGTGCAGGCCAGTCCATTCAAGAGGTAGATAGTGTGAAATTTCTAGGTTTGTATATTGATCATAATTTAAATTGGAAAGTACATGTTTCTGATTTACTAAAGCGATTGGGAGCAGCCACATTTGCAATTCGTACAATTTCAGCTTTAGGTGATCTCCGTATGAGACAGCTAGTTTATTTTGCTTATTTTCACTCCTTATTGTCATATGGAATAATATTCTGGGGCAATTCTACCCATAGAGACAAAGTGTTCAGAGCCCAAAAGCGTGTAATAAGAATTATGTGTGGGGTTAGCAATAGAACTTCATGTAGAGAGCTGTTCAAGAAGTTAGGGATTTTAACATTAGCATCTGAGTATATATACACATTAATGTCCTTTGTAGTCACAAATTATACTTTGTTTGAAACAAATAGTAAAATACACAATTATGGCACTAGAAGTAAAAATGATCTTCACAAGACTTACAAGTCATTGTCATTTGTTCAAAAAGGGGTCCGATATTCAGGGATACATATCTTCAATATGCTCCCAACACATATTAAATGTCTAGTAGATGATAAGAATAAATTTAGGAAAAAATTGAAAGAATTTTTAATTGACAACTCCTTCTACTCTGTCGAAGAATTTATTTCTAAGGTATCTAAAAAATAACTACCAGTATCTTGTGTAAATATAGTTCACATAATTAATTTACCATGTATGCTATGACTGCTCCTGGTGTATGTATTTAGTTTGTTACATAATTATTTATGGTACCATATATGTTATGACTGTACATCTTGTGGTGTATGTATTATTTTGTTATGGATTTTTTTTAATGTACCATGTATGCTATGACTGTACATCTTCTGGTGTATGTATTATTTTGTAATGGAAGTGTTTAATGTACCATATACTATGACTGTACATCTAGTGGTGTACTTATTATTTTGTTATGCAACTGTTTATCTGTAAATTGACAACTTTCCACATCCCACAGAGCCAGTCTCTTATATTGGGATCAATGGAAAATGAATGTATTGTATTGTATTGTATTGTATCTGGCAGAATTCAAATCAAAGTGGGGACTTAAAGGTACCTGTCGGAAAAGGGGCAAGGCTAATTGTTTTGCATGAGGGGTCAGCAAAGACAGGCTTTCTCCAGGAAAGCAAGTTGGTCTACAGATGCAGCAAAACCAACAAATTTGAAGATTATCACTCAGAAATGAATACAACGACGTTTAAAGATTGGTTTCTCAACAGATTTTTGAATGTTTTGGAGGAAGGTTCTATCATCGTCATGGACAACGCCAAATATTATTCGGCAGTGTTAAACCGAGCTCCAACAACCAAATCGCCGAATGCTGATATAGCTGCTTGGCTAACAGAAAAGAAAATTTCGTATTTGCCTACGGAGACTAGAGCTGAGATGCTGGAGAAGGTCCGCATGAATAAAGAAGAACCGGTGTATGAGTTGGATGTATTTGCAAATGAAAGAGGACATGAAGTAGTCCGATTACCCCCTTATCATTTCCAGTAGAATCCGATAGAGCTCATTTGGGCCCAAGTCAAAAGAGAAGTGGTGGAGAAAAACAACACTTTCAAAATCACCGATGTCGAACGTTTGTTGCATAAAGCCTTGGAAAACGTCCAGGTCGAACAGAGGCAGAAATGTGTTTACCATACCGAAAAACTGCAAACAGAAGATTTCGAAAAGGAAGTGGTCCGAGATAATGTAATCGAGCCTCTTATAATCAACCTCAACGAAGATTCAACGACAGACAACGAGAGCAGCGAAGAAGTGGAAGATGATGATGAAGAAGAAGGCGTTGATGGAGATGAATAATGACAAGTAAGGTATTAAAGAACATTTAACATATTACGCAATAAACTTATCAATTACTGTGCAACTTTAATAGCTTGTACTTAATAGTTTAAGATACTATAAACATTTGCTGTGTTAATGTTATTTAAAACCCGAAACTCGTAACTTGTTTTATTGTTGGTAGTAAGTTACGATATTACTCTTGGATATTAATAATTTTGCTTAAAAACATTTGTGCTTACTTATATAATGGTTGATTTTTATAAAAAGTACTGCAGTGGCCATACTTCTTTTCTACATATAAATTTTTGGTATACAGCAATTTTAATTCTATAGTCAATATATATATATATATATATATATATATATATATAATTTTGTCGTCAGTTATGCAAGTTTTTCAGTACAGAGGAAAACAAAGTATAATTTTGATTTTAGTTGTAAATATACAAACTGAAAATAAAATTTAATACGTGCTTAGCCACAAATAAAATAAGAAGAGCAATTCAAAATGTTTTCTTAGTTTCTCGAGAAAGTATTCTTCAGTTATATTAAATGCATTTACACGAACATAACTTTCTTAACGAAATGACATAAATCAATATTTTATCACAAAATTGTGATTATAAATTATTTAAAGCACAGTATAAACTATTACTTCAAGTAAATATGTGAATACAACTGTTAAGTGCGTGGTTTGGCAACGGCGCATTCTAAGACACCCGCCAATTGATCTGGCCACAGCTATATTAAAGGTTTACAGCTAATGGACTGTCTTTAAACTTTGATAAAACTCAGCATATGAAACTCTGTACATCACACAGATAAAAATCAGATATAGACATAAAATTTGCAGCCCACTCCACTCAAGGGGTGAAGTGCGTGAAATCTCTAGGTTTGCATATTGATCATAATTCAAATTGGAAGGTACAGTCGGGGACAGAATTCGCGAGACCCCTCGCCTTTCGATTATGCTTCGTTCTAGACACGACTACCTCATGGGACAGCATAACTGGTAGGTGGTACACTAAATTCATGATAAATAGATCTCTCATACACAGCACTTTACCCTAGACTAAAAAATATGAGCTCGCGCGTGAGAGACTCGCTAACGCTCAGCGGCAAACTTCGGAGTTCTACAGTTAAAATAATCACGATTATCACCATTTTTGTCATAATAACCTATTGAAATAATGAAATCGATTGATATAAAGGATTGATATCACTTTTTCGTAATTTCGATAGCCACTGCGTAATTTTTTTTTTTTTTTCATAAACAGTTCACGATTCCTTAGCAAATGAAATTCCACAATGAATACTGAGGAAAGAATCGCTAAATTACGCACGGATAAAAATTTGTAAAACCAATAAGAGTGTTTTAATGGACTTAATCACACGTTCTGGCGCTGCAGCGTTATCGAACTGTGTGTGACAAGCGTAAGTAGAAAATGCATTTACGAAAGTACTCAGTTGGTGATTTAAATCACGGAATATAAATTAGTTATTTCTACATACTTTAAGAGTATGGATTAAGAATACCTTAATTTTGTTTTCACCATAACATATTTAGAAGGTTAGTATAGCCTGATCGCAATAGTTACAGTTTCAGTAGTAACAATAATGATTAATACAGTAAATCCGTCTGCAATGTGAATAAGCGGTTTCAGATTTTAAAGCTGAAAGAATGGAAGTAGGAAACCTTTCATGTCTCCCTTTATTTCTCCCTAACACTGATACTTCTTGCCTTCGTAACCAGATGGGTTAAAGATAACAATCTTGCCTGGCATTCGGCAGGACGCGGATTCAAACGCTGTAGGACATCCATTTTCAGTTTGTCGTGGTTTCCGTAAATCTTTCCCAGCTAAACTCCGCAAAAGTTCCTTGAAAAAGCCGTGGATGAAATTATTTCTCGATCCTATTTTCCAATACTCTCACGATTCAAATCACATTGGCGTCGAAAGAGAAAAAGAAGAAGAAGAAGAAGAAGAAGAAGAAAAAGAAGAAGAACTGAATTTTGTGGGCTATTGGTAACACTGTGAGGTGGCTTCAGTCTACTCCCATCTTTAATGACCTAGATGGAAACGAGGTGAAAGCCTTAATCACAAAACAGAGACAAGTAACAGAAGAGCGAATGTGTGGTTTTCAGAGATACCACACTGATGCGCACTAGTCTGTGATCTAATTCCCTTATTTACTTCCTGTTCCTTTTCCACATCTATTTTGTCTCCCTAACCCTTCTCAAAGCTTTCTGAACAGCGGTAATGCTCTGGCCTCGCATTCGAGAGGACACGGCATCAATCCCCGTCCGGCCATCCAGATTTGACTTTTCTACAGTTTCTCCAAATCACTTCAGGCGAACGTCGGGAAGGTTCCTTCAAAAGGCCCGTTTCTTGCCCCCCCCCTCACTTCCTGTGAACCGTGTCCAACAACAGGCTCAGACGCAGAGTAGTAGAAGGAGGATGAGGAAAATCACATGCCTGATAATTTCCTTGTTCTGTGGGCCTTCGGAATTGTCATCCGCGTTAGCAAACCATGAGCGCAGATATTTTCACAAATTCTTTCACTAGAGTCCCGACCAAGAAACCGAGCCGTAGCAGTCTAGGTGTTAGAATGCTATCATCGTATTTTAAGGATTGCCGATTTGAGTCCGTCCTCGCACATGAGTAGTTTTAAATGAGTGTAGTGTTAGTCTCGTTTTGGCTTCACTATAGTATTCCACATTACCTAAGCAAAGCCTGACACAATAGTCAGAAAAATATAAACTGAAGCAGGCTGAATGGTCACAGACAACGAAGGTCATAAAATATTAAAACCAGCAGATGGAGGCAGATCAATTGTCCATAACGTGCACTTCAGTTTTTAAGACATTGCACCATTATTACGGAATATTAATTAATTCATGTGATAGTCAAATAGTACGAGTAGAACATTTACAAGTTGGAATTACAGTTTTGACGGTATTCTGAAGTCGAGGAGTAATTTCCTAAATTTATAATGACTAATACATATTAGTTCAATGTTATTTTCCAACACTTAAATCGGTCCTCTAACTATGATAGCGTAACTTTAATAATATTTTATTTAAAGTTGATTTGTTTCTATTAGTTTCGGCAAATGGCTGCCGCTGTGTTTATAGACAATCGTCATTCGAAAAAGGATGCATTTCGAGTACAGATGATGATTATAGCTAACTCTACTGAACAAGTGTTCTTCGCTTCCACAGAGCCACTGGTGAATAAACACTTCCTCGAAACGTTTGTTACTTCTTCCTTGCCTCTGTGCTGCAATTTCCTCGAGTAAATTCTCGTTATATAATAACCACACCTAGTGTTAAAGAGATCACGTCCTATACACACAACTGAAATTAAATAATCCTCCGTGTGTACTAAAGAACTTCACTATAGTCCACCTACTTTCCATTTTTTTTATATTAATATACTTAATCTTTTCTAGTACTCAGCCACTTTACTAGCTGGCACAAAAAAATATATTTTTTGTCAGGCGGCGTGGATCTGCGAGAGATTTTTGGAGGTGGCTTGTCGCCTCTTGTTTCAATAACATTGTCTTAAATTTTTATTGGCATTCCCGCAAATAGTCATTCATCTGGCTAATCCTTTTTATGTGATCATTTTGTGTATTGACGTATTTCCGAATGCGTTTTGCTCATACAAGTGAAAGATGACACAAGACATACAAAACACTTACTTAAACTCCCAAACCCACGGACGGAATCGCACCAGTGACCGAGAGTTCCGGTAACGCTCAAGCCTCACATTCGGAAGGACATGGTTTCAAATCTACGTCCATCCATCTGGATTTTGATATCGTATGATTGATGGAAATCATCCCGTGAGTGCCGGGATGGTTCCGTAAAAATGCCATGGCTGAATTCCATTCCGATCGATGCACCCAGTCCTTTTTCCTCCTCTTATGATTTCTTCATCGACCAACCCTAAGGAAAAAATAACACCAAACTGGCGACTCTTCACATGTGGACTCTAGTCCCTCCGCTACCGTAGTCGACAGTTGAATAAAATAAATCCAACAAGGAGTATGTCCAAAACACACCGCAGAGATACAATTATTTTTATTTGAGAATTTTTTGTGATGAAATCGTGGTGGGAAGTGCTTTTGCTTTAATCCTCACTGATATTGGCAAGATCAATTTTTATAAGTATTAATTTTTTCCTTCTGGCTTTACAACTTGTCGAGGTCATTAGAAGCAGGAAAGGACTGGGCGGTAAGGACTGGGGATGAATTCGGCCATGGTCTTTTCAAGGCACCATCCCTGCATTCGCAAGCATTTAATGCAACAGTGAAAATAAGTAAACAAAACAACAAACACCTTAAACCTTAATTCAGTACCATAATTTTTAAAAATGTGAATCTTATATTACAGACACTAAAATTATAATGAAAACTGGAGTAAAAGATTGCTATCTTATTTGATTGAATTTTCCACTTGTTTTATAAACTTCTGTGTAGTATTTTATATAGGACGCTAAAAACAAAAGAAGAGGATAAAAAAAATGCTCCCATACAGCCTCATGCCAGATCCCATACTACCCGAGTATGTTTCGGCTTTCCCAATACGCCACAACCGACGGACGGTTGGAATTTCCTTCTTCAATATAGACCTGTACTCTGTTCAGAAATCTTTGGTGACGGGGAGAGAAGGAAGAGAAAAAGGATGATTGGAAACGGCTCAGGATGTAAATACAGGGATACGATCACTGAATGCCGGAAAAGAGGTGTGGCAGAACTATTATGGAGAAGTAAAAAAAAATACACGAAGTTAGCTTTCAATATCTTGTCCAGCCTCGCTCCTCATCGATAACAGTACGGATTCTACTGTTCATGGAATTAATGAGGCGTGAAATATAACCACGATTTTCGGCCACTTCTTCCCTTGCATCATAAATGGCACCTAACAGTTGGCGCCGGGTCGTCGTCACATGATCCTTTTCTCTTATAATTCTGACCATTCCTGCCTAAACATTTTCTGCAGGGTTCATGTCGGCGCCTTTTGGTGCCCAATCAATTTGCAGCACTTCGGGGTGCTCGACGAATCCCCTCTGAACTAGACGGGAGCGGTGGACTGGTGACCTGTCATGCTGGAACATGATATGCCCCTCCGGAAATCTTTGCCTCACACATGGCAACATCACGTTTTCCAGAATAGATTTATACGATCGGGAATTAAGGCGGCCGTCAACCTCCCACAGCGCACCACAACCTGCAGCAGAAATCCACGCCCAGATGGTAAAAGATACCCTACCTGTTCTTTGGCTGTCATGAGTGTAGCATTGGTCAAATCTGACTCCACGTGGGCGGGACGCCATCACATTACCCACAGATCCCATCGTAAACACCTTCTAATCACTGAAGATGACATGTATCCAGTAATCAGGACCCCTGGCTGCATTATCAGATGCGAAGATTAAACGTGACTGTGAGCAGGTGAAGGTCACTCCTTTATCGCAGCACGTATGGCTCGCAAACCTTGTTCTCGTAAGCCCCTTATGATTGTTTTAGTGCTTACGTCAAGGCTTAAACTATTCCACAACTGCAATACACTTCAAAAAGGGTAGCTCCGGCAAAGACAAAAACTTTTTCGTTCCTGGTCAGTTGCTGTTTTTCGTTAGGGGCCTGTGTGGGGCCATTCTGAGACATTTCCTTCGTCTTCATATCTTCGTATCCAACTTACCACGGTGGATTTGTGGGTCCCCAAGGTTCCAGCTACTGAATTTTTCGAATGCCCTTCTGCATATAGAGCAATAATTGCCCCCTTATCAGCGTCACTTAAGTGATTCATTTTCGTTGGTGACCGAAACACACTGTCGCTGACTGAAGTTTGAAAACAAGTGGCGCAGAGGACGAGGAAGTTTTCTGGCGCTAACGACGTGTATTTCCTTGTATTACGACTACGCGAATTGTTTGTCATAGTACCCAAGATAGAATTGCATCTTCTTTCATTAGTCTTGACGAACAAATACGCAATTAAAATTTCGGAACTATTCAATTTTCCGACAGGAATACTGCTAATTTTGGATTTTTACATAGTGATAATGGCACATTAATTATTTCATATTGGTGTGTGAATAGATGTTAAACACAGGGTAACGTGATGCGATGCAAATGAATGTAACATGAATTGACTATGAACCCTAATCCACCTAGCAACTCAGAATGTTTATTTGCGGATTGCGGATCCGCTTAATTTTGTGCGGGATCCGCCAGACTGTCTAATGATGCGGGATCCCGCGGGATTGCGGGATCTCGCTTTGCTGGATTGCAATCCCTAGTCGCAACTGACCTAGCTTTCTCTATACTCGTAAAAGTACTATATTTACCACTAAATCCCTTGGTTCACAACAATAAAAATATCATAATATTTTATGGATATTACTTTTATTTTCTGTACGACTTTTATTTAACAATACTCTGATTCGCTTAATGAAATTTGTCTGTAACGTATTAATTTCTGTCATACTTGCCATTGTAAGTACTGTGGAGCAGATCTTATATGTAGCATCAAAATTGTTCCTTTTCTGGTGTAGGTAATATCTTCCTTGATTTATACATTAATTCAACCATTTTTAACTTTCTCTCTCTCTCTCTCTCTGTGTGTGTGTGTGTAATCCACATGGGCTTCAAAATGTTTATCATCAATAATTGTTCCAAGATACTTATATTGTTGAACCGAATATATTTTGTTTCCATATACTGTAACTTCCTCGATTTCTACTATCTTTTTTCTGTGTTCCCCCAATAGCATACAATTTGTTTTAGACATATTTAAACTTGACTAATTACTGTTTAGCCATTTATTAACTACTTTTAGCTCATTATTTAATGTTATCACTATCTGAGATACATTCTCCCCATGAAAGAAGATCAAAATGCCATCTGTAAATATATGTACTCTACAAGTATATGTACTCTACAAGTGTATGGATGGCTGACACGTGGGTTCTATGGGGATTTCCCTATGATGCCCAATGACTTGCGCTGACTATCTTCAAGTAAATACGTGTTTCTTCTGCTCTTGGGCTCTTGTTCTTCGGACCGATCCTCTTCTGCTCTTGTACTACTATCAACTATTAAATAAACATGAGCATCGAGGATTGATGTTGCATCTAGGAGAGGGCTCGGACAGCTAAGGGTTACTTGAATCAAATAACCTCTTCAGGAAACCTCGTTTAATCTGTACTAAGCCGTAATCCAACTACAGCTGATGATACACAGAATATAAAGGTATTCCTTAACCCGTGCTACTGACGAGACAGTCCTACAGTATACACCTAACAGTGAATGGTAATGTTGGTGCAGTGACTAACTATTCCTAGGCCTAGCTAATAATGTGTTGCCCGATAGAAGTGAGAGTGATCCATGTATTCTGACTTGCTGCTAAAGTATTGGCTTGCGTTCTCAGCAGCGCACGTGTCACTTGCATCCTGATCTGTCAATCGGCAAGAAAGTCGAATAAACGGGACATGCTAACTCGACGTTTGGCCCAACAAACTTAAACGATTTTTATACTAAAATATCAAACTAAATGACGTCCCATTACAGGAGAAAAATATAGTACAAAGACAGCAATTCAGTCAGTAATAGACGATTAGTTACAGGTAATAGATAAGAGAGAAGCAATTGTGTATTCCTGGATTACAAAAAAGCTTTTGAGACTGTCAGCAGAAATTTGTTATTACCAAAATTAAATAAAATGTATAACATTAAGGGTGGTGTATAAGAACAGCTGGAAGACTATTTGACAGGCAGATATCAAAAGGTGTGATTTATCAACATTACATATGTGGAAAGAGAAGTAATAATAATAACAATTATTGTTGAAATTGCGATGGAGCCCACGCACCGGAGGCAATCTCGCTACACACCCGCCTTCTCCTTTCCTCTTCCCATCTAGTTTTGCCCTCTACTAATTTTTACTTTAAATTCTTTCGTTGTTTTTGGTAAATTATTCATCAATTCTCGTGGTAACTTATTCCAGCCCCTTACACCCTTTCCTACGAAAGAAAATTTTTCCACACCCTTACGACTGAATTCATGTGCCAGCTTGTAGTCATGGTCATCTTCACCCTTCAACGCACGTCTCTTAATTTTCCCACCAATATCTTTCCATGCTTTATCACCAACATTTGCTTGGTACTCTCTCATGACTCTCTTCACCCCCCTTCTATGCTCCAATGAATCCCACTCCAGCTCCTTTATCGTATTAGTTACCGCAAGTCACAATTGGTAACTAATATGATAAAGTTTTCATTCTACTGACTAAAATAGCGTTTTTAGTTGCCGACTAAAAATGGTTGTAATTATTACCTTTTTCCATATTTTATTTTCTCCTTTGCGAAGATCTTATAATTTTTGCCGGGAGTAATTTTTGGGATTCAATAGTCAAAGAAGCAATCGAAATTCGGTTGGCCGATACCTTCAATAGAGGCAGTGGGGTATGTCTTAGTGAGGCGTGGAAATCAGCCTTGGCGAAACTCCGCAAAGAGCGTGGTCAGGCAAGGAACCGTCACTGCCTTAGGTTACAGGCAGGTGGAGGGTGGAGTGTTTGTGCGAAGACATAGCCTCCAACTTAATGAAGATGTTACAATCTTATACTGTCGGTGTGTCTTGTTATTGTGTGTCAGTTTGCTAGGAGACTGAGCGGTCTTCTATGTCTATTGTCATAGCGACCATTTGAGTTGACCGCCGGGTTGTTGCATTGCCTAAGCATACGTTTCCACTGCAATCGAGTTCGGCCGAATTTTCACTCTGCCTAACTCTGCCGATCCAGTCTGCCGAATGAAGTGGTCACACTGGCGCGGACTTCGACCGATTCAGTTGTAAACATGTCGCGTTGCAAGATGACTGAAACTGGCGTTGTAGAAATATTGAGTGAGAATTCTCTATTGAGATTTAATATCATGTTTGGTCGTGAAAAAAGTGAATGGGTGAAGGAAATTTTTTCAGAGAGAGAGGCTGAGGGAGAGTTTCATACATTGTTCCCCAAAAAAACTTCAGCCAGCTGACGGAATCTTTCCTTCAATTTAGGTATACCGGCGGCCTCGTGGAGTGCATCAGTGGGGAACCGGCATGAGAGATGGAGGGCTCTCTTTAAGGCTCTACTTTGAATGATCTGGAGCTTTCTGATTTGCCTGTTATTGGCATATGCCAACACAGGACATGCATATTCCATAATGGGGCGTACGAGCGAGGTATATATCTTGACTCCTGTGGGAGGGGCTAGTTTTGCTGTCCTTATTTAGTATTGAGTAGAGGCTGTGGAGCCTGGTACTTGCTTTCCTATTGACTTCGTTGATGTGGCTACACCAGTTCAGTCTCGTGTCTAGAGTCAACCCCAGGTAGCGTGCTGTGGTGAACATGGGATTTCTCTACATTACATGCGATGTGATGGGTCGGGATGAGTTGGTAGACGGGTCCCAAGTTTCTTGGTTAGTATAATGACTTGGGTCTTAGTGGGATTTATATCAATGCGCCACCTCCTAACCCAGGCCTCAGTTACCTGGAGAACTTCCTGTAGTCGCCGGGTGGCTAGTGCTCTACTGCGATTGGTGGCCAAATACGCAGTGTCGTCAGCGTAGGTTGCAGTCAGAACACCATTGCTAGTCGGTATATCAGCGATGTACATCGAGTATAGCACTGGCCCAAGCACTAAGCCCTGAGCAACTCCTGCCTCGATGTTCCTAGTAGAGGAGTAAGCCTTGTCCACCTTGACGCTGGAGGTCCGGCCTGTGAGGTAGGATTTTAGAAGCTTCACGTATGGCGCTGGGATGCCATGTTCATAGAGCTTGAACAGGATGCCCGGGTGCCACACGGAATCAAAGGCACGCGAGATGTCAAGAAGTATCAGAGCGCTGTAGTGCTGGAAGTTGAAAGCGTGGGTCACCGCTTCAGCTACCCGCATCAACTAATGAGTGGTTGAGTGACTACGTCCAAATCCCAGCTGTTGATTTGGAATAAAATTGGCGTCATCGATGAAGGTAGACAGACGTTTTAGTAGCAGCCGTTCGAAAACTTTGTTAATGGCTGGGAGCAAACTTATAGGCCTGCAATTCTGAGGTAGGTGTTTGTCTTTCTCGGTTTTGTGAATTCCCACTATTACAGCGTGTTTCCACAGTCGAGGGTAAAGCTTTCGTCTCAAGATGGCATTGCAGAGACGTTGGGAATATATGGAAGTGCGGCACCTGAGCTGTCTCAGTATCTGTTGGTCAGCCGACCAGTACAGATGTTTACGCACCTGAGGAAGACGATGCTGATAACATAGAAGCTGGTCCCGGTAGGGATGGCGCGAATAATTTTAATATTACAGCTCCAATTACTTCACCCGTTTACCGTCAGAGTGCGAGTATGAAAAATGCTATTTTAGACTCCACAAATAACAATACGAAGCAGCTAAGGATAATGGTACTAAATTGTCGGAGTATTAGAGGGAAAGTAGCGGATTTTCACGCCTCAGTTGCGACTAATGATGTCGATATAATACTTGGAACCGAGAGCTGGTTGACGCCTGAAGTTGAATCTAGCGAAGTATTTGGCCCTCATTTCAATGTTTTTCGGAAGGACAGAACTGTCTCAATGGGCGGGGGTGTGTTCGTGGCCGTAAGTAAAACCGTTAATTGCTCTGTCGTAACTGAAACGGAAAATTTTTGCGAGTTAATATGGGTCAAGGTAAAAATTGGCAAAAATTTAAAGTTCATACTCGGGTCATTTTATCGACCTCCGGATTCTGATTTAGCTAACGCGGAATACTTCAGGGAGTCGCTTAATAACATTTACAAAAAATTTCAAGGACATATATTGATCGTGGGTGGTGACTTTAACCTACCGTCGGTTAGGTGGGACACATACACGTTCAGGTTGGGTGGAAGAGATAGGTTAATAACCGAAACGTTCCTAGAATCATTTGCAGAAAGATCTCTTGAACAGATGGTCGAAGAGCCAACACGGTGCCACAAAGATTCCTCGTCCATTCTGGATCTTTTTCTAATTAGCAATCCTGATATTGTAGATAAAGTTTGTATAGAAGACGGTATAAGTGATCACAAGGCGGTTGTGGTAACGTTAAACTCCAGTCTGAGTCTGAAGCATGACAAAGAGAAACTCGTGTTTTGCTTCGATAAGGCAAACGATGCGGGTATGGTTGACCATTTTGCGAAGAATTTTGAAACGTACACGCTAAATACAAATGTTGAGGAACTTTGGTTTAATTTAAAAGAACTAATATGGACCGGTTTAAACAAGTTTGTTCCTAAGAAGTGTATTAAGGTCAGTAATAACTTCCCTTGGTTCAATAGGGAAGTGAAACGTTTGCTCAGGAGGCAAAGGCGTTTACATGCCGCGGTGAAAAAATCGGGGGACTCATCTAATCGTGCTAAATTAGTCCAGTTGCGTGCGGAAGTGCGTAAGGCAATGCGCGATGCGTTTAAAGAATTCCAAGCCAGGAATTTATCCGAAGATCTGATTACTAATCCAAAAAAGTTCTGGTCGTATATCAAAGTAATAAGAGGCTCTCGTAAGGTTATGCCGTCGCTGATTAAAGAAAATGGTGAATTATCAGAAACAAGCGTAGAGAAAGCAGAAATTTTGAATGATACATTTAAAAAGGCTTTCACGATAGAAAACTCAGAGGAGATACCGATATTTAACAATCGTACCGACAAAATTATGAATGATCTCGTTCTTGATGTCGAGGGAATAACTAAACTGCTTATGAATGTAAAAACCAATAAGGCTCCCGGACCAGACGGTATTCCTACAAGATTCTACTCAAGATACGCAAAGGTCATTGCACCGTATTTGATGAAATTGTATACCGTCTCTCTGGATCAAGGAAAAATACCAGCCGAATGGAAGACCGCTATCGTAACTCCAGTGTTTAAAAATGGGAATGTTAATGATACTCAGAATTATAGGCCGATCTCGTTAACTTCAATATTTTGCAGGATTTTAGAACATATCATCTATTCGAATGTCATGCGGTTCTTGGATGAAGGTGAGCTTTTAAATCCAAATCAACATGGATTCAGAAAAGGCCGATGCTGCGAAACACAACTTGCACTTCTAATTCACGACTTGTGCCGAATTATAGATGAGCAATCCCAGGTTGATTTGGTTCTATTAGACTTTAAAAAAGCTTTCGACACTGTGCCTCACACTAGGTTACTTAGGAAACTTCGCGGTTACGGCATATCTAGACAAATATGCGACTGGGTTGCAGACTTCCTGAAGGGCAGAACACAGTGTGTAGTTCTCGACGGTGAGCGTTCATCACTTACTGAAGTGGGGTCTGGAGTTCCCCAGGGAAGCGTGTTAGGGCCTCTGTTGTTTCTCATATACATCAATGATCTATGCGACATAATAGGGGGAATGAAAAGATTATTTGCCGATGATGCTATAATTTATCGCGAAATCAAAACCCTGGACGACTGCGCTTTGTTACAAGACGATATTACGAAAATAATTGCGTGGTGTAAAGATTGGCAGTTGGAGTTAAACGCTAAAAAGTGCCAAGTCATGCGTGTGAGTAAAAAGGTGACACCATTTAATTATGAATATACGATTAATGACACTGTCCTTAGAACGGTAGATTCCGCTAAATACCTAGGGGTAACAATTCGTAATAATTTGTCGTGGAATGAGCATATTGAGAATGTAATGGGGAAAGCAAATCGTATACTCCGATTTCTAAGTCGTAATTTAAATCAATGCACTCAGGGAGTTAAATCGATTGTATACAAGTCACTAGTACGTCCTCACTTAGAGTATTGTTGTTCTGTATGGGGTCCCCATCAAAAGGGGTTAATGGAGGCTTTAGAGAAGGTCCAAAGAAGAGCCGCCCGATTCGTGACAGGTATATATAGTTGGAGGGAAAGCGTAAGTGCGATGTTGAAGGAGTTAGGTTGGGAAGACCTGGAACACCGAAGGCGTTGCTCTCGACGGAAGCTAATTGAAAAATTCACGACAGATGTATTTCGGAATGACAGTCAGCAAATATTGCTACCAGCAACATTCATATCTCGAAATGACCGTGAAAATAAGATAAGAGAAATCAGGGCCAGAACCGATTCATTTCTGTACTCATTTTTCCCACGAGCGATTAGGGAATGGAATAGAAAGGATTTACCGGGCGAGTAAACTTAAAATCCGACAGGAGTAGCTTTCGATAAAGCACTCCAGCCATCCTGATCTGGGTTTTCCCAGATCACTCCACGCGAATGCGGGGATGGTTCCTCACAATAGCCCATGGGCGCCTCCTGCCATATCCCTTATAACCCTTCCAAACCATAACCCTTCTCGATAGGTGCTATGCACCCTCCGCCACACACTTATAGTGAATCGCGGAGTAATAATAATAATAATAATAATAA
Source organism: Vandiemenella viatica (assembly GCA_031002005.1). Taxonomy (NCBI): domain Eukaryota; kingdom Metazoa; phylum Arthropoda; class Insecta; order Orthoptera; family Morabidae; genus Vandiemenella; species Vandiemenella viatica. Next base: position 81,923,134 of record CM061921.1, read on the forward strand.
TTAGTCGTCGAAATATCGTGTTTTCACAACACAATCCGGCGGTACACCCGTGAAGACTTCATTGTAGTTATACGCCTGGAAAGTCTCCATTCTTACAGTAACATGTAGATATAGATCAATGAAACATCAAATTGTAAGTATATCATAGTCTGTAACACAACAGCGATGTAAAGAAATTAAAATACCACAACAATATAAAAACATGTACGCATATTTAACAGGAGAAATGCCTAAAGGTGCTTCTGCAGAAGTATTGAAGCACTTTTGGTAAATAGCAAATGAACGAATAATTCAGCTGCATTGGCAGTAATCATTTACCATTCTTATCTGCAAATGACAATATGCTCCACAACTTCCTGTTTTTAACATTTTTATTTACATTTTTCTAAATAGCAGGATGCCTACTGCCACGATCATAAACACACTTTTCTCTCTCTGGACAATACTACGGTCATCCAATTGAGGACATTTCAACATTCTCTGAGCAGCTGGTATTTTATTATCCTTGCTACACTTTTCCCCTGTCTATAGTTATATAAATACTTTTTTCTTCACGTTTTAATATTGCAGTAATTTTGCCATCACTAATTCCTTGAAGTATTCCATTTAGTAAGCCTCCATAAACTAAGTGGCTCCATTTCAGCTTAACTTCAACCCCTCTCCACCCACGTAGGCTGACGTGCCTTTTGTCTCGACAGCCCCGCCCCCTCCGTGTGCCACGTAGCTTTTTTTTTACCTAGTAATTCTAGAAAACATTTTGAACTGTTTTCTTTTAACAGACTACACTTGGAGTTCCAGGTCCGTATCTCCGGTTATTGAAAAGCTACCTCCACTAAAGAACCTTCACGGTGAAAATAAGCGGCGCCAGATCAACAACAAGGCCCATCCGAGCCGGGGTACCTCAAGCAGTGTGCTGGACCCAGTGCTCTACACGCTGCACACAGCGGATATTCCGATGTGGCAACAAGTCAAACTGGCACTTTACGCCGACGACACGGCAATCTTCAATACGTCTCGTTGCCGGATCTTCGTGGGACGCCACCTCCAAGCAGCGCTGCAAAATGTCGAAGAGTGGGCCACCAAGTGGAGAATAAAGATCAACGCTTCGAAGAAGTCAGGCCATCATGTTGACGCAGAGGCGTAAGCCACCACGACCGATGCTGAGGCACTATGGGGAGAGAATCCCCTTGGTGATCACGGCAAAGTATCTTGGGGTGACCCTAGATACAAAACTAACATGGAAGCCGCACTTCTAAGACGCCAGACGCAGAGTTCATCAACGGCTGGTGCAACAATATCCAGTAGCACACTGCCACACAGATGCGGCTTCCAATTATAGCAAGCGTTGGTGCGCCCGATCAAGGAATATGCATCCCCTGAATGGGGATATGCTGCAAAAACGCATATTGAGAAGCTGCAGACAATGCAAAACAAGGCGCTGAAGAGAGCACTCCACATACCAATGGGATTCCCAACGGACATCCTCCACAAGACAGCGGGGATTCCGAGACTTCGGGATGGATATAAGCAAATGGCAAGAAAATTGTACCAAAAAACTGAGGAGAGAGACTACCACCTGATTCGCTCTCTAGCACAGTACGACATAAATGAGCGTCCACATAGAAGGCCACTCCAGATGCTGACAGAAGAAAACGAGTGAGCAAACTGCAAATATCCACAGTGTGAGAGGAAAGCACTTACACTATTGAATTAAATTAATTATATATACAAAAAAATAATTTAAAATGTAAAATATACACTTATATGGAGACAGCAAATAAAAGAAGGCAATGCCAAGACGGCTTCTGACAAGAATCCCTTAACCCTAAGGGTTAAGGGAGAAATATAGAACCTCGTATCGTAACATCAATTGCGCGTCTCTCTTAACCCTAACGCACGTTATTATTTCACTTGAACTTAGGGTTTCAGTGAATGGACACTTCTGGAATATGGCATCACTTTAAAATTATCTCTCTTCATGACTTATAGGCATCTGGAGGTTATTTTTCCTTTCTGCTTGACACTCAATATTAACGACTTATTGTGACAGCTTTTCAATTAATTATTGACACGGAGCTGTCAGCGTGCTGCGAATTCGACTAATCTGCGAATTGAGCTAATCTGCGGTGATGGTATTCTGCCTCTACCAAAGACCTCTGCGTGAACAGCGCTGACCAATGCAGCTATATCTTTCAGCGATTGCTGACTTCTTCATATAGAAGTAACGGTTATATTGCCTGGTTGATCTCCAAATCCCCGTAGCTGGACCCGCTCCTTCTACGACGTATCTTCTTGTGGGTGATACCAGATTTTTGGGAATGGAATAATCCTGCTCGCTTGTTTTCCCCATTCTTACACAGTATACCAAGCCGTCACGTCTGTAATTAACGTGGGGATGGTTATAGCAGAAGTGTATGATGTTCCAATGACCAACATCGGATGAAATTCTCATTGATCCCTGTGAATCCCCAATAATGACGATGCTTTCTGTGTTGGTTTCGTCCCAACATCTGATCACCAATGCAGTGATCCCGCTAGGATCAGTCAAGTACCGATGTCTGGCTCAGGCAACCAAGAGGAACCATGAGTAAGGATCAGATGTGGAAGCAGAACTGGATTCAGATTTCATCATAGGATGATTATAGGGGAATAATTTCAGCTTGCCATGTCACCTTCACAAGGTTTAATTTACAGTAACACACAATCATTTAGATCAAGGAGGAAGATTCGAAATAGAACAATTACGGCATGAGAGGATACCTGATAGCCATTTAATTCGAGCGACAATCAAGCCTTCGGGTTGTAGTTAAAGAACGTAGGATTCCACCCTATGTTGCTACCATAGCCAACCATAATTCCTCTACAGAGTCCATCTGGTTACTGGCTGATGCATGGTTGCTGCCTTCGATAAGTGCGGGCTCAGTGGCGACGGCCGCTGGGGCAAACTTAAGATGCTAATGACTAACAATGGTATTAATCATTACCCAACATATTGTCATCTTATGGCGTCAGTAAAGACAATTCACTACTTTCTATCGTACCATTCTAGCAAAATTCAAAGTAGCTGATCATGTTAGAAACAGGTTTTAATATCAGTTTGAGGAAGGTTACATGCCAAATTGGTCATTTGGTCAATTGTTGGAATTGTTAAGAATGAGAGGAATGGCTCCTTGATTGTGGAGTTTGGGAGTCTGTGATACAAAATATACGAATTTCAGCAGGAGGCCTTTAGACTGGCACACGACATCCATGCCATTTGTAATTGTAATTGCAAATTAAATGTGGAAGTTGTTCACTCCAGCGATGTGAACCATGTCTCAAATTCCATCCACATTACATCGTTTATAAGTAGTTTTATTGGACCCTTGATCAATTGACTGGCTAAAGGTTTGGCTGACTCAATCACTAGCAATCTTCAGATGTGGAATTGTGTAAATTGAATTTAAGTTGAACTTGTAAAATAACAGCTACATCGCCGACCAATCTGACCTACATCACTGTTAAATAATTTTGGCTCGAGATGGGACTCAAGACTGCTAACTAGCGTGGAGCTGAGCGCTGCGAAGGCATCAAACACTACTTCTTGTTCCCATGTCTAGGTCCATTTTGCTTTGTGGCCGTGCTTCTAAATGTGGACTTATGTCAGTCGTGGTGGACTTTAGCTGTCTTCGCGCGGTAATACCATTACACATTGCATATGGACCACAATAGTTGTAACATATTGAGTCTCGGCCATATCTCGCACTGTCTGTTAACTGATGCTCCCCTCCACATTGTAAGAATCGCACCTGATTCACCAGGCATTATGTCAAATTTTTTACACCTGAAACATTAGTGTATGATTTCTTCTTGCTGCTGATGGTTTGTTGCGGATGAACGGGTGACTGATCGTCTCTTGTTGATGTCGATGATAGTGGTGGTGAGGGCTCTTGATTGGCCTAGCATACTGGTTTATCAAATTGTTGTTGTTTATATTGTATGCCTTCAGTCTGAAGCGTTTTAGCAGCAGCAGTCATATCCGATGGACAGGTCGTGATAATCTTGAACACAATCTGCACTGGCCAGCAGAAAACGGGAAGTTCTGTGTAGAACAGCAACCACACAGACAAGGCGCCCCAGTTGCCAGCATCATGCACAATTGGTAGTACCAGCCCCTCCTCAATAATAGCTTCAGGGGGTAGATTTCGATCCGTCTCCAATCTTGGCGATGGATCTTCGTTGACGTTAGGAAAGCTTACAAATATTTTTCCTAAGCGAAGTCCTCAGAAAAACCACATACAAAAATAATATTCGAGGTACAGCCTAGTCCATCTTATCCATCTATACCGTCTTGAGGTATAGGCCTGGCGAGATTCGAATGGGCTTGGTCTCCGAGAGCCAGGAAGAATTTTTCGATGACACTTTCAGAGTAACATCCGGTAATCAGGACGGATTTTTTACTCCTGACTGCAAGAACGACACCGATAATATACCAGTCAGTTTTCTTTCACAGATTCATCTGAAAAACCTATCTCTGCCTAGCAGTTCCTGTAACCGTCGCCAACAGGAGGTGACTGTTTTTTGTCAACCGGGCTGGACGGCTCTCTAGCGCATACTAGTGCACCAGAACACCCATCCGTCTCCGAGCACTCCCATCCATAGGGAGAGCCGCTAAGAGCAGACCGCTTTCCAACAGTGCACAGCGAAGACTGACCCGGTGTAGTGCGCGCTAACTGTAGCTTTCAGGTCGGTGGCAGAGCGTCCTGCCTGCTTTGGTTTCCACGCGTCTTCGGATAGTTGTTGCACTGACGAATTCCCAGGCTCGACTGATGACGTCGGCGGAATGTTGATGAAGAGGCGCAGAGGAAAATGTATGCGTCCGGCGTGCCATCTTGGTCACTAGTCTGTCGTGGTGGAGCGACTGAAACGTGCCCTGTTGTCGTAAGAAATGTGCTTTGTACAGGACATCATGAGTGGTGAGGAAACCAGACTGATTAGACATTGGACAACAATGCTACAGTCGATAATCTCTCGTTTATTTATCTTATTTACAATAATTCAGTGCTACTCATCTTTTCCAGTTTTAACTAGTTTTTGTGATGTTGTGAAGTTCTGTGTAATAGACATTAAGCTGTTGTCAGTACTGTACTAACTGATCAGTCATTCCATATTAAAGTAAAATTTAGAGCATTTTATGATCATAGTGTTCTGCCTTTATACACAACCTCAAAGATGTTAAACACAAAAGAATTAATCCCTACAATTATAACTTGTGAATATTGGTAAAAACAAGAATATTTTTTTATTCGACAAGAAAGGTAGAACTTATTATCGCTGGTGACGTGTGACGTTCTGTGACGTCGGAAATTGAAAACGTGAGCACATTAAAAGCGCATTAAATATTATAATAACTGGAGTTTACTATCATTTACGTTGCTCCACAGTCTCTCTTAGGTGCTTTATTCTGTAAACTTACACATCCTTTGCCGAACCCCTCAGATCATTTAGATGCTAACAGATATAGCTGAACAGTTATTCTTATCCTCAAAAGTGCAACTCTTGGTTTGGATACAGTGGCACCTATTTATAAACAAGAAATTTGTATGTATTGCCTCAAACCAAATGTTGGAAAAGCACTAGAATGCAACAGCCACCTTTCGCGATGGTTTTATCCTGAATGTGTCAGAATAAGCAGTACCAAATATAATTTTCTTTCAAACGGCGAAAATAAAAATAGAAGTATGACATAGATGATTGTCTGTCACAATCAAAATATATCTGCCAGAATATCGGTCAATACTGCTTTCGTTCTCGAGAAGGTTTTTTTTGTTTGCTGCAAAACATGAATTCAAGAAGGAAATGGGCAGTCATATGGGACAGTCGTTCGAGATGTCGGAGATCACGCAGTATTAATATCCGAGATTAGCCTCCGGTAGAACTCGAGGCACCTACCATTAAATATACCGGCAGACTACCCAGTCCAAACTTTCGAGTAACATACGTCTGTATTTATGTAATAGAGATGTGGTAGGGATATCACGAAAGAGACCCGGCGGTTACTCTCCTGACGCTAGAAGAGAAGTCTTCGTAACAAGAGAACAAAGAAAAACTTTGGGGAAGGAGCCTTGTTTGGTCATCCTCATAACGTAACCACGTAGGACAGTCTTTTGAAGCGTCGGGACATAACCGGACATGTAGAGTTCTGCCATACGAGACAAGCCCTCGGCAGACCGTACGGCGCTTACCCTTATATTTACAACTGGGCAATCTAATTCCACGAATGTACGGCCGTTATCCGTAGCATGAGATTTGAGGTAGTGGTAAGTGACTAAGACGGTAACTTTTCAAACGTTGCGAGGATAGCCTTGAAAACAAAAGTGCTAAGGGGAAGGGGAACCCAAACGAATTTAGCCGGTGCCCCCTCTAGGCGTTGGCTTCTTAGTGGCAGATAGTTTCGCTGGATGCTGAATATGAGGATCTAGCAGGGTGTGTCGTAAGAGGGTTAGTCTCTGGGTACCCCAACCGGAAGGAATTCCGGGTGAAACACAAATTGAGGTAGTATTGTCTTAATAGTGTCAAGAAGAACCAATCAGCTTTCTGTCATTGCAATATCGAAGGGTAGGTGTCAACTTCTGAGGAATATGCTGAGCAACTTTGTGAACAACAATTAATGCTTCAAAAATATAATAGCGGAGTTTTATGACAGATCAAATAAGGCTAAGAATGTCATAATCTTTAAGGTACCCGAAGCTAGAAGTAACATTATTAATACAAGAAACATACATTCCAAAGTACCCGAGAATTTGAGAAATGCCCTATGGTCTCTAATCCCTACCTAGCGCCTCCACGAATGAGACAATAGTCTCCGGTGGGAAGTCGACAATGCATAGTGCAGCTAAGTTAGGAGGGGATCGAATGACTAGCTGGAATAAGCTACCAACTCCATCCTTGTGTTGTAGCAGGGAACTCTGTTGCCCTTGGGATAAGAAATTGCCCCTAGAGGCATACGAACCAACAAGAGTTGGCCAACAGCATAGAATTCAGAAGTCAAGAGGAAACCACTGTATTAAATATCCACAGGATATCCTAAGTAATAGCAATAGTACATGGATGAAGTCTTCTCAAGTTAAATGCCCCAGAAGAAAATAGTTCCCCACTTGGATCTCTGGAAGGGAGCAACAAGAGCAGCAAGTCGACAGGAAATTAGAATCTGTACCTGGAAGGTGAAGACGTTGCTTAAAGGCACCATATTAGAGAAAATTAAGTTCAAAATGGAAAGAATGGCCATCGATGTTCTTGGGATATCAGAGATAGCCGCAGTCTGAAGTTTTTTGGGCAGGTGATTACAGAGTAATACACTCTGGTAGCAAGGATGTTAATACTGGAACAGGAATAATCCTCAATAAAAATATGGGGACAACGCCAGTGAGGGGCTTTGCTGTCCCCCATCTGGCGTGTCCCCAGGTGGCAGACAGGGGAACGCTCTGTAGATATGCAGGGTAGGTGGGAAATAAAATACCACTCGTGGACCAAAACAGCACTAAAGCCTTCCATCTGGCTATCCTCTGGAACTCATCAATCCAGTTGTAACACCAGTATACTTCACATGAGGTATACCAAAATCACCCTCAACTTCAAATAATCATGATCCTTATGGGGAGAATTTCAGATAGACCATGTAGTCATATCAAACAAAAGCATAAGAGAAATTTTAAATGTGAGAACACGTAAAGGATTCTTTGAATCAGACCATCACTTGTTACAAGTAAAGATGAGGCCAATCTCAAAAAATAGGAAAACAACAAAGAATACTTTTTTTATCTGCTTAACGTCTCTCTAACAGCGAGGTCTTTAGAGACGGGAAAGAATGGGTGGGGGGGGGGGTAAGGAATGGGAAGGCATTCGGCCATTGCCATGGCTGGCCCAGCATTTGAATAGAGTGATTTGGGAAACCATGGAAAAACCCAAATCTGGATGCCCGGACGGGGATTCGAACCGCTGTCCTCCCGAATGCGAGGCTAGACCGCTAGCCGTAACGTCACCACGCTTGGTAAAGAAGACTGAACAGACACAGAATATCTGAATAAAAACAGAGAAAAATTCATTAAAAAATTGATCAAAATGCAACAGAAAATTGGAAAGACCTCACAAATGCAGTCCAAAAGGCAATGCATTGGGGACAACATCCTAGAAAACGCAGACATAGATAGTGGAACATGAAGTGTGACGAGGCTATTGAACGAAGGATTCAGGCATGGACTAAATTCAATAGTAACAGAACAACAGAAACATGGCAGCAATTTCAGAGTCCAGAAACAAACCCAAAAAGAAATTAGAAAAGAAAAACGTTCATATGACAGAAAAAGGATACAAGAGATTGAGGAAGACATCAAAATAAATAATACAAGAAATTTTTATAGAACTTTCAAAGAAAATAATACAGGTTACCAACCTAAAAACCTTTGTTTAAAAAGGCCAGATGGGTCCTTTGAAATGAATACCAAAGCAAACTACAAAATTCTGGCACACTACTTTGAAAATCTCCTCAACTGCGAGAAACCAACAGGAAAATTAACCCTACCTGAAACTACACCAAATCCGGACTGCACCACCCACACTCGAAGAGATAAAGGAGATCATAAAAAACTGAAAAACAACAGAGCACGGGGAGAAGATGGCATTATTGCCAAGTTCTGGAAGCTTGGAGACGAAAATCTCACAAAGAAAATTCGTAAAATTATCACAGATATTTGGGTCACGGAGAAAATCCCCCAAGAATGGAAATGCGCACTAATACATCCCTTATATAAATAGGATGACAAGACGGATCCCAACAATTACAGAGGTATCTCATTGCTGCCAGTTATTTATAAAATCCTCTCCAAAGCCCTATCGAACAGGCTAGAACTGCAGATATCAGGCAGGCTATAGAAAAGGAAGATCATGCATCGAACAAATCTGGAATCTGAGAACACTCCTGAAGATAAGACAAACAAACAATACCATAGTAACATTTGTGGATTTCAGGAAGACATACGATTCCATAGACAGACAGACGCTCTTTGATGTAATGAAAGAATATGGCACAGACAAGAAGACAAGGGCTCTGATACAACAAACTCTCACTGATACCACGTCTAAAGTGAAATTTATGGGAGAAACATCAGAACCATTCAAAATTTGCATGGGTATCAGGCAAGGAGATGGATTATCACCAATTTTATTCAACATGGTATTGGACAATGTTGTAAAACAATGGGAAAAACAGGTCAAAGGAATACAGCTAGGAAGAACACGGTATACCAAAACAATCATAAGATGCCTGGCATTTGCGGATGACCTGGCATACTCACCAACAATAGGCAGGAAGCACAAGACGCATTGGAACAGCTACATCAAATTGCCGCCAAAACGGCTACAAATTTCCTATGAAAAAATGCAGTACATGGAGAAACAAAACAACAACGTACAAAAAATACACACAAAATTTAGAAACATAAAAAGAGTTGAGAAATTCAAATATCTAGGGGAATACATACAACTAGGAGGATCTAAAAAGCTATCAAATTCGGAAAGATCAGAAAAACTTCAGAAGGCTTACACTCGCATGGTCATATTATAACAAAAGAAATATAATATCAAGACAGGCCAAACTCGGACATTACAATACAGTGGTACTGTCAGAGGCATTATATGCATCAGAAACAACCACGATTGGGGCTTCAGGCATCATGGAAGCGGAAAAAGTTGAGCACAAAATCCTTTGAAAATTTTTTGGAGCAATATATACAGACGGCATATGGATGAAAAGACCAACAAAAGAACTTTACGAACATACAGATAGATTGACAGACATGATCAAAAGAGGTAGATTACAATTCTATGGACATTTACAGCGAATGATCAGCACTAGACTCACTTTGATGTGGTAAATAGTTCGCAAAGAAAAACCAGTTGGTTCCAGGAAATAGAAGGGGGCTTGAATCATGCAGGGATCAGCAAGAAAATCGCACGGAACAGGGGACAAAATTATGAACACAAAATTTAAAATACAGAAGAAAACAGGAGCAAAATGGACTGAACAAAAGAAACATAAACACAGTGAACATATGAAGAGGTTTTGAGAAGAGAAGAGGAAGAAGACAAATACAATCAAAAACTGAATAATCATGAATAATTTGAACTTAAACACTGTCCTCAAGGGCAATAATGATTAATAATAATGATGGGGACAACGGGTTAAAGGATATGTCTAGTAAAGTGAAAGGATCATTCTAGTGAAATTGGAAAGTGATCAGATGGGTCAAATGAGACAAGAATATCATAATAATAGGAGATTGGAAAGCCAGCATAGGAGAAAGCAATGAAGGTGACATTACCTGGAACTTCTGGCTTAGCAAAAGGAATGGAATAGGTGACCGCCTCATAGAGTTCTGCAGTCGGAACAAAATGATTATAACTTGGTTTTAGGATCATATGAGGAGATATACATGGAAAATACCAGGAGGCCTAAGGCGACATCAGATCAACTACATGCTAGCGAAGTGCAGATTCATAAATCAAGTACATAATAGCAGAAGTTGCCCAAGAGCCGACATCGACAGTGAATATAATCCAAGCATGATGAAATTTCATTTGAAACTGAAGAAACTTGAGAATTAAAGAGCAAAACGATGGAACTTAACAGACTTAAAAACAAACAATGAGATTCTTACACAATTCAAAACCAAAATAGATGAAACCTCAATTAAATCTCGATAAAAAAATGTAGACCATAGATGGAAAGAAATAAAATCAATGCTTAAGGATAAAACACATGAATTGCCAGGAGCAGTAACACCAACTGCCAAAAAAGACAAAATTACTAAAGATATGGTTAAACCGGTGGATGAAAGAAGAAAGCATAAGGATGCTAAAACTGAAGAAGGGTAACGGAAGTAAAGAAGTCTCAGAAATGCAATCAACATCTCCAGGACAAGTGCAAGGTTGTAGAACAGCTTACTCTAAATTCAGACTACTCCACAATAATATTCAATACAACACTATTTAACTACCGAGCCTGGTGGCAGAGCAGCAATGCTTGGGCCTGACATTCGGGAGGATGGAGGTTTGAATCTCCAACTGGTAGTCCGGATTTCGGTTTTCCCAAAATCATTCCAGGCTAATGCCGGGATGGTTCCTTCGAAAGGCCATGACCGATTCACCCACTCTCCCAGTCCTTTCCTGCCTCTTGTGACCTCGATGGCGACTAGGCGTAAAACTATAAATAAAGCTATTCAATAAAAACAACTAACAAATAACGATTCAAAATTTTAAATTCATATTTTCTGAAATAGAAAATAAATAAACATCATCTCTTGCAGTTTCTGGTTTTCACTTAAATAACTGATTGTGCCATCTCTTTTTCTTACCTCTTTATTCTTCTGGCGTCCCTTGTACTTCAGTCAGAACAGCCATTTCGTTTCCGGTTGCCAACTCTTGCCCACTACTTTCCGCCTCCAGTCCCCTTTAGCAGCTTGTCCCGATAAACCTTCTGGTTCACTTTCTTGATTTGTCTGCATTCGTCGTTCGTAGACCTTATTGCAATTATTAATAATTGACAACAGGTCCTATTGGCAAGAAAACTACAAAGACACCTAGAGCTACAAACCCAATGGTGCAATTTATGGAAAATTAAAATCACTGCCTCAAAAAGTCAAGCCATCATTTTCACCAAAAAATTAAAACTACCAAGATACACATTCCACACGGAGGGACGCAACATATAATGGAAAAATGAAATTAAGTACCTTGGACTGCGACTGGATAAACAGCTGATGTGGAGGACCCACGTAGATGAAGCAAAGAAAAAAGTCAAAGCCAAACTTACCAACCTCTACCCAATCCCTAGAGGAAGGAAAGCAAAATACTCATCTATCATGCCATTGTCCAAACGACATTCTTATATGGCTCCGAGTTATGGAGTATGGCTGCAGACTGCAACATCAAAAGCTACAGGCACTCGAAAACAAAGCCCTACGTACCATTGTTGGTGCCCCATGTTACCTTCCAAATTGGAGAATCCGGCAGGACCTCCACTTCGATCCACTGACCACAACCATCAAAAACACATTGGATAGATTCTATTAACGATGCGAAAACTCAAATTACCCCAAAAAAGCAACCATTAGCAACATACTACCAGAAACTCTACCTCGACATCCCAAACAATCCCTAAAACGGTAATTCCAATTCTTACCACCATGCCCTCCACTAGTTGTAAACAGGCCCACCTCAACGTTCTAGTAGGCCCCCTTGTAAACAATCAGCATCCTAAAATCGTCAACCACTAGTATAAGTAGGATTAGGAATAGGCATAGTATAAATCTGGCTGTTAGGTCACCCCCCCCCCCAAAAAAAAACACCCTCTATTAGTTGATAAGTAGATATAATCATCCATCAACAAACATGTACATAATCAACCCAGATTAAATTAAATAGCTTAGGACAATTACAATTAGGTCAGCTTCTCGATTCAGACAGACATTAGCCATAGGATACCCTGGTGCTAAAGACGACATGCTTATGTCTGCGAAAAATCATGGATGGATGGATCGTTAGGGGTAACATAAAAAAAATATTGTTATTAGGCTTTGGTGGTAACAAATTACTGATGATGAAATGTTCACACTGGTTGGGCAACAGACTAGCCTCCCCATGACACTGTATGAGGCAGCATTTAGGTTATTCAGTACATCTGACAACTTTCAGGGATTAGCACTTTAAAAAATAAGAGTTGTCTGTTATTTACCAATTACAGTTTATTGCCACAAATAAAAATATTGGTGCATGTATTAGTGTGCACACATGCAAAAAGTGAAACTTCTATGGGCCATACTTTTTTCTGTGTATGTTTTCTACTTATTTTGTGAGGTTTCATTTGCACTCGAGTGGACGAACGATACCACATAATAATTTGTCACTCGGACCGACGGTTAAAAAATCTTTTCCCCATTCACATTTCTCTTTTTGCCTAACTTCTTTACTACCACTGAAACTGCAAATACTGGCATGAGTTATTGCGACAACTTCCTCCCCGAACACTTTGGCCAGCACATATTTGTAGAAAAACTGTTCCTCTTTCCATTTTTCAGGTCTATATGTACCCTTTCCACTTTAATCGTGTCATTATTTGAGTTAGTGTCACAATGTTTTCTGTAAATTCTGCCTTTCATTGCCATCGAGGAGTAGAGAGCACATATCATTATTTTCTACCAGTGGAGTAACGTCTCCGAACCTAATACCGATTACAATATATACATAAAACCTTCTAAAAAATCCTCATTTGCAAAGTCCTTGAGGCGTTGCAGGTCTCACGTCCCATAAAACATTCTGACATTGCACAAAAGGTCATTACGGTTATCGGTATAGGATTACGAACAATACAGTTCAACAGTGCAAATAGCAGAAGTGACAGCAAGGATGATGATAGCCAGATGAACAGCAAGAGTCCTAAAAGATGCTTTGTCGTTTATGCAGTTGTTTATATCTTCACCCATATTGTGGGAAGCTGACAGGTAGCTACAAATCACTAAGTGTTGGCTTGAAAACAATGTAATGACAATTCTTATTAAATGGAGAATGACAGCATTATATTAAAAACTTCAAAGTACGCAGGATGTCTTGTATGTTAGAGGTGTCTCAACAGAGTATCTTGCTTCAGTCTTCAGAATCCAATGAGAGTGGAAGACTACAAAACAGATGTGAGATCTAGGCTTGAGCCTGTCAACGTATTAACAAGTTAAATAAATTCAGTAGATCCATTCACTTAACCAAGTTCATTTTGATTTTTATATAGCACCACAGATCTTTTGCCCATTGTATTGAACACCAGAGAAACCACAGTTAGCTTAATTTAAGCACTTGTTTCGTATGGATACCAGGTCTGTCCCAAAAGTATAAGACCTTCCTTCTTATTTCCCCGCTGGTGTTATTCTGCGTCATCGGCTTGGAGGCATCCTTCGAAGTAGCCCGATTTGATTGAAGAATACACTTCCAACGGTCTTTCAACTTTTAGAAGCAGTCCTGCAACTCGTTTTTTGGTAAAGCCTTTAGAATGTTCATCATATTAGATCTGAGCGTTTCTTTATCGTCGAATCTGTGTAGTTTGAGCGGTATTTTGAAACTTGGTAACCGCAAAAGGTCACAGGGAGCTACATCGGGACCGTCAGACTTTGTGCTTTGTCAAATATTACTGCACGAGATTGAATACATACGCTGGCGCTTTATCGTGATGAAGAAGCCTTTTGACCAAAGCTGATTCAGTTTTCTTCCAAGAGTCACGCAATCTTTTCTTAACTTGATAACATTCTTATGTTGATCGTCGGACATTTAGGGGCATATTCGTGGTGCACAACACCCTCATAATGATGATAAAACAATTGGCAACAACTTGACATTGCTCAGACTTCGGCGCGCTTTTTTCGGTGATGGCTACGACACGAAAACTGTCGTTTTGCTACGGGAGCATGACCATAAACCCACGATTCATCTTTTTAAACAGATTTTTATCATTATCGACTGACCATTTCCAAATTGTCCTGAGTGATTTCAAGGCGAAGGTTTTTCTGCTTCAGCAATTAAGGAATTATTTTCGCACACACGTGAACCATTTGCAAATTTTCAGTTAAAACCTTCGAAACACTACTTTCGGTATTCCAAGAGCACATTGTTGTTCTCGCACAGCCAATCGACCATCTGTGAACCGCTTTACGACTCGTGTTTTGCTCATACACTCAACGCCAAATACCGTCTTCATCATTTTGATGGTCTCCCCACAACTCTTTTAGAGTTTAAATGAAAATTTAATGCAAGTTTGTTGCTCCGATCTTTCAGTCATTTTTTTACGATAGCAAAATGCGACAAACGAACAAAACACTTTGTAAACAAACGCACGCAGCAGGAGCGAAGATATGAAGGAAGGTCTGATACTTTAGGGACAGACCTCGTACATTGTACAACTTGCTAGAATAATTTAATAATTGTAATGAAGTGTAACAAATGTGTCTTGCAGCATCTAACAAAGGAAAGATGATAGATTAGTGGTCATTCCATTTGGATCAGGTTTTTAAAGAAGTTGTGAAAAATTTAATATCAACGAGGTGAGCAGAGTGCTCCAGTTTATATAAGTTAGGCCCTATAGTTATTGTTCAAAAACTTCAAGATAAACAAGTGGTTACAGTATTGCATTTGAAAGGGAACGCCAGAAGCATTCGTGTTAGGAGGGCAGAAAAGTGGGGAGTGGTCCAACGAGTGTTGTAAAAAAGTTTTTTTTTCTAACGTAAAAAAAAACATGGAAAAAAAAACTGAAAAAAAAACCTGAACCTGAAAAAACTGAAACCCCCCCCCCAAAAACAGGTTTTTTTCTGGGATATGTTTTTTTCATAACTACTAAATTTCAAATTTTTAAGGCATTTATCGTTTAATATGACTGTTTTAGAGTGTATACTAAGTACTTATCTTACTTTTAAATCTACTATATTTTTCTGGTTCAGTAGAAAAAAAAATTACAAAAATATTGGTAACATTGACTTAAGTTTTCTTTTACGAATGGGGACTTCCCGAAAAGGCTAGGTTGAGTGTGAAGGAATCCCCGTTCCCCATTGTTTGGATTGATACTCGCTATTTGAACTAGTGCTGCCAGGCCCTACAAATTTATCTGTAAACCTATGAATCTTTTCAAAAAAATTAGGAAATTTAACCACGGTTTTTTACCTCTTTTTATTGTGCTTTCCTTATATTCGTATACTTGTTAAACTCGCAGCGTATAGTGATACTGAGTCATTGTCAGTAATTATGAATAATTTTCTTGCAACCGTTGGCATAAACCAACGATTGAAAACAAATAAAGCTCCTATTTTGTATGATAATAGATTTAAATTCAAACTTAAAAGACCGTAATACAGAACTATCGGCGCAGTCTTCATTCACAGTGTGTACTTTGCTCACAATTTAAAATTGCAATCTCAAAAGCTTTTGCATGCAATACAACCAGTAAAAGAAAATGTAACTATTTCTGAAGTTATGGATCTAGAGGGGACAGAAGAAGAAACAGAAAATTCCGACTCCGACCGAACTAGTGTTGGTACTACTGATACTAGTGAATGTGGTACTGACATAGAGCATGAATAAAAAATTATGTTACCTATATAGATACATTTGTGAATCATTATGTAAGATATTATATGATTTAGTAAGGTTTAAAACACACATGTAAAGTGTAAGTTCCATAAATAAAACTAATTTATCAAATATATTGTTTTCTGAAAAAAAACCAAATCTGAAAAAAAAAAAACTTTTTTTTTTTCAGTTTGCAACACTAGGTCCTTGTGGTTGGAAATGGCCCCTAAGGGCAGATGAATCAGAAATGATCAATGGCATGGAGATGCAAAATGCAGTGGGTATCCCAAACACATATAATCCTCCCAAATTACATGGAGAATAATGACCTCTTCCCAAGTAAAATATTCTGAAGGTATTAAAATAGTAACCACAGTTGGATTTGCAGGTGGGGATTACCCACAAAGGAGTCATTAGAATGGATAGAAACATTCTACGAGTTGGAGTGTGAAATGTTAGAGGTCTGAATAAGGCAGGTAAATTAGAAAACTTAAAAATGGAGATGGAATGACTTAATTTAGATGTCTTTGGGATTAGTGAAATTAAGCGAAAGGACACGCAGGATTTCTGGTCTTGGGAACAGAGTAATTAGTACACAAGTTTTCAGTGGAGTTACTGGCATGGGATTTGAAATGAACAAGAGAGTAGGGAAACAGTCGAGTTATTTTGAACAGTTTAGTGACAAGATTATTTTGATGAGGGTCAAACCTAATCCTGCCCAATTACACTAGAAGATGAAGAAATAGAAAAAATATGATAAATTGAATAAATCTGATATGTTAAGTGGGAGGAAAATCTAATATTCATGAGTGATTGAAATGCAGCAATGGGACAAGGAAAAGTGGGCAATACTGAAGGAAGTTTTGGTGTAGGAGAAAGAAAGAATAGAGGAAGCAGGTTGTTAGAATTTTATGAAAAATATAAATTCAGCGTGATAAATACACAAGATTACAAGACGAGCAAATCAGAGTGGACTGAAAAAGCTAATCCCTTCATCATAGAGTATGACTGCATTAATTTGCCTTAAAACAGAAAAGATGGACGGAGAATTAAGAAAAAAACGCCATACAGTGCTACTGCATATATTTGATACTATCTCAGAGAACCTAGCAGTTCATTTTAGTAAGGGGTCATTTAAGGGCGACTTATTGCATTCTTCAGCAGCCACTGAGGATCATTACTAACGAAAGCATTTAACTACAATGCATTTACATGGTAGATAAATACCGTAGACACACTTCATAAAGTTCACTGGGTGTAGCATAAAAGGGTATTACAGTTGCTCAATAAAGGTACCTCTTGTGTATGTACTGCACAAATTGCCATATTATTGTAGCAACCACAATGAGGTTTATCACACCAAGTTTGTGTTGTGAAACATTTTCACTGCCTTAATTTCCTTGAAGTTCATGAAATTTACTAACCTCAGAACGTGGATTAATCTCCTCCTCTCTCCAAGAAGAAAGCTCAAGATACTCGCTAACCACATATTCAACCACTTGTGGACATGACAATGATGGAAGCAGTAAATGGAAGCAAATTTGTATTCCATAGGTCATGGGCCCAAATCAAACAAATCAAATTGTTTCCAATCATCAGAAACTTATATAAATACATAACAATTGTGAGGTTCATACCTCAACGTAATAAGATGGAAAAAATTATAAGATATGTACATTCCCTCAGTCCTTCACATTGTCATTTTTAGAAGTATATATTTTTCAGTTTTTGATCCATAATTACGTGGTAGTTTCACCTCTAATTCAAGCTTAACAGCTAACCGGTAAGATCCTGGAGAGAACTATGGGGAAGGAGTTAGTTGAAAATACAATTCAATCATCCCAGCATTCCTATAAAGTTTTTCAGAAAATCGCGTAAAACTGGAATCTGGATGGCCGGACCAGCAATCTAGCCCAGATCCTAAAATACACAGGCCTGACTATACACAGCATGACTAAATCCACAGCTAATCCATATTATTTACCAAGAGCAATTAAGCTTACTAGTCATTTTATGCAAGTATTCAATGTATGTTCGTGCCAGTTTTGTAATAAGCTCACATTTCCACGGCCATTTAAATTACAATGAAAACGGTGTCCACATTTGTAATGCATACAGCTTTAATTCATAGTCCTTTAAGGCCACCTTTATAGCTTGTCAACTTTTTTTTTACTTATGGCTTTACACCTCATCAGCATCAAGGTGGGATGGGACTGGGGACAAGGAACGGAAAGGAATTCGGCCATGGCCTTTTGAAGGAAGCATCCCAGCATTCACCTGGAGTGATTTGGGGAAACCATGGAAAACCCAAATTTGGATACCCAGACGGATTCAAACCGGTGTCCTCCCAAATATAAGGTAAGAGCGTTAACTGCTCACCCACCACACACTGTACTTGTAAACCTAAGTGACAGCTATGATATGAACACAACAGGAACATGCATTCACTTCCTTGATTTAACCTAGGAATATTTCCAAACTACTACCACCTTCCTTTATAGCCACTTTAAAACTAAATGTACCCTCCTATACAACCTCAAAATCCATGCAAATGCAATAATCCAAACGCTACTAACATTTTTTGTGATTATATGGTCCACAAAAACAATCTCGTGCAACTTACCCATCAACACATCTTTATGGCCATACACTATCCAAAAACAGCCTTAGACCCACAACAGTCCAACCAGTAAAACCACATTCTAAAAGAAAAGCATTCTTTTTCTCCATCATTTCCCATCAATATGATTCAGCAAAAAAAAAAAAATACTAATTCATCAATCTACTACCTGCAGAACAACCCCCGATATGCACGCCATTGCATCAACCCATGAAACTGCTCCTACCAAAACTACCCACCCATTCCCTTTCTGCTCACTTTTATTGGCCTCTGCATCTGTTTGTTTTAATGCTTAGGCCAAGGTTGTTTATCTCTTATCAAATGATACCGCAGAGCATCATACCCAAATTGCTAAGAAAATTAATTTCAAATAAAACGTTACACTTCCATTACAAAGTAAAGATTATATAAGCAGGCCATAAAGATATGTAGTGGAAGAATAATTCAAACTTTAGATTTAAATAGTACTGGAGAATACATGCAATACATACCTATGTAGAAAATGTACCCATTAAAATATAGTACATAACCACACAAATGTAATAACAAATTTACTTTTTAGCTTTCAGCGATAAATATTTCAGATTAGCAACAATTTCTGCATTTCAAGGAAAAAGCTATAGACAACATTTATCAAATAGTGTCTTTTAAGCGACTTCTTTTTCCCAAAAAAGATGGAAGTTCAAGACAAATTTCCATCATAACTTGGTAGTCCACACAATATCAAAACCATATATCCTAAATTCACTGCAGTAGTGTGTATAGGCACTGAAGTAATGTCTATGGTTTCTTATCTTCTTCACCGAGCGTGGTGGGCCTCGCATTCGGGAGGACGCGGGTTTGAATCCCCACCCGGGCATCCAGATTTTGGTTTTCCATGGTTTCCCCAAATCACTCCAGGCAAATGCTGGGATGCTTCCTTCATGGCCGAATTCCTTCCCGTTCCTTGTCCCCAGTCCCATCCCGTCTCTAATGACCCTAGCAGTTGACAAAGTGTAAAAAAAAAAAAAAAACCTTATCTTCTTCTTATGTATGCCTTGTCCCTCTCCAAACGTAGGCAGTTACCGTGAGGGATGTTTATCCCTCCATGGCAACATCAGGGAAGATGAACTGGCATTATCTTTCCGAGTGTGACAGTGTTGCTGGTGTTGTGGACGATAGCTGAAAGAAGGTAGAGGGTGAAACCCGGTGTCGTCCCATTCACGCCTACCCTTACAAAAGACATTAAGGGCTGCCAGGCTAAATGTCCCCATGAGACAGATGAATAACCATCAACAGTGTCATATGCCCTCAATCCATATGTACTATGGAGAGATTTAAACCAGGACTTTGGTACACAATCTGGCGATTAGGAATTGTTCACCACCACCTGTCCATCACAGTGCCCCTCCCAACTCCCGGCAATGGAGCGGACAATGGTTTCCTATAGGCCTATAAACTTTATTAGCAAATAGTTACTTAAGGCTTATAATCACATCACAGAATTAAACAAGCATAATTTTGAATACATTTATTTCAAATAAATAGAAACATCCACAGTAACAAAATTAATTTATTTGAGACAACTGTTTACAAACAATTACCTGAAAATGTGACAAAACTTCAGGGAAGTTAAAAAATAAAGACTGCATACACACTTTCTCCACACACATAATATGATTTTCATACTTAATATATTGAAAACATTTCAGTCCCATAAGAATGAATTATACTTTGTAACGTGCTGAAATGATCATCAATCCTCTTATCTCACATCTTCAGTTTAACTACTGCAACAAACTGTTATATCACTTTGCTGAAATGAATTATGTGACCAACTTTTTTAAATTCTGTTTACAATTGAGAGAAGGTAAATTTATGAAGATCGGGGCAAAAAAAACAAACAAAAAAACAAACAAAAAAACACCTATCTTCATTCCATTTTAGGCATTTTATAAACTATATCAGAGGTTTCTCAGGTCAGCAGAGTGATATGAAGTACACACATTTATACATTTCATAAAATCTCGTCTCCCAGTCAGCTGAATTTAATACACAGCAGCAGTATACTGATAATATACCTTTAGTAGTCCATTCCTAAATTACACCAAGATGACAAAACATTAGAGACATTTTTCTTCTGCTAAAACTGCAGGAAGAATTTTAGCACAAAAGTAATAATTCCTTAGGATGGAGTGGATCCCCAGAAACACTATAGAATTGCATAATAAATATTTGGTTTTAAGGAAAATAATAATAATATATTAACACAGTCGGTATGAAAGCTATCAATATTTCATACAAAAGAAAGAAGAATTATATATGAGACAACTGCAAGTATTTGAATATTATGTAATACAGAAGAAACTTGTGTATCTAATTTACTGGGAGGGGAATACTATGCTCAATTTTACTCTAGTGGTGAAATATAAAAGGTACAGTTTGTCTTATATAGTCCCTTATATGATTTGAGTTTCAAGCAAACCCACAGTACAGATTATGTTCTATGTATGTCCAAACCAGGTATGGTCTGATTCTCCCTATCCTGATGACAACTGAAATAATTATTAAGTATGATATACACTGAAGGGACAGAGCATGTATTGCCTTATCATAGTTGCATAAACTTTGCAGTTACAAGATTTAAGTTATTCTACTAACGGAATGTCTATTTTTATGGGGTGAACATCCAAGTTTGTCTAGGATAGGTAAATCTTTTTGAAAATGACGACAGAATTCCACTTTGCCAAGAATGTTCAAAATATATAAACAGAGAGCCTGTAAACAATTATGTTCAGTAGAAAATGTCAAGCCACAGGCAATGTCTAAGAAGTTAAACAGAAGCACATAAAGGAGCAGAACTGCAACATAATGATCCCATAAATCACATTTCAGTCTAATGCAGTCCAGCATTCCTGAGGAATAGATCCATTTCAAAGCACTCACTGTTAAACCTCATCAATGTCAATGCTACTGCATCAAGAGGTACTTTAACTTGAAACTACTTATAATTCATCATGGTCTTCCGATTCATCATCTTTATCTTCAACCTCCGTTTCAGTCTCCTCCGCCGATTTTGTTTCATCTTCATCCAACTCCTCTTCTTCAGCCTAAAGAAATACAAAATACCCCAAAAATATTACAATACATACATTAATTTTAAAATAAATTAATACCACCATCAAAAATAAGAAAAAATTGTACAGGTACTGGTACAATGGAGGCAGACGAGTTCGTATATGAGGTGTGATGTAGTGCATGTGACATGTCCAACCTTGGGAAAAGTATCTCCTATGGTCTGTGACCGAGTGCATGCTGCAAGTTTTGTAAAAAAGTCTATTGCATGTGATGACTCCATACGGCAGTTTGGGAAAATTGCTAGGTGAGTATTTGTGGACCAAGATATTCGAGAGTTGGTATAAGAGCTGGTATATGAGGTGGGCTGAGCAACAGATGGCATGACCTATGATGGACTAGGTTTTGCCATTGGTAGGGTTACAATAGCTTGAGGTTGGTGGATGCGTATTGCATGTTTTGCAGCAAGGTCTATTACAAGGGAAGGAGCCATAGTGTGATTTAGCAGCCAACAGTGGTTTGGTATTTGTGTACAAGTATATCTTTTAAGTTAGCTGGTCTGCTGAAGGTGATTCATGGCATTGAGGTAAGGACAGCGTAGAGAATTCAATACATTTCTAGAAAAGATCTAAGAGTCATAGCCACAAAAAAAGAATCTTGTTCATAGATTCCAGGGCAGAAGAGAACTGGGCAAGAGAGACTGGACTATGGTTGGTTTTGGGTTGTGTCGTTCATTGTGCTGCACAGTTTATGCTTTGGGGTATGTGGTTATGGACCAATCAAGGGAGATAATTATAGGATATAAAAGCTTGTCAGGTTGCTAGAGTATAGGGTAAAAAAATTCTAGATCAGAGCAGATGTGTCTCAATCGACTATGTAGGCTATATTAGACCAAGCATTTTGTATGATGTGTGTGCAGCTTTCAAAGTGTAGGTGTTGTTGTAGGTTTGTCAAGGAGAATGCTGTGAAAGTGGCCATTCTGTACATAGATGTCGACATCAAGGAATGAGATAGTGTAAGAGTAGTACCATGTGTAGTTTAGGGAGTAGATGCTAAGGGAGTTTAAGAAATCAGGGAGGTGGTTTATACACTGGCTTTAGTTCATAAAAGTTTAATGTAAGGATGTGAAACCCACTCCAATAACTTGAATCACGCAGAAAAGTGGGACTAGGGTGAAATTTCAAAAAATTTGAATTCTGCCAGCTGATAAGAGCTTGAACACTGTGATCATGGACTGGAATAATTACGAGGCTGAAGTCCTTAGATAGCTCACAGATTCCTCGATATATCAAACCCACACCACTGAACCTACTATAGTGCGCGCCATGAACGATGGCGGCCCAAGTTAGCGAGGTTATGCACATGTATGTCATTGCTCTGCCAGTAACCAATCGAATTCAGTAACAATCCAGAGCCTGTCGTGCTGCTATGGACACTCACATGTGCAAACCTTCCCCACGGCAGATTGAAAGCATCATTTCTTCAAAAAATTACCTTACAACCAACTGTGTGGTTTAAATATATAGATAACATTGTCGCTACTGCAGCCCTCCCTTTAACCTTGTTGAATCATGGGCCTACTTTATATTTCATTTACAATATACATTTTTATACGTGTCATTATACAGGGGAAGAATAAAAACTATTCGCGTAATAAGTTCCATAAAACCACCAAAAATATATTAACGTGGTAGAAAGTATCTGTGAGAATGATACTGAAACCTCAGATGAAAGTGAGTAAACAAGATGAATCTCAATGAAGTTTTTATAACAATCACAAAACACCAACAACAAAAATTCCTGGTTTCAAGTAAATATGCACATAATCTCACTGCTCACTTTCAAATGAGAACAAGTCAAATTTGGCACAAGGTCTCAAGGTTCCACATTTTCCTATCACATCCAGCAGCGTATACATGTCAAAGTAGCATGCAAATTTGAAGGCATCTCCTTGATATAACAAATATATATTTTTGGAATCATCTTTGAAAACTACTGAAAATAATATTCAATATGATGGGCCGATTGGATTTTACCACAATATTGTGTAATTGAATTATAATTGTGGTAAAACCAAAATGCTTGCACTACTCGCAGCATCAAGACTAATCCAGTGAAACCTAATTTGTCAAAATTCATTAAGCAATTTAACATACAAGAGGAATTAAAGAAATAAACATGCCTATAAAGCCACCCTTATCAGTGCTATAAAGAATAATGTCACAATTTGTAAAATTTTCAACACCCCCATTTGATCTTAGTTACACAATTAAACAATAGTCTTTAGATGAACACAACAACAACAAAGAAGTTAGAGTTTCACATTAAATAACATTTTTCATGACCGTTTTCAATACAACAATCACTTAATGACAAAACAAAAAGATAAACACTATCTGATAGATGGTTTTATCAGTCAAAATACTAAAAGCCAAGCCACAAATGAATATTTTTTATTCTCACCTGCTCTTCCTCAGGAATTCCAAGTGTTTTCTTCATCATAAGTTCAATGCTCTCAGCGAAGTCTGTAGTGTCCTTAAGCATGTAGCCAGATCTTAAAGTAGCTAAAAATAAAATAATAAAAATTACTGTTTGATAGTACTTGAAGGTATCTAAAAGATTTCCTCCCTCCCCCTTTTCCTCCAATCAGTATCTCAGATGGTTTGATGCAATCCTCCATCACTTCCTAGTTTTAGACAACTTCATTTCAACAATTTATGTCCTTAATTATCTGCTTCATATATTTTAACTTTAACCTTCATCTACAGTTTAATTTGTAAGTGGAGGAGCAGTTGAAGGAATAAACAATCCCACAAAAGCTTTTTAAATGTTAATTGTCTGGATAATGAATATTTATGTATCGAAGTAGTTAACTGATTGAATTACTTTCAATTTTACGAATATTACAAATTAAACTAGATCACGGCCGCCAGTCTGGTTAGCTTCATTAGCATGAATAACGACTTTCAAGGTTTTCAGTTGCACACAAGAAACTAGTTCACATTTGCAATTTTTTTATTTCATCGCCAAATTTATCCTTCACAACAGAAGGAAACTGCCAGACACTTAAACTAATGGCCGTCTCCCAAGATTGCAGGTTCATGTACTTTTTAAAGGTGGGAAAACAGTGAATAATTACAATACACTTAAACAAAAAGTTCGTGCAGCACTAACATAAGCGGCATCCAACTAACTGTCCTAAACACACATACAGTACTTTCACCAAATGGAAAATATTGATCACAGTTCTCATCAATGCTCACTTATATTCTCAACATAAATATTATAAATTATTCCATCTTAATACTGAAGAAATCACTCGTCTGTCGATCAACATTTCAATACAATACAAACACCATGACTCGTCAGCGATACTTCGCGACAATGTCTACTTCAGAGAGCTTATACATTACCAACTTATAAATATCTGTAAGTTCTGTTACATTAAATAAAATTACATTAAATGCATTATGCCTGTTCTATTATACCACATCTTTAAGCAAGGCCCACCATGCTGTCTCATTATTCCACAAAGGTCTTTCCTCGTCCATCATTCCCAAAAAACTTTGTTGAAAATTAAGTAGATGGATAAAGTACATTGTTCTAATGCACCACATTTCAAATGCTTCAATTTTCCTTCTTTCTGGTATTCCCAAGGTCCAAGCTTCACTTCCAAAAAGTATTGTGCTTCATACATACAGTTTCAGAAATTTCTTTCAGTTACTGAAACCAATATTCCATTTTTTTCTCCCTCAAGAAAGCTCTGTACACTCATGGTAGACCTGTGCTTATAAAAAGTCAAAATATATGTTGAGGAATTAGCCAATGAACGCTCAAAAAGAGTCATTAACATAGTTGACTTTTCCAAAATACATCTGTCATCGTCAAACTATTACCAGGTGCATGGATAAAACTGGGAGTTGCACTGAAAAATCCCTTCAAAATTCATCACATTCTTTGAAAGCAAGTCAAAATGTAGTATGAGAATAAAGACAGTCTGTAACTTAACATTTTTAGTTGATATTTCTACCCAATGAAGTCTATACACATCTGCAAGGGAAACAACATACATGATTTAAGTTCAGCATTTTAAATGAAACAACAACTTAATCACCTTCATACCTTAGCCATACAACCAGACATAACTACAGCAAGTAAATATACACGTCTCCTCTGGGTTTTGAAACTAGAATTTGAAATAAAAAAAAGAAGGGATTGGTGAGATCTGAAGTCTTCAAATCACAATTTATTGTATCTGCTATTCCATTTTCTAGGCACCCAGTTACTAACAGAACATTAGAAAATGAAGAGTTGTGGTTTGCATTTTGATTGACAAGTATCCAGCCTCATACACATTACAACTATTCCATAGTTCTCTACTAGGAAACACTTAAATGAACAGCTTTTTAGCAGAATGAACCATAAGTGTTTTCAAGGACGTCTGATGCACATCTGACAAAATACTTCCACATTACAACAGCCTTAGTGGAATAAACACTTAAGTCAATCAAAGCAAGGCTCCAAAAGCATAAAGAAAATATAACTACAAAAACATACTCTTCCACTTATGGGTGAATAAGATGAGCAACCACTGATGCTTATATGGGAGACAGTGGGAAATTTTTCTGATAGGAAGAGGCACATATCAGCGAAGGAACTCAAAGTCAAGTCATTATTAAGGATTCGGTTGATCGATTTGAGGAAAGGAGAGAACTCTATACTTACTGTCTGGTGGAGCAGGATGGGAACAATGGTGTAGGGACAGGTCATAACATGGCAGATTTGCTTGTGGACAAGACACAAAACAAGTGCTTGCACCAGATTGTGAGCGTAGTCTTCATACAGACAGGTACGTGTGCCACGGCTGGCCAAGACATAATGAAGTAAACAGATGGTGTGGAAACTAGCTGTCAAAATGGAGACACTGCTGTCAATTTAAGCACTTGGTGTAAACAGAAGCGTGTATGCACCCTGTCAACACATTGAAATGTTGATATCAAAGTTGGTAAGTTTGTGGGTAGGTGTGCATATTGTTCGGTTTTTTTAGGCTGTACAGTTTGTCATCAGAGTCACAACAGGATATGAAAACAAAAGGGGTGGGGGAACAAGGAAACAAAAGGAATTTGGTCATTGCCTTCTGAAAGATCCATCTCATCTTTCAACTTAAGCGATTCTAGAAAACCCACAGAAAAACAAAATCAGGATATTCAGACTGGGGTTTTGAACCCACATCCTATGGAACACCAGGCCAGGCTCAGTTTATTGTTAAGGAAGCCAAGGTGATTTTTGCTGTGGATCTGGATAAATAATTCATCTAAGTATCTTAAACACACAAGATTTTATTTTTTCCGTGATAGATTGGTGGAATTCAGTAACTGTGATATCGAATTTGTGTTGATGTGAAAGACACGGCCAGTTACAATTCGTTTAAACAATTTGTGACTGGTCCAGGCAATGTGGGCAGGGATTTGTATAGAATAGAGCCAATGAGGATACATAGTTTATCTGGTGGTATATTTGGTAGTTGAATATTTCTAAGTGGATGTTGCAGGATGCATGCCGTGGGTATTGCAATACAGCATCTAATAAAATAGGAATACTGAAATTGTTACACTATATGTGAAAAATTTGTAACCATTGTTCTGCTTCCTACACTGATCTTTCAAACAACTGCTGTATGGATAAATGCCATATGCAAAATGTCCATTTACTCTATTCCAATTTAAGGGCCATTTCACAAAAAATCTAAGACCTTTATCCTTCTATCCACATTTAAATTTGGCCAAGTGTAGGAACATTAATGACCATGAAAAAAGTAATATGGATTATTGTAACAGTCATGAACTTATATTACTTATGTCAAAATTAATTTCTGGTTCCAAAATTTGTCATTTTTGTCAGTACTGGGTGATATATAGAAAACTAAAGAAATTCCTGTTTTAAACATCAGTCCTGTCTTGCTGAATAACAAGAAATTAGCTGAAAACTTATTATTTCCCATACTTCAGTTGTAAACTTCAAAGGTGGACCCACATTTCAACTAAAAACATGGCACCACTCCAGAAAATGAAGGGAGAATGACAGGAGAATGTATGGACTGACACCTAGTAACTGATAATTTATCACTGCCGCCATGCATATATACTGTAATAGATATCAAAACACATTTACTTAATTTCCCCGCCTCCCCAAATCAATTTGACAACAGGCTTAAACAATCTAAAGCCTCAATGGTTTTGAATTTTTAATAATTTTATACATCTTGTTCTGTATAAAAATACTTGTGTTTGTAATTAAAATGCTTTTAACTGTTCCATTTAATGATAGTAGTGGTCACCTTCTGAGCTTCTACCAAAAATTTGTACTAAAGTATGATATTTATCAAGCTACTATATGAAAAAAACAGCTCTCATACCTTAAATCATCACAAACATATTTATATCTACATACTGATCTTCAAATGCTGCATACAACATCTAAATCTACAACTAAATCAACTGAACTGTGATCTTGCATCAACTATTTTTAAGGGCAAAACATCCCAAGGCAATATTTTTAAATACCAAAGCCTCAACTTATTACTACTATTCTTACTTTTTATTACTGAAAGAACTTCAAGCACATATCCTGGCACAAAGTGGAAATCATTCCAAAGAATCAACAAACCTTTGGGGACGATACAATGAGCACTGCACAAGCAAAGAATTAGTACAAATGCTTGAAAGTGTCATACCATAGGTGGAGAGTCAGCACGATCAGTATGCCCAACACAAAATGAAGTTACAAGTTAGTAAAAGTATGGGTTCTTGTTCTGCAGGATGGTTGCCTCATCACTAAAGAACACAGATATAAGTGCAGATTCGGTATACTCCATTTTAAGAAAGGATTTGTAGGTCACATCTGCCAAATTCTTGCTGAAGCTACTGGTAAGGAGTGGTAGAAGCTCAATCTAACAGTTTTGCAGGATATGATGCACTCCAGAATCAGCAATGTCAACTTTCTGAACATAATGAGTACTAGGAGTAAGAGAAGCCTAAGAAGGGCCTAATTTGGGCAGAAGAACATTATGAAGTATGTGCTTTATTCTGTGGCCTTCGAACGATATATGAACTACCAGACATTTTTGTACTCAAAGCATGTACTTTTGAAGTAATCAGGGTTGGATACCATGACACGAGTAACCGCATTTTTCTATGGTTTGATAAATTTTGAAAAGACCACGTACAAATCAAATCGGTGGGATCATTTGACACAGATTTCGTACCTGTTCGGAACATCATTAATGCCATATCTTTGGCAATAGGATCATTTGGATCATCTTCAACTCTTCTAAGAAGCTCCTTAATTAAAGGATGGCGTGGGTTGACTTCCAGAGTTTTCCTTTGATTAAGATAGTAGCTTCTCTGAGGGTCATCTGCCTTCTGGTGAGCATTAGAAATGGCCAAACGCTCCATATTTCCAGTCCATCCAAACATGCTTGCCACTAATGCACAAGGAGAATCTGACAATCTTTCAGAAATTGTGGCTTTTGAAATCTGTAAAACACCATTGAAACTTCACATTTAGCACCATTTTGCAAGCCAAACATTTCTTTGCATTACAAATGAAGATTTAGTTACCTGGTCCTTGAGAGCATTATCATTGAGCCAATTTAGCAGAGGCTCAAAATGCTTCTTAATGTTTTCCAATTTTTCTTTTGATTTTGTGTCACTGGACAAACTAAAACCTTCTTTAGCTACATTCTGAAACTTTTTGCCATCAAACTCTGGCAGAGCTGAGATGCAGTACTCGTCTACTGCTTCTATCAAATAAAGTACTTCATAGCCTTTCTTCAAAAGACGCTCCACAAATGGTGAATTCTCAACCTGTCAAGAAAATATATAAATTCATAAAACAGAATATGTATGAAATCCTGAGACAATGCTGCCAATGGTTTATCCTACACTAATACAGATTATGAGATTTGTACTTTAAAATCTATGGCACATTTCCGTAATTATCTCACGTTGTTTCTTTTATCTTAAAGCCAAGTTAAAGTAAGGGAGCTAAGCATTTGGAGGATAGCCTCTTCCAACTAAATATCAACCATCTGCGAGGGAAAGGTGAAAATTTCTTGCCCTGGGACAGAGATGACATTGCTGTCTTCTTTTTTGTCATGTTGGTTACATTTTGTAATAGTGAAGGTAAAACTTCAACTAGATCTATAACACAAGTTTCTTTTTTAAAGTAGTAGTATGTCTCATAATGGATAAACGGGAATATCGATTCATCATAAAATTCTTCGTTTTTGACAGTTTAACCCCAGTGAAATTAATTTAATGTTAACAAAGGTTAATAAGGAGCCTGCTATTTCATTTGAAATGGTGAAGGAATGGGTGGTTGAATTTATTCATCGTCGCCCAAAGCTCGTCTTTCACCTACAACATCCGGGAGCAAACCCACAAAGATTATATTGCAGTGACACGCTGGGAAAGCCTTTGTTCACACTTCTAACAGTTATAGTCTACCAGTGGCAAATTATATTTTAGCTTCTTTATCTCATTCTAATTGATTCCTATGCAGATCAGAAACTAAACCTGCTTCATTAAAATATTCTTCGCTTGGTACCAGGGCTGGTGGAGGTGAAATAAGTACATACTATATGCACAAAAGCTTGAATTTTTGCATTCATTTTCCACGACAGAGGAGAGTCCCCTATCAGTTGACAGGAAATAGTACTTTACCTACAGCATGTGCCTTCAGTGCAGTTAAAACTGTCAAATCAATGGATAGGGTAACTGGTAAAATCTGTCCACAGAACTGAATGTCTATGGGCAAACTACTATCACAGATATCTGTCACTCCACTATCTGCCATCGGCATAAAATATGCAACACTTCCAAATAAATTTAAAGTGAATCAGCTTTGCACTTTTAAATGAAGTGCAAGATTATGTCAATTTATTTGTGGCATACAGTTTGACTTTGGCAATGTCCTGCTGTGAATGAAATTTCTGTGTTAAATAGAAAACCCCTATTTGTGATATCTGTAAGCAGTAAAAAAATAAAGGTGGCAATACCAGCTATGAAGAGGGATACTTTTTGGCGACTATTGGCAGTGGCAGTTTGCAAATTGACAGTGCCAAATTCCCAAGGAACTATTATATTTTGCACGACTAAAATTAAACCTATGTAATAGTGAAGAGTACATCCAACTCCTTACAAATTTCATTAAAATCCATTGAGCCACTAAGGCACAATTGATTAAACAAACATACATCCAAACTTTTGCATTTGTAATGTTGTTGAAATGTTCAATAATCTAAATAATCCTCACCTCAGCCCGGTTGGCGCCAGCAATGTAGAAAATATGATCCTGTTTGTCTTTCATTCGGCTCACATAGTCTTCCAATGAAGTCATTTCAGGACCATGCGATGAATGGAACATAAGTAGTTTTGCCAGTCTTGTTCGGTTTGATGGATCTTCTATTACGCCAAGTTTAATATTTGTCGAATATTCCTTCCAAAACTTATCGTAATTTGACTTTTCAATCTTCTTGAACATGTCAAGTGCTTTACGTACAAGCTTTTTCTTGATTACCTAGAGCAAGAAACAAAGTTTTATAAAATAGAAATAACTAATGTGAAAACCTAGTAACAAGTCCATGGAGACACTCACTTTGATGAGTTTATGCTGCTGAAGTGTTTCACGAGACACATTGAGAGGAAGGTCGTCTGAATCGACAACACCTTGTACAAAATTCAGGTAGTTTGGCATCATATCATTGAACTCATCAGTTATGAAAACACGGCGAACATATAACTGGAAACCAAAAAGTTTTATTAATATCAATACCAAAAGCAATAGTATATAATCAATACCAATTAGATACTTCTCCCCACAATTAAAAAAACCATCATATATATGCTACACAGCATATGACACCAACATTAGTGTTGATTCCAAATTAAAAACTACCCACCATTTACTAAAGTAACTTGAAATATACTTTGACTTTACATTGGTAATACTAATTATTCTTTGATATGATACATAAATTTATAAAATCTTTTGTAGTTTACCATCTATGATTAAGGTCAATGTGATTTCAGTTAACTCTCATGCAATCAGAAGAAATACTTCCATTTTGATTAAGAAATTTTAAGGTAGCTGTACTTTTACTTAAAAAAAGTGTCAAGAATACCTGGGGAAAAAAAACACACACACACACTCTCTCTCTCCCTCTCTCTCAATTGAAAGATTATTCAGGGAACTGAGTGAAATCTCTAGCAAACTAGAGGTACACTATGTACAGTTATCATAAGACTGTGTGAAAATTATATGAAAGGCTGGAAAAAATATACTGAATTAAAACTGAGTAACAGCTCCACTTTTTATATTATCCACGATTACATATGAAAGTGTGTTCCAAATTAGTATCAGGGTAGTTTACCAGCGATCACAACTTTGTGAGGCAGACAATTTTCTAGGAACACATTGAATAGGAGGACTGCTGTTTCATAACAATACCTGCCTCCACATATGTGCTCATACAGAGAACAAATCAACTTATCTGAATTTAGAAGATACAAATGAAAACTAGCCTATTTAACATTGTCTGGTGACAATTTATGTAACAAAATGCAGGCATATAACTTTCAAGTACTACTACAATGGTCATAAAATAAAGCTCGTTAAAAACTCTGCCAAGATTTTCAAACACATTTTCCCAATACTTAACCCCACAATAAATAACCAAAAAACA
The DNA here is from genome assembly GCA_031002005.1 of Vandiemenella viatica. NCBI lineage: Eukaryota > Metazoa > Arthropoda > Insecta > Orthoptera > Morabidae > Vandiemenella > Vandiemenella viatica. The sequence goes on from CM061921.1 coordinate 81,955,689, forward strand.
AACGGGAACCTTTGTTTGGAACCAAAGCTTGAAATTTCTGTAAACCTTTTGAATCACATTATTTACTATCTGGCTAACATTTTGCAACAATAATTCTCGCATTCATTCAAAACCAGAATTATTACATCAACATTTGTCAATGTTTCTTACTTCATATCCTAAATGTAAACTGTTTAAGCAATACAGTATTGGCATATCCAGGAAAATTTCTAATGGTTACATAAATTTGTATGTGGGGAGGTTGAATCAACTAGTCCTTAACACAGATTATTTTAATCTGGCAATATGCTAAGCTCTTACTGACCACTGAAGAAGTGAAGGAGATAGTTTGTGCACTTATCGAATGGAAGTGAGAAGGCTGGGAAGGGAGAAGCAGAAACAAGGAGAGGGGGAGGGGGGAAATCTGATCAGGAATATTTATTGGTATCTGGAATAAACAGTTTTATACATACTTAGTGCAGAGTAAAATAGTGCAACTTAGTCTAAGCCAAATAAAAACAAACCTCTGTTTTACTCACCTCAGAGCATTACAAGTTACTCAATTTCATTTTCAGAAATCATTGGATATGGTCCCAAGTAGCTTTTTACATATATGAGACTGCATGCAAGAGATTTGTGAATGGGTACAAAATTTTGAAGTGGATAATCAAAAAGATGTCCTTGGGCAGCAATATTTCACATCACCTAAGCAGCAGATGTATATGGAATCACTTCTTTTATCAACTTTATTAATTTGTGTCAAGGTACTGCCATTTTGGAAGCAAAATGCTTGTAACAAAATCCATACTTTTCAATGAGGGCTTGATGCCTTTTCAAAATGATATGCTAATAACAATGTGAGCTAAAATTTTAAAATTATCTTTAACTATAAAGACCTTGTTCAACAGTAATAGGATATCCCATAGTTCAGTATAAATTTTTTGAATAAGCTTATAAAATATAAAGTCACTGACCAAAAAATTAACTTTAATGTAAAAAAAAAAAAAGTGTGGGGTGCTAGATATCATTTGTATTATATTGTTCATTGCTAGCAATTTGTAAAGGTAGATTCATTGTGAAGAGTAAGTAGAGAACACTAAAACTTTTTATTCATTAAAGTTAATTTTTAGGTCAGAGACTTAATTCATATTTTCAACTTACTAAAAAAAAAATTATAATGGACTATGGGACACACTATCGCTGTTGAACAATATCTTTATAGTTAAAGATTATTTTAAACTTTTAAATTCACATAGCTACAAAAGTATGTATTTTTGTTCAGATCGTTACAATAGCGTGTTTCTCACCATTTGATTTTTCTTCGCCAATCTCTTTTTGTTTATGTTGTAGTTTCATCTTTCATTATTATTCCCACAAAAAACAGACAGTTAAATGATCAATCCGATAGCATGGTAAATGTAGAAGACTACCTCTTATAATAATATGAACAATCTCAAAACAATGTAGCAAATACAAGAGATTAGGCGACAGCTGCTTGCATCAAAGTATCGATAAATGCGCGTGTGCAGAAGGTCACACAACACAACCACTTTTCTATTCTGTCAAAGTAATGAGAATACTAGGACATAGCAGTGAAATTATTGTATTGTTATCTGTGCTTAATTATTGTACATAATTTCAAAAAATTCAGATTTCTGGAATTTGGTAATTAAATGCATATGGCATTGTTGGCCAGGAAATCTCCAAAGGGCCCTGCCACCAACTGACAAATGTTTTTCAAATTGCCAAGCATGGTTAAATAAAGCAAAGCTTTGTAAAAGGTAAAACACACAGGTCAAGCTAATATAAAGAGTGTAATAATTGAAGGTAGGGAAAAATGCCAACAAAGTTGTAGATTTTTCAAGTGACTGCAACTCTACATACAACTATGTCTGAACTGGGAAATATCAAAATGACAAATTATATTCATACTTGGTTTTTAATATGCACCTCCCACATTAAAATCTGGCTCTTAAAACACACCAATAAATTTTTTTGTCATGAAAATAATAGTTCATAGAAACAGTATGCCGATATATAGGTGAAAAATATCCCTTAGTACACGATGCTATGAAATACTAAGCATAGATGTAGGGCACTTAAAAACACTACGCATATCAATAGACATCTCCAAGTAATAGCCTAAAAACAAGCCAATATGACAAACACGGAACTTTGGAAGTAATAAGCACAAAGGTTTCATTGTGATTTAAATATAAAAAAAGATGTTGCTCAAAAACTCACACAAAATACTAAATTTAATCAGAGAGAATTACAAATTAGGATAGGGAAATAAAGCCCTACATAACTTAGATGATTCCCAGGTGGAGTGAACACGCATAACTGACAAGAGTGCAATTTTGGGGAACTACAGCATCCACCCACCCTCTGTGATGTTCTATTTGCTAATGAAGGGCTAAGACCTGAAAATTGCAATATTTCTTCTGTTCATGTCCATTGTGTGTGTTCAAATCAACCAGCCATCATCTAAGAAAGCAGAGGTTCATTTCCCTATCCTAATATGCAATTCCATTTTACGATGTGGCATCCATTGATTCATGCTATCACGCACTAAAGAGAGGAGGACTATGACGAACACTCGGAAGAAAATATTTCAGTTCAAAACCATATTCATGCAAAGAGAAAAAAGCCGTATGGCAAGGAAGGTGTGCACAAACCATGAACTACCAAACAACTGGGTGGACCACATAGAAAATGGTGGGAGAAGCTATGGAAGTGGATGGGTTTAAATAATTTGAAGTAAACCATAGACAAGTATGGAAAAAGAATAAAGTCAAGAAAATTATAACCTTTTGTTTCGTCAAAAAAAAAACTGCTTTTTTCCACATGACAATTAGAATTTCTATCTACACACCTAAATTTGAGGGGAAGTGGCTATTCCAACCCCTAAATATGCTTTTCCATCAATAAAAAATATGCCAACCTTAGACTCAGTCCACTATAACATTTCAACAAAATTATTAAAATCTGTATTGGTTCTTCTTCCTTGCACTTATCCCTTTATTACAGGATGCAAATGTTTGGGATTTGGCCAGCTTGTTGCTGAGCCGGACAGCTTCAGGGGTGGAAAGTTTTGTTGCCATCTGTCTGTGAAATGTGTAACTATGTTCTGTGTGCACTAAGAATATTTTGTTTGTTTGTGTAATGTATAGTTTACGAGACAGCTTGGGGCTCTCCCAGTATATGTCTTGTTAATTGCAGAAAACTGCCTAAAAACCGCAATCATGGTGACCGGTATATGGAGACCAGAACTCGATCCTGACCCACACTACCTCCTCAACCCAGCGTGCAGTGCCATAGCGCACTGGGCCAAACTGGTGCTTTCCTTCCATAATGTGCGATAGTTTTGTCATTGAAATAGAGTGCAGGATACGAGGAGAAATAATAACAGTCAAATATAAAACACAACCACTACTTCTAGCAATAGCAAGATTTTCAATGGATTTATCAAATTATATAAAAATTGCACAAATTTTCTAGTATTTGCAATCGAGAACTTACATTTAGTTTCAGCAAACATTTACATGAAACTAACCTTAATATTGTCTGTCTTTGAACCATATTTGTTGAAGCTTTCTCCAGGTTGAGTTTGAGGAACAAACAGCAAGGATTTGAATGTAACTTCACCCTCTGCTACAAAATGGACTTTGGTAAGTGGTGTTTTAGTATCTTTGGTTAGAGATTTGTAAAACTCGTTGTACTCTTCATCCGAAATGTCAGCTGGCCTGCAATCATCAAATTGATAAGTTACAAGGAAACATGTCTATTATTAATGTCAAAGTTGAAACCATCAGTAGAATGCAAATACTTAAAGCAAGACACTGATGAATAGGAGAGAGTTCAATCAGCTCTGGTAAGGAATATTTCAGTTCCACATTTTAATTTGTCATGACACACAATCGTGTCATACTTGTGAACACAAAGTATTCCTACACAACTTGACCGAGATTTTGAGTTTCTAGATGTTCCCCTGTGTTAAAATGTTAAGTTTTGCTGTTTTGCAGGGTTATATGATGTATATGGCCACTGCAGTAAATTGTGTTCTGGAAGAGATGAAAGAAAGGAGTGCCATCCAGGTCTGCCCTCCTGAAAGGCATCAAGTGAGTCACAAAGTCTCGCGTCTCCTGAAACACTATGATATGCCCTCATTTCATAGGCACTTGAGGGAGGTATACAATTTAACTCAGGACTCTGGTACAGAATTTGGTTATCAGAAATTGATTTAGGTCTGCCCTTATTTTATAATTTGTATATATGAACACTAATATTTTATAATCAACAGTACAAGAAAATGCCACACACTACATCCCTGATGGCGAAAGTAGTAAGAACATAAAATTGTTATCAACAAAATACTGCTGCAGCCCATTTCCATTTCTCAGTTTCTTTCCCACATTACTTTTAAGCTCCTGATAAATCAAGCTCAACTGAAACATGTGTCAACTTCCTGATGGTCTAAGGGTAATTTTGCCAAAGACAATAAGGAAGTTGATATTACTGTACTCCTCAGCCAAAGCCCATAACAAAAACAAATTGGAACAGGTGTTTTTGAGGAGATGACAAATCAATCAACTGTGAAAGTCAAATAAGTGCTTACTTAACCTTGACACAAATATTTATTACAACATGTATCTCCACTTACCACATATCAAAGGAAGAGAAATCCTCACTTGAGGCACCAAGTTTCCAGTAGTAAAAATTGTTAATTTTCTTTGTACACCATTAAATGGTAAATTATTACTTCTGAAGATGATTGGAACTTAGAAGACTATCAGAAACATTAAGAATGGATTTGGATCTCCCCAATATATGATGAATATCTGTCTGTAGAATAATGTTTCCTCAAATGGATCACGAGTTTTGAGATATTGGTGTTCAAAAAAATCCTGATGGCTTTTAAACACTAGAATTATTGTAGTCGAGGCAGTATGGTGCCTGGTTTATAATTTGTGGAATCCAAGTTCAAATTCACTTACTTCTAGTTATTTTTCAATTTTATTTTCAAAAATTATTGAGTATTATTTTTTATTTTATTTCAACTTCATTTACATACTTTTACTGTGTGTAATAATATTGAAAATGAAAATTTTTATTCAATATAGTGTCATTTCTTATCCTTTAAAAATCGTGTTTTCATTTCTTGTTAATAAATACACCGATTCATTTAGATACGCCTTTGTTAAAAATTTTATTACATCATCGCAAATTACAACGCAGACATCTTACCTCCTAGACCATGGTGTAATAATTCTAATTTCTAACAGCCATTGGGATTTTTTTGCATGCAAATATCTTAAAAACTAGGGTGTATTTGAATAAATGACCAACATATGAGGTGAATATCAATCAGCATATAACTGGGAGATCAAAATCTGTCCGTAACATATACGACTTTCATTGTTGGTACAATAAAAGAACACTTCATTCGATCAGCAATGTATCCACAAAATGAACTGACAACTTCATAAAAACAAGAGCAATGATATGCAGGGTCTCCCCCTTGCCACTGATGTGACACTAACAAGCTTGTAATTTTCAAAACTATTTGTTTCCCCTTTATGGACTGGTAATACTAAGGTGCTTTTCCAGTTTTCTGGAAAGGCACTGAAAATAGTATCTCATGGTATTGTAGTAACTGAGCGGCAAGTCACCACGGCCAAAGTTTGGATTCGTCTCTGATCAACCACTCTCCGATTAGTTCCTGAAGATATGTGGCCCTAGGATCAGAGTGACTACGTTCTGCCCACACTTAAAGCTAGTAATGAGCAGGAATCAGTGATACAAATGAAACTATGTAGTTGAAAGAATGGAGTGACTTTAATACTTCAGTAAAAATGGGCACATAGACATACACTTGAAAAATACTGCATAAACTAGCTCTCATAAAAGGAATCTCTTACTAATAAAAATCCTTCACTCGGAATATTCTTTCTAAGCCAGCCAGAGGGTATAACTTGCATTAGCCATTACCTAATAAAATCTGCATGCCGTATGGCGACGTGGTCCATCCTGGGAATCGGCGAATAGACTGCTACTGGAGGCTGCTCCAGACTGCGCTCTCCAGAGTAGAATCGTGGTGGGGAGAAGTCATGTGACCTAGTCCTATTCGTCTAAAATCCCTTGCCAAGGGCTTTCTGGGCTAACATGGTAGGGGGTCTGCTTGCCACGGGAAGTGACTTTGCCCAACCTTGAGCTCTGCTTCGTTGGGTGGAATTACATTACATAGCTGCAGCTTGAGAAAAATTATCCCGAGCGAAAGTTAGAATATATTATAGCTAAAATCTCTCAAAATACTACAGTATGATACATTACCATATCCTCCCATCTTTAATAGATCTGTAATTATAGTTCCCATGCAGGCTTTCTCTAGTTCCATCACAATTTCCTCAGGGCCCATTTCTTAATTTTTTAGTCTGCTGATGTGGAAAACTCCGATTTTCGCCCTCCTATCCACTAAAGGTCTCCACGTTCTCTATCCTTATCAACAATCATAAATACCTTCTCTTCCTCTTAAGTTTTCTAACATAGGTGTAGATATGTCTAGATGCATCATTCAATGGTCTCCCTGCATCCATAAATATTCCCACTCTGCTGCTATTACTCATTTAGTTGTGTCAAGTGTTCCTTACTGCCTTGCTATCACTAAATTCCATCGTGCTTTCTTACTCACCTCCCACACTTATTTTCTGTTTTAGAACAAACATTTTTACCGGTTTTTTGTCATCATTTTGAACTGTTTACACTTTTTCTCCACTGCACTGGTGCTATCCTTCCATATACTGAACGTTTCCCTGAAATCTCTCTTCAAAGAAGCATTTGCCTTTTTATAACTGTGCCAATTACCACATTCAGTTTTGGACAAGTTTGCTCAATCCTCTTATATACAACAGAACTGCTTCATGATCAATTTTTGCTTCCCCTAATCCTCCACAGTTATCGGACTTTATTACAAAGATGTTCAACATATTTTGTTTCCGTATATTCTGCTTCAAAGCCTCTTTCCCTCACAAATGCATTTGCAAATCTCTGTTCACTTGTGTTATTAATCTTATTCCCTTTCCTGTCCATGCCAAGTAAGTTTAAGCCCCTAATAATAACAATGATTCTGTGTTCAACTCTGAACATTAATTTAATTTCTCCCCAAGATCACCATCATGATGCTTGCAGAACATGAAATAACACTAATTTATTAATCTTCCATAAAACATACAGACCAAATGTCCATAAGCAAAATAGCGGTGAGAAAAGCAGAAATGGAAGGCAAATTTAGCAATTCCATTAACTGAAAATTAGCAAAAGGTGACAAAATGAACTAAATCCACGAGACTGCATAGAGGAGAGTGGGGGGGGGGGAATCACATAAAACAATATTGTTAATAATCCTTCTTATATATGATTAGTTAAGCTTTTAGGGAAAGAACTAAAAATCACATGGAATAAATTAAACAGGAACGATATCATAAATTGTTTCTAAGCATTGCCCCAAATTTAAAAAATGTATCAAACTACTGGATAATCAAATACTTCCAATGCCAAAATGAACTATAACTACAAAGAAAGCACGGCATTGGAAGTTCAAACCACTCAAAAAATTCACTGCTGAAAGTTCTGTGATTAAAAATTCTCTGAAGTGACAGTTTGCTTACTTGCGTGTCCAAATCGGTTTGCTGTCATTGAGAATTTCCCAATCCCAAACAGTTTTGTCTACTTTCTTGGTCTTTGGTTTATCTTCAGCCTTTTCTTCCTCTACTTTTGTGTCATCATCATCGTCATCAATATCATTCTCATTCTTGGGCTCCACTTTCTCTGCATCATCAGGAACTATTTCATCAACTTGAATGGTCTATAACAAAATAATGAAATAATCTAACTGATCATGGAAATCAAAATGAGGTACACTCCTATTAAGTTACTACAAAGCATACAACATAATCAATTAACTTAAAATTTCTAACACTTCGACGATAATGGCTGGCAATCAAAGTTATAATACAAAGTTCAAAACATCTCATACAAACATCTATATTTTAATCCAGGATCTACTTCTTTAAAATTGAATCTTAATGTCTCTAAAGCGGAGATAATAGTTTTCAGAAGATTTTTAATTTATGCAATACAGACAATGTTCTTTGAACTGTACCTTGTACAACATTTTGCCAAATACTTTTAAAATGTTTTCTCAATGTTACAGTTGTAGAACAGATGGAACTATAATTATGTTTGATGGCTAACAGCTTGCCAACTGAGAACAATAAAGCTGAGAATTTGTCTTAATTTGCCTTGCAAAATGGAAATATACATGAATAGAAGTTATATCTTCTATGACAGAATTAAAAATTTAATCCCATAAAGAGTTTCAGATATGACTTACAATGTGTAGCATATCTGGCTCTGATATCCAAATTTGTAAAAACTAAAAGCAGCTCTACATTAAGTAGCCTATTAAAGACGGTCACTAAGTTTCTTATTTAATATTTACCTTGCTCATCCACAGGTAAATTGGGAAGTTTATAAATTGTGAATATTTCTTGACTAAATTTTTAATTGTATCTTGCTCAACAAAATCATAGGCTTCTTCTTTTAAATGAAGGCTGAAAGCAGATGCACAAATATATGAAATGTGAAAAAACAAGAGTGCAGCTATTACAATTACAAGACATTAATTAACAAATGAGAGCAACATATATATACAAATTTCATCTTCTGTCACTTTTGAATAGATAAGCAATATACTATGGTATCCAAGCACCCCTTTTAGATACAAAAAAAAAACCGAATTACTCCACACTTCATGAATTCCAATTTGCAGTTTCTTTCTGAAACAAATTTAGTTTTCTCCATTGTTCAAAACACACTGCTGCCAGTTTTATAAATAAATTGGCTACAGCTAAAGCATTTTAAATTTTTACATTTAGCTATTATGCATAGCACACTTCTTTCTAACTCATTTTTTAAAATGATACCGGAAATGTTTCAATGTGACAAATAAATGTTCCCACAAGAACTTAAGCTGGCAAGATTAACTATCATAGTCGGCTGACTACTTTGAACATATGTTGTTACTTTTTAAAATGTTAATAAGCAAGCGTCTTTATGATCTCTGGTTTTGAGTGTTACATAAATCAAGAAATCACTCCAGCATTTGATTCTAAATTATTATCAAATAATAAGCAGTACCAATGTTTTAATGGCTTGTATTTTGAAAGTTATATGCCATAATATTTTACCATAATATGATTTAAGTAGTTCAGAAAAATATTCAATATCAAATGTGTAAGTATAAATCCTGCTAGTAAGGTCTCAAGCATGAATAGCTATCAGTGAAGGAGACAGTATTCTATTAACAGGCTTAAGGTATACATAGCCTGATAACTAGAGGGAAGCAGACATCTGTGCAAACTCTATGCATAACAGTGAAAGACATTTATATTTTAAGATACAACTTTTTCATCAGTTTCCTTATCAACTAATAAATTATAAACAAGAAATGTGGGAGCTGAAAATGGTGGAAGGAATGCATACCGCATTTTCATCGGAAGAGCTACAGCACCAAAATAAGGCTTACATTCCTTGAAGCTTCTTGCCTTGCAAAAACAAAAGCCACAGAGCAGGATTGCCAATCTTGAATCCAATGTGATTGAATTACCTAAGAAAATTTATATTACAAGAGCTACAGTAAGTGCCGAGTATTTCCAGTTAACTGAAGTAAGAGAAGATGATGAATAATTTGCCAAAAAGTTGAAAGAATTTAGATTTAAAATTTGTAAAAGGTAAATGTAGGTGGATGCAGAAAAGGGGGAAGATGGGTTTCTAGGGAAATTGCCACCACAGCAATCACAATTTAATTTAATTTAAAAAAAAACAACCTTTGCTTACAAAATTTTCATTTCGAGGCTTTCAGTACTTCAAGAATGTTGGAGAATCTAATCACTGATTTTCCTCAGGTAACACAGGACAAATACATTCCATATTCAAGCATACCCTGTGTCAGTTATAAAAGGGGAGACAAGATTGTATCACTTGAAAATAGATATGGAAGTACCACAATTTTAATATTCAAGTCTCGGGACTGTTCACGAAGTCAAGTATATTTACAACTAATGCAGGGGCTGTGATTGTTTTAGATGACACTTGAAAAGAATCTCTCAAAACAGGATCATATATTTGTAGTGGTAAGTTCTGGAAAGAGTAAAATGACCACACCTCCCAAGTGCTAGAAGGCAGACAGAAGTTAACACACCCGATTGCCAATTATGTCAGTGGAGAACAGGTTGATGTACATCCTGTCCCAAGATTATTCGGAGAAAGAACTAGGTTCCCCTCCCCCTTTACTAATCAGAACCCATTAGCAGGAACATTAAAAAAAAACCATATTAGTGTCACAAAACAAATATGAACAACAAAAACATTAGAGGAATTTACAAAACTGATCTCTAGTGATGAAACGCAAAAATCATCAAATCTAAAGTGCAGACATATTTTGCATAGCATCATTTCAAAAATTCTGAAATCTCTCTTACCCTTAGGAAACATGAGGTTTTCTGTGATCATGTACGAGATGCCATGGTGAAATAAAAAGACAAAATGGACTTGAAAACGTTACAGGAATTTGAATATTGTGCAGCACAGTTAGAACAAGACAATTTTTTTACTGCTGAAAATTTATCTACAGCTTGTTGACATCTGAGTCATTAGAGGCTGGAAAGGACTGGGGGCAAGGAACAGGAACGAATTGAGTCATGGTCTCTCTAAGGAATCATCCCAGCATTTGCCTGAAGTGATTTTGGGAAACAATAGAAAGTCAATACTGGAATGACCAGATGGGAATTGAAATTTGCGTCCTATCTCATGTGAGGCCAAAGTGTTGCTACGCAATGGAAACTGTGCTCTGTCATGTCTTAAATGTAAATTTTGCTCTAGAATGTTACCAAGCAAATTATACACAAATTGTTCAATTTTTGTCACTCTGTAAATTTCGCTCTTACAATACATTTTCACAGAGGAAAATAGATAAGTTCTACAAAATTTTAAAACAAAATGATGAGACAATAAAATTCTCATCCTGCATCCACTGAAAAAAGAAAAGACTCAACATAAAAGTTCGACTGGTTTGATGCAATCTTCCATCCTTTCCTACTCTGTGCTAACCTCTTCATTTCTACATACCCCTTACAGCCCACGTCCTCAATTATCTGTTTCATATATTCTAATCTCTGTCGTCCTCTACAGTTCTTACCTTCGACTATTCCCTCCACTAACAAATTAACCAATCCAGCATGTCTCAAAATATGACCTACCAGCCTGTCTCTTCTTTCCGTAAGCTTCTTCCACAAACTTCTTTTCTCACCCATCATTTCCAAAACTCGTTCATTTCTTACTTTGTCTGTCCACATAATTTTCAGCATTCTTCTGTAGCACATTTCAAATGCTTCAATTTTCTTTATTTCCGGTATTCCTAAAGTCCATGTTTCGCTACCATAAAGTGCTGTGTTCCACACAAAAAGTTTTAAAAAGTTCTTTCTAATTCCTAGATCAATATTTGAAACTACAAGGTTTCTCTATTTCATGAAGGCTCTTTTCGCTAGTGCAATTCTGCTTTTAACATCATTCCTGCTTCGTCCATTGGTTGTAATTTTACTTCCCAAGTAACAGAATTCACTTCTCCTATTGCATCTGATCCTATTTTTATATTTAATCTACTAGTATTGGTATCATTTCTGCTACATTTCCATCACTTTTGTCTTGCTTTGATTTATATTCATTCCAAAATCTTCCTTCAGTATTTTGTTCATGCCATTCAGCAACTTCTCAACATCCTCAGCCCTCTCTGCTAACAAGAAAATGTCATCAGCAAATCGTAGCATACTGATTTTTTCTCCCTGAAACATGGAAATTTTTCTTTGACTTTCTTCATTTCTTCTTCTACATACAAGTTGAATATTAACGGGGATAGACTACAACCTTGTCTCACACCCTTTTTAACCGATGCATGTCTCTCGTGATTCTCTACTTTTATTATAGCCACTTGATTCTTATATAGTTTAAAGAGTATTCTTCTATCTCGATACTTTAGACCTGACTTCTTTAAAATTTTGAACATCTTGTCCCACCTAACATTATCAAAAGCTTTTTCTAAATCAACAAATGCCATAAAAGTATCTTTGTTTTTCTTGATCCGCCCTTCTAGTATTAATCTTAAAGACAATTGCTTCCCTTGTACCACGATTTTTCCTAAACCCAAGCTGATCTTTACCTACTATCTCTTCTACTACCCTTTCCATCCTTCTGTATATTATTCTGGTCAGTAATTTTGAAGCATACGATGCTAGACTAATGGTGCGATAATTCTCACATTTGTCGGTTTGTGCTTTCTTTGAAAGTGTGAAGATGATATTTTTATTAAAATCAGTTGGAATTTCTCCTGTTTCATAACTTTTTGATATCAGCTTGAATAATCTTTGGATTCCTTGCTCTCCTAGGGATTTAAGAAGTTCTGCAGGAATCTCATCAATTCCAACAGCCTTATTTGCTTTCAAGTCATTCAGAGCTTTATTAAATTCTGTCCTCAAAACAGGATATCCTAAGTCATCAATGTCGACATCACCTTCCTTTTCCATTATACTATTGTTCAAGTCGTCCCCAACATACAGTTTCTCAATGTATTCTTTCCATCGGTTAGCTCTATCCTCTGAGCTTAAAAGAGGTTTCCCATCGGCAGCTTTAATGTTCATACCTCTTTTCTCCATTTCTCCAAAATTCTGTTTTATCTTTCTGTAGGCAACATCTATTTTACCTATGACCATTTCCTTTTCTACTTCTTCACACTTTGCTTGTAGCCATTTTTCTTTTGCTATTTTGCATTTCCTATTTATTTGATTTCTAAATTGTCTGTACTGCTCTCTTCCTGAGCATTTTTGTACCTTCTCCTCTGATCCATCAGCTCCAAAATTTCTTCTGTGATCCAAGGTTTTCGGGCAGCTTGTTCCCTAAAGCCTAATGTTTCTTTACTAGCTTTCAATATTTTGGCCTTTAATGCATTCCATTCGTCCTCGGTTGAGCTCCTTTCAGAGTTATTTCTTAGACCCAAGTCTACCATTTCTGCAAATTTTTCTCTCGTACATTGTCTCAATTTATTCACTTCCAGTCTGTTCTGCTTATACTGCTTCCTTATTCACCTAAATTTCAGCCTGCACTCCATTTTATCAAATTATGGTCAGAATCTATGTCTGCTCCTGGGTACGCAATAAAGTCTAGAACTTGATTCCTGAAGCTCTGTTTGATCATGATATAATCTAGCTGATATCTGCCTGTATCCCCAGGACGTTTCCAGGTGTATATTCTTCTTGCATGGTTCTTAAACAGTGTGTTTGCCACAACTAGCTTATATCTTTCACAAAATTCTAGCAACCTGCTTCCTCGCCGATTTCTTTCTCCTAGACCAAAACTTCCTACAGTATTCCCCTCTTTTCCTTCTCCTACTATTGCATTCCAATCACCCATGATTATTAGATTTTCCTCCACTTTCACATATTGGATTAATTCTTCAATTTCAGCGTATTTTTTTCTATTTCTTCGTCATCTTCCTGTGATGTTGGCATATACACTTATACTAATGTGGTTGGGACGGGCTTAGTTTCTAACCTCATCAAAATAATCCTGTCACTAAACTGTTCATAATAACTCGCCCGTTTCCCTACTTTCTTGTTCATTACAAATCCTACACCAGTGACTCCATTGACAGCTTGTGTGCTAATTATCCTGTGTTCCCCAGACCAGAAATCCTGTGCATCCTTCCATTTAATCTCACTAATACCAACAACATCTAACTTCAGTTGTTCCATCTCCCTTTTTAAGTTTTCTAACCTACCTGCCCTATTCAGACTTCTAACATTCCACGCTCTGACTCGTAGAATGTTTCTATCCATTCTGACGACTCCTCCCTGAGCAGTCCCCACCCGGAGATCCGATTGGGGTACTATTTTACCTCCGGAATATTTTACCCAGGAATAAGCCATCATGATGTATGTAATTTGAGAGGATTACATGTCCTCAGGATACCCTTTGGGTCTTTAATGCAGTGGTTTCCCGTTGCCTTCTGCATCCCCATGCCATTGATCATTCTGATTCATCCGCCTTTAGGGGTAGTTTCCAACCCCTAGGGCAAGAGGATGCCCTGAAACGCTCCCCACTCTTCCGCCCTCCTTTCGGAGGCCGTTGGCAAGCAGTAGGCGATTCTTTATACCACTAACAAAAAAAAAAAAAAAAAAAAAAAAAAAGAATGCTGTACAGTTGAGAAATTAAAAAAATAGCTGTGGGTACTATTAATAAGCTACACAGAAGGAATCAACCATTTTTAATCATTATTATTATTTGTGTCAGTTTGCCTTCCTGACTGCAAGGCAGGTTTCATGCAAAAACTACTGGTCCGATTTTGATGGGAGTTTTCATTTATTGTACAGCTCATAATGCCACTGGTAAAATGGTATGATTCATTTTGATGTGATGTTGAAAAGCAGGAAAATTAAAAAAAAAATGCTCCCAGTTTTCCTTTTAAAACGATTCCTGCAAAATCTACTGGTCAGATTTTGATGGGGTTTTTACTAATGTACAACCAATGGTTCTGTGGGTAAAATAGGGTATGATTCATAGACTGATATTTATGGTGAAGCTCTGGAAAAAATAGAATTTTTTTTAAGTATCTTGGAGGGCTGTTGAATAAAAGGAACATTGTTGAAAGGGGTTTCCAGGAAGGATACTAGCAGGAATATGTGTTGTTTTATAATGGGAAAAAATATTTTAGTTAAAATTGTCAGGAGCAAAAAAACTAGTGACAAGACTATAATGCAGCTAATATTATAGTATGTCAAAATATAAACTGTAATCAAAGATTTGAAAATGGGATTCTAAAATATATTTTTTGAGCAGCTGAAGACAGACGACTGGAGAAGCAGAAAAAAATAAGAGAGCTGAGAGTGTTTTACCAGCTGTCAGATATTATAGTCACTATGACAAAAGTACAAAAGTCTGGGATCTCAGCGATGTGACAGAAGAATATTTTGAAGGGAAAACACCACACACAAGACCAACATTCAAGTGACCTGACGAAGTTAAGGACATCAAGGGGAGACATATTCCAGGAGAGGAGAGCGCTCATTGGCTAGTTGGCGAGGCACTGGATTGACAATAGTCTGTACTGCCACTGCAATAAAGGTACCTCAAATTACATTCACTTTCTCAAAGTAGTTTGCTCTAATTCATCTACCCCAACCACTGTTCCTCCAAAAATTAAGCACGCAATTGTGAAAGTATGGAAGGTTACAAGAAATCTTTTAAAAGGTAAAATTTTTCTCATTTTAGTAAAATGATTAGTATTCACAGTAATAGTAAACTTGTGAAACTGAGTCAAACAAGCAAATAAATTGAAGCTTAGTGAAAAGGACTTATCACTGGATAAGAAACCAATTCTCTTAACATACCTGACTTGTGTTCCTCGTTTGAGTGTATCACCACGAGGATCCTCAACAATACTGAAACTTCCAGCATCAGATTCCCAAATATATTGCTTGTCATCATTATGTTTAGTTGTCACAACAACCCTATCAGCAACTGAAAGAGACTTTTCCCTTCAGTAACAGAATGAGATGATTGGGTAGAAATATTAAAAATAAACAGTATCAAGTTACCTAGAAAAGAAGAATAGAAACCAACACCAAATTGACCAATCATATCATTTAAATCTTGTGTTGTCGTAGAAGCATCCTGCATTTTGGTAAGAAAATCTGCAGTTCCTGATTTAGCAATGGTACCAAGATTATTTATCAAATCATTCTTTGTCATTCCTATTCCAGTATCTGTTATGTGGAGTACATGGTTTTCTTTGTCAGCCTGCAAATTTCATCATACATCACAATCATCATTTTATATCATTAGATTATTAGATTAAATAAACAAATAATTACTACTTATTTTAATCTGTGGCTGGTAGTTAAGATACTGTCTTACCTTTATTTTTATACTTAATTCATTTGTAGCATGCAGAGCAGAATTATCAGTCAGTGACAATAAGCGTATCTTGTCCAGGGCATCTGATGCATTGGAAATGAGTTCTCGTAGGAAAATCTACACATAAATGAATCAACAGGTTAAAATATATTCTGAGAAAGAGTAATTTTAAATACAATACAGATATTACTTACTTCTTTATTCCTGTATAGCGAGTTAATGATCAATTTCATCATACGATTCACTTCTGCTTGGAATGCAAATTTTTCTGACTTTTCTCTAAGTTCCTTCACTTGTGCCACATTCAGACCATCTAGTTTAATCGCCTCCTCTTCCCTTTTAACAACTTCATCATCTAAAAGCACATTTTAAGATATAATTAAAAGGCAAAACTCTATAATATTATAATGATCTTAAATTTGAGATCTCTCATCTAAACAAATATTTACCAAGGATTAGAGTTTAGTGGATTATATAATTCTTCTTTAAAGGCTGTATCGTAACTTTGTAGTGTTTTAGTTTTATATTTCCTGGTTTTTACTTCATCCTTTCTACGAGGGCCATTCAGAAAGTAACCTCCGATCGGTCACAGTGCGGGTGGTGGGGGTAGTCGCGACACCATCTGTGCATTCACGCACTCAGCAGGTCAGTCGGCATCAAGCCGTGGTCGAGTGAACGTCGTACCTGCGCTAGTTTAGTTTTTGTGGCAGTTTGAAATGTGTGCTGCAACAGAAAACCCCGCCAAATGTGAAGTGCGTGCTGTCATAAGGTTTTTTACAGCCAAAGGATATTCTGCAGCAGCTATTCATCGTGAGCTTTGTGCCGTGTATGGACCAAGAGTTATGAGTGAAGGAGTTGTCCGTGAATGGGTACGTTTATTTAAAAGTGGACGAGAAAACGTTCATGATGAAGAGAGGAGTGGTAGACCATCATTGGTGACTGACGAACTCGTTCAGACAGTTGAAGCAAAACATTCGTAAAAATCGACGTTTCACAATGTCGGAGTTGTCTACTGTTTTTCCGCAGATTTCTAAGACTCTCTTGTACGAGATAGTGACAGCAAGATTGGGTTACCGTAAGTTCTGTGCACGATGGGTGCCCAAAATTCTTACCGACCACCACAAAACTCAAAGAATGGCCTCTGCATTAGACTTTCTGTCACGTTATGAGGACGAAGGAGAACCATTGTTAAACAGAATCGTGACCGGTGACGAAACCTGGATTAAGTACGTGAACCCTGAGACAAAAGAACAATCAAAGATGTGGGCACATTCAAATTCGCCTACCAAACCAAGAAAAGCCTTGCAAGATTTTTCTGCCAGAAAACTGATGGCAACGGTGTTTTGGGATGCCAAAGGGGTGTTGTTGGTTGAATTCATGGAACGTGGGACAACCATTAATCAAGACGTGTACTTCACGAAACACTAAAAAAACTTACGACGGGCTATACAGAACAAACGCCGTGGTATGCAGACTTCCGGTATCGTTTTTTTTGCACGATAACGCCCGTCCTCACTCTGCTAGCAGAACAACGGCCCTTCTCGAGTCCTTCAAGTGGTACGTTATCAACCATCCACCTTACAGCCCAGATCTGGCGCCAAGCGATTATCACCTCTTCATGCATATGAAGAAATGGCTCGGGTCCCAGCGGTTTGATGACGACGAAGAGCTCAAAGATGCGGTCACAGGCTGGCTCCAGGCACAAGCGGGTGATTTTTATGCAGAAGGAATTTCAAAGCTTGTGAAGAGATACGATAAGTGATTAAATCGCTATGGAGACTATGTAGACTATGTAGAAAAATAGTGCAAAGATGTAGTTTTAAGATGTATATATTAAAATATTTTTATTTAACTTGGTGTATTTTTTTTAAATCAACCGGAGGTTACTTTCTGAACGGCCCTCGTATTTTTAAACAAGTGCAGAACAATATCTGTGCATTATTAAGGAGCAATAGAACAAAAGAAATTTTTATTTTCAATGCTACATCCAAGAGGAAATTTGATTAATTGCAAAATATTGATACATTTAAAAACACAGGAGCAATAAAATAAATAAAAGTATGTATATTAAAATCTCCATTAATCATTGAATGATAAATTTTGCATTTCACTAGAAAAGACAAGAAGAGAGCTACCAACATTGATCAGTTACGATGGTAAAAGATGTTTTGGAGAAGACTGCCACCATAAAGTAGCAATGATCTATGGTGCTCCAAGGAAATATTCACAAACACTTGTTGGTGTGGAGTCCAAGAGATTATCATAAACCAAGAAGAAGATCACCAGACCTATGGGACAAAGTGTGCTCTACCTGGAGAAAATGATTAAAGTTCTATATGGACTCTTCTCAAGACTGAATTGGGAGAAATAAAAACCACAATCATTCATATTTTGCTTGGTAATACTTGTGATAGAAGCCCAGTGTTCACAGATTCTACATAATCAAAATATTTCATACATTATTCTTTGTTAGATGTTTTCATCTCTTACCAAGGGTAGGTAAGTTAGTATGCCACCTTTGCTAAGGCAAGTACCGAGTTTATTTACCCCAGCAAAATTATATTTAATATTGTTTACCAGCACGTTTCGTAGTATCCATGTAATTAACCACAACGAATATAATTACACATTACATTTTTAATTATGCAGTTCAAGGAATGCACTAAAAAAGTATCAAGGAACATGTTTATTCAAAAGTAAGAGCATCAAGCATATACCAAACACTAAAAAAAAAAATCTACCTACATGCTTTCATCGGTAATAATGCGTAACAGTTCTGCATGTTACAATTTCTACATGGTATACACACACTATTCTTGCAAAATGTACAAAATATAAGAGAACGAAATGAGTAGCTTGGAAAAATATAAAGGCGCAAAAATGTAACGGAAGAGATTTCGATTTCTTGTACCTGACAATCTAGTGAAAGAGAGATATTTATTGGCAATACCACATTGCAAAGAAATGCTTTTGCAAAAGCCATAAATGACAATTAAAATAAGCTTCTTAGCTGCAACAAATCTGCAAAATATATTTCAGGTAGCAAGTCTATTCCTTTGCTAACAGAGGCATAAGCAATAATCTCTCCCTCTTTCCACCATTACAAAGTTACAATGGTTAAACACAACAATCATGATTCAGAAGTTGAAAAGGTTCTCACGATCCTTGCATTTTAAAAACTTATTCCTATTGAAATACTGTATCAGCTTGCTGTATAAACTCTTTCACATTATTTTTACTGGTTCTACTGAAGCATAAGAAACCAACTGTACTGTTTACTTATACGTACATGCTGACTTATTACAGATACTGTTTTTCTCAGATTTGTTCAAGGTGATAGGGAAATCTTTACTTTCTTCCTCTGTCCTTTCTTCTACATCATAACCTGCTCTCTTAACTCTTTACATTCACAAAAATAATTTTTACTACTTGTTTCCTGTCACTCTTGTTTATAGCTGACCTTATATTAAAATTTTTAACAGTATTTTTTCTTCTTTTTTTACAACCTCTTGCATTTCAGATTTAGTTTCTTACAGACTGATTTTGTTGATCGTTTGTCTAGGTACAACACAGTTTTCTTTCCGACAGATTCCATAATTTTCACTTTACAAATCCTACTTTTTTAAACATTTACCAAATGCACTTTTCTGATTAGTGCTTCATGCATTGGCATGTGATCATAGTTCTCTATTTACAAAATGCAAAATGCTAAAATCTTGTTTTAACACTCAGAACAATTCTTTAGTTTTTTCGTCATCAACAGTAAAATAACCTTTATATTGAGCACAGAAGAATGACAACAGAGCGTAGTCAATCAAAAACTTTTAATTTCTCGAACAGCCAAAGTAAGGAGAGGGATGAAGTAAAATTTAACTCATCAGTTAAGCTTAGAACACTACTTACAATGAAAAACTGTAGAATATAAAGATATTAAGGTAGAAAGTGATTTCACGTTTGGGCTAAATAAATATATGGAAAATCAGCAATTTTAGACTTATCTTATGATTTGGGGGTAAAACCTTACCTGTGACTACAGGAATTACTCATCTTGATTACCACTCAGTGAGTGGCAAACAGCTTAAATTTGTATTCCAAAATAAGGACAACAAGGCAAAATTTCATGTGTTTGCTAAACTGGCTGATCTTTAGGAACAACAGAAATTTTAGGAATGTAGAATCACCTAGACCAGTGATGTTAAGGTACAAAAATAGTTTGTATTGTTTCAAGAAAAGGGTGTACAGCAGTCACTCTTACGATGGGACATAACAGGCAGATCAATCATATTCATACTATAAGAGCGTGAATATAAAAACAGTTATGCTCATAATGTCTTTATCTACTGTATCGGCTGTCATGTTGAATTACTACATTATCTTTGTCAAAAAGCATTAGCCCCAAAGGAAGTAGTTCTGGTGGTATCATACACTTCAGTGTGAAAATAGCAGCAAATCTCATGGCTTCCCCCTGTTCAAGATAAGAAGGCTGAAGACAAAATGAGCTAATATAAAAAATATGTGCCTTCCTCTTGTATCACTCCTTTCAGTATCTATGCATTAATACATATAATCTTAAAAGAATTTTTGGTTAATTTATATTTGGCACAAATAAAAATGGCAATTTTATTCATGCAGAAGAATGCAAAGAAGGAAACAGCCAACAAACTACACATTTACATTGTGTGAAATATCAGACCAGTAGATACTTCTGTTGCATTCCTTCAACCTCACTGTCAACACAGTTTTTGTAACCTACTGCATGTGAACACAATGGAGACAACAAAACTAATTTTTATAAAAAAAAATTCATTATGTTACCTGTTCTTGATGCTTCTCTGCTGGCACCCAAATCTGGAGCAACTGTTGTATCATCTCCACCAGCTTCATTTTCCGCACTGCACATACCTGTTAACATGAAACCATGTTCAAATACCAATAACGATTCCCCTAGCTGCATTCCCAAATACAACAAAATGTTCCAACAGCATGCCTAGATGCCAAATAATGGATATTCAAAATGTCTTGTAGAAGAAATACATTTGGCATCTTCCAAAATTAGTTAATCAGTGACATTACACTTTAAACATGCCAACAAATAAAATTATCCTTGTATGTGGTAAATTGGAATGAAGCCATGATTGGCACACAAGTATTATTACAGTGTATCATGCTTATGTAACTCATTTACTCTCAGTTGAACCCAATTAGCAGTAACAAGGGCACTGAGCAGTGATATAAAAACTATTTCCAAGATCTGGGGGCCCATTTCAGTGAACAAAACAGGATGTGTGCTCTGAATGAAAAATACGTTTCTGCCACCATAAAAGGCAGATAGTACAGCAAAAAATATTCAGGGATTACTGGAGATTGCAATGCCACAAGTAATTTGTGTTATAATACTGCAGTAGTCAAACAGCAAGACACCACTTTCCGAAGTAGTTTTAGCGCTGTCATCTTGGTCTAGGGTGTATTACAACCTAATTAATGTTTGAAAATAATACATCTTGTGGTTGATTACTTTAGTATTATTACGTCATTATGAAGCAATGCTGTGGTAATGGAATCGCAATCTGTGGTAGACCCAATATACCAACTATGGCAAAAACCGTGAGACTCATGATACAAAATTGCAGTGCAGTCTGGAAACAGAGACAGGAATTTATGATACAGCCATTAGAAGGCAAGACAACCATGTTTGGATATAAGGAAACATCAGGAATTTTCAAACTGATGCTTCACAACACAAGGCAACCGACTATTCAGTGTGAATCAAGATATAGATAATTTAATACAAGGTTTCACAATAAGCTTCATGCAAAAGTATAATAATCCAATGAAAATTGAAGACTTGGTTGTTATTTGGATTGTATACCGATTACAAATTTAAGATTTATACTTTATGGAAAACTTCTAAAGAATGTTTTTGAATTTAACTCCGCCTATTAACAGTTTTTTTTTTTTTTATTAATTTTCTTTCACCATACGTGTTCCACCCTCTTGGAGTGGGGCATCATCAGTGCTGGCTATAAATGTATACATACTGTCACAATTATATATGCATACATGATCAAATATTATATACGTATTCATCCTACAACGTTGTAATGTCTGTATACTATTATCTTTATTCCTTCAACTATTATTCTACATAGTGTTTTCATATTAAAAAAAGCAAATCACCTCTGGTGAAAGAACATTAATAAAAAACAGTTGTTAATAGACTGAGTTTAATTGGAAAACATTTATGCAACAACTGTGGATCATGGCCAACAACAAAGTTATCTGTAAAGAAACTCTGAGGACTCTTACAAAAAAAAAAAAAACACTAAACAATGATACAATTATTTTAGAGATCAACAGTCAACTTTTACTGAAGTCCAAATGTTTCATTAACAAAAGGCTTTCAGTTACATGGGTGATATGTGCTTACTCATCTTTCTACCTCAAATATTTGTACTGTCCTTACGTAATTGTATTATAATCTTGCCCATCTGCAACAACGATAAGGGAGCATCCATAAACTACATGGCTCAGTCAGAGGGGGCAGGGGGAGGCTGGAAAGCTACACTGGGCCAAATGGAAGGGGGGGAGGGATTCCGAGCCAGGCCACGTAGCTTAATTACCTCCATATGTAATTTACGATAGCCTGACAAGAGAACACGGTACAAAATTCCTTCTGGAATCAATAGGGGGGAAAATCTATGTGCTACTCGCACACGTAGAGGGGGAGGTAGAAACAAAAGCCATGTCAGGCTACATGGGGAGTTCACAGGAGGCTAAAATGTAGTTACGTGGTTTATGGATGCTCCCTAATTAAAGATGTTAAATTCTCCAACTTTACCAATTAAAATTCCCAAGAATGTGTGTTCCTCCACAAGTTGTAATTCAAGAATGGAGTAATTACATGTAGCCAGCACTTGCCTGGAAATTTGTACCAATTTTCTGTCAACACAGAGCAATTCTTCATTTAAAAAATCTGAAAATACTAGGGTAGACAACCTATTCAAACTAAATACAAAGAATATTAAGAACTGCATTTGAAATGAAACTTAAAAAAGAGCTAAGTATAATAGGAATCAGTTACACTAATATGATGGTAACAGATGAGCAATGTCCAACAAGGAAAGCACTCAAGGATTTTAATGGAAAATTTTAAGGTGTTCCCATTCTATATGTACCACACAGTACAGTAAATCAACTATTTCCAACTACTAGTTAATTTGCTTTTTGTACAAGTGTGTCCATTTTCTTTTTTCCTCCTACCACCTCTGTCACCACCTTGGCTCAGTCCTCTATCAGCCATCTGTCCCTTGGTCTTCAACTTGGCCATTTATATTTAATATTCATTTTGTGAATTTTCCTTGGCATTCTCTGCTAATACGTTCCCTTAATATGCCCATACCATCTTATTCTGGCCCTTTCTATCATTTCTTTTGGAGGGTTCCTCTTTCACCATGTCTAATCCTTTTGTTCCTTATTCTGTCCATTGTTATAACATCTATTCTGCCTGAAAATGTTATGCTGGCTAAGGAATTCTCTAAAAATCTCGTGCAAAAACTGTATACCCTTTTGGCTCATCACTTTCAGCATCCCTTGAAAAAGTACAAAATATAGTACACATTACCACATTACTTAGATGATATATCTATATATTAATACGCTAAGCGAAAACTTTGGAAACATTTTTCAGAATATTGCGCGCACGGAGAAGTGTGAGATTTGGCATAGTTAAAGTTTATATGGGGAAGAAGTGCATAAAGCCAAAATTTACATATAATATGTGTTAAAAATACATTAAATAAAATAAAATAAATCATTCGTTGTATACATTCAATTGTTTTTAAGAGGCAACGACACGTAGGGATGTCTGTAATCTTTGGTCAACAGTAAAAAAAAAAAAATAATAATAATAATCATAAGCATAGTTAAAACATGTTACAGATACATTATTAAATGAAAAATAAATTCGGGAACGTGTGTGTGAGTGAAATTGGATCGGAGCCAACTATGTGACGTGTATTTCCAGCATTGAGATACTCTGTGGTCTTTGGTGAAACCAAAGAGTCGAGCTTAATCTCTGAATTTACATAGAAGCAACATTTCGAAACGGAGAATATTCGGAATTCATTAAATCGTGATTTAGATATACGATGTTACAATGATGCAGATCAAATTGATGTAGCTGTAATATGATGGTGAGCCACCATTTGAACGAAATCTGGTAGTTAAAAAAAAAGTTAGTACATGAATGGCAGCAAAGTCATTATATACTGAGTTTAGCATCACGTTGGAACCTACAAATATTGTCCTGTCGGTCTGAAATTTGGTACACACATTCCTTAGGCGATAATATATGATTTAAAGTGTATATCGTAAGCTTCGAATATGTTGAAATGAGGAAAAATGTGGGTAGATGCATACATGTTATTACGCAAGAAATACACGTTCATAGCTGTTGACATTTATTCCACGTGTTTTTAAGTCTTCATTATGGATAAAAACTGCTTTCCACATGCAAATAGAAAATCATGTAACAGTTACGATTTCTCAGTGCGGGCTGACATATTGTTTTTCAGTGCTAAGATATATTGCATGGCGTCTACCGTAACTAATAGCAGTTGTGGTTAGGTTGAAATGCAGCCTGGACCTTAAAATTAAGAGTAAGAAACACACAGAAATAATATCGACATGTAATAACGTGTATTTCTTGCTTAATAACATGCGTGCATCTACCCACATTTGAAGTGATTTTTCCTCATTTTCACGCATTCGAAGCTTACGTTGGAATGTATGTACTAAACTTGATACCGATAGGACAATTTTTCAAACGCAATAGAACAAATTCAAAAAACTATTTGCAATAATTATTACTCTGTTACAAAAAGTAATAATTAACTAAATGAATTATGGTCGAATTTCGACCACTGGGCGATCTCTAGTAAAGAAACAATGTACATTACACACAGAAAATAAATGGGGAAATTCAAACTAGGGACATACGCAACAGTTATAGTTTATACTCTGCAAAAATACATTGTTTCCTGTTGATTTTTAATATATGTTATGTGGCTCAAATTAGAATGATCCCTGGACCACCAGCATGTGTATAGTAACTAGCAAGCATTACAAAATCAACACTCTGCATAGCACACTGAATATATTACATCTAGTGTTTATATGACACTCTTACTGACCATTACAGCTTACACTGCATCCATTATTTTAATAATACACGTTTGTTGGCTCCCTTATAAACTTAATATTGAACACGGCCTATGGAATGTCTGTATGAAATTTCAGGTTCAAATGGCAACTGCTTCTACACTTTAACAGGTTAGTCTAACTCACTTTAAAATAAAGATACAAAGAGAACAGAAAACACCATTTCTAGCAATCTTCACAGATATCTTTATGTTGTCCAATGAAGTTCAAAATTATTACAGTCAACTCTTTACCAAACTGAGCACTGCATGAAATGACAATTTTTCATTAGATTATTGGTATGGTCAAATCTCTTTATTCACAGTTCGATTATTCACGTTTTAAGTATTCCCGGATAATATAATATAACAACATCTTATTATGGCTTATTTATGGCTGAAAATTTCATTGTTCATGGATCCAAAACTACATTATTGTAATTGCATACCTATTATATACTAGTTGACAAAATGCAATAAAATATTCTTTGACTTATTGCTACCTCAACCACCATCTCAATACATTTGAAACACTTGTTCGTTGACAGAAGCACTCTAGTTACACGCACCATTCTGACTTTTGATAAATCCTGCCCTTTGTCTCATTACTGCAATTTGGTTATTCATCACAATACATTATTTTTCAGTGAAAACCTGTGTCTTTCCAGTTCCTTACTTGACTAACGCAATCACTGGGACTCGTCAAGGAATTGTCGTTCTGGTCTGAAAACTGTTGCATATGTTCCTTTGGTGATACTATTTAATATATATTGCTCTTAGAACTGTAAAATATATAGATACCTCAAAAACTTCATTCAAAAAGTACCATGATGCTATTCTGCGAGTGACTGGGAGTAGCATTATAGCAAAGTATAATGATCATGCACACATTCTTTGAATGATATTATTTGGGAATATGTTGCTATCAAAAGAATAAATATGGAAACAATTAAACGCTGAAAAAAAAAAACAACAACTTTGAACCGTAAGCGAACGTTAGTTACCTCATTTACGTACACACATGTGACGTCCAATGATAATAGGTATTAAACTGTTAAGAAACCTATCCAGCATGTTATGTCGGAGATGTTAATATTCTACAGCATTTATCACAGTAGGTTGCGGTAATATTAACATATCTTATGTTGAAAGTGTGGCAATATCCTCGTTTCAGCATTAGGTCGAAGGAATTTAGCTTTTATAGTTGACATGCAGCCTGTACCCAAATGGCGTTTGGTTCTTTTTGTTAAAGTATAATTCACTAGAAATTTGGATTTATTAAACAATTAAGTTATCATGATTTTCAAGCAGAATCATTAGTGGCACCAGTGAATAGGTTGGAATGTAGCCTGGACCAAAATGGACATGGATGTTTCTTTTTGTAGCTTAATGGAATTTAAATTTTTTTCTAATAAAGCTAAGTTGGTTTAGTTTTCGTCGTCGTTTATCATTGATGCATGTAATAATAGTATCGCTAGAAGTCGCATATGACAACAAATGGCATCCTCTCATCGTTTAGTGTGTAATGTTACAGCAGTTTTTTTATTATTATTTTGCATGAAGTTGGTGCATTATACACTATCTTGATGGGTATAATAGAAACATATTATTAATAATACACTCTAAGGAACGATGGTGTTATCACTACACATCGCTATATGCCTTCTCCCAGTCACTCGACACCTTACGTTACGGCATTTTTCGAGTGGAATATGAGAGGATGGATATATTTTACAGCTCTAAGAGCATAATATCACCCAACGAACGTGTGCAACAGCTTTCAGACCAAAATGACATTCCCTGATGAGACCCAGTCATTGTGCCATCACCCCTTACTTTATTACACATTTGCTATGTTGACTAAAAAGAAATTAGTTGCCATTGTGAAGAAAGAATTTTGTTACTAAAAGTAAAAATAGAAATGTTTGACTGTGTGTCTTGTTTCTTTTAATATCAATTAATTAAATGCATTATCAATAAACAAATCAGGAGACAAAGTAAAGAATTCTATTGCTTCAACCTCACTATCAGCAAAAACTGTTTGTGATCCACTGATTGAAAAAATGGAATCTGCATTAACAATATGGATCGAAGATGTCTTTACATATATTTCAAAGAACCTTAGAGTGAATATTTGGATAGAGGATTTCAAACATCAGAAGGTTGGTTTAATACGTTCAAAGTGTGACAGGTTATCCATAGTATCAACACTGAAACACATATACCTGATAATCCAACACAAATTCCAATTCCATATTCATGGTTTATGTATTCCCAACACATTTACAGAACATATCCCCCACAAATAAGGACCTTTGATTGTATTATCAATTGTGATGGAGCTAATGCCCTGGTAGCAATTTCCCTACTTACAATTCATGGACTTTTTCACTTTAAAGTCCTTAATATATATTATTCATCACTTCTGCATGTAACTAGCCCCAGTCCCTAATACTGCTACCAACAAATATAAACTTTCCTAATTCTACAAACAAATCACTTGCACAGAACATTTGTACAAAACTTTCCACTGTAGGAGCTTAAGGTCTACTGGAGATCGCGATTCTGCTACAACATTCACCAATAATGTCATAATACTGCTGCAGTCAATCACAAAACATATTATTTTCACGCAGTTATAGCGTTGTAATACAGCCTGCACCATTATATTCAAGCAGATATTTTGTAACACACCCTGAACCAGCACAACACTATTAAAAATTCTAATGGTGTCTTGTGTATGACTACTGCAGTGTTATGACGCCACTTCCTTGCGGAATCACAATCTCCAGTAATCCTGGAATTTAAAGGCATGTCCTCTTGAAAAACTAATTTACTCCTCAAATCATTAACAAACCGAAACATGTCTTTTGCACAAAACAGAAGGGATCACATAAATGAAGGCTACAGAAACTTGTTAACAGGAGTTAAAAAAATAATTTTTGAGACTGCTAAAAGCCAAGACAAAGCAATTAATAGTCCATTACAAGGTTTCCAAATACATGGTAATTGCTGCTTAAAAACTATATCAGATGTGTATGAACATCCTGAAATGACTAAGAATCATCAACTGTATGACAGTCATTAATAGGAGTAATTGAAGACATTACTTTAACGAGTGAAGATTTCTTTTGTAGTTTTGACTGCACATAACTGTGGAACAACGTTCAAGATTTCATGCAAGGGCAGAATAGGTGCCAATGATAAAAATGCTGAGAAAATACACACAATTACACTAACTGATGGTAAATTTCAGTATTGTCACAAAGAACTTTCAGCACTGTCAAATGAACAAAACAGAATAAAGTATCATATCAAGAGCTTAATTTTCAGGTTTATAAGCAGATTCTCATGAGAAAAATTCACATCTGAACTCTCCTTTCTAGTAAGAAAAGTAAACTGTGACGATGCAGAAACAAAAAAAAGCTTCAAAATTCACATAATTCTGACAGAAATGCAATAGTAATTTCAAGAAAGATTTTTTGAGTCTGACGGAGGTTGCGATTCAGCTGCAACAACATTCTTCCACGCTGACTAATTTGACATCCTATATTGAGGTAGTCAATAGCAAGACATTATATTTTCAAGTGGTAATTTGGTTGCAATACATGGACTATTATTTTCAAGCAGTAACTAGGTTGCAATACACCTTGGACCCAGTGATGAGCTAGGTTAACAAGGGCCCTGGCGCAAAAAAAATATTTTGGGTCCACAGGTCAGATTGGCGATTTTTTTTTTTTTTAGCTCTACCAAGTCTTGTGAGTATAGGCCTACCTAAAATAATATTCGGTTTAATTCTAGATATCGATAACACTAAAAATGTGCTATTGGTACAGGGATTACATCAACCTAAACTGTTTTCTTCCTAGCAGTTGTGGTTATGTTGAAGTGTATCCTGGACCAGGAGGAAAAATTTCGTAAAAATCATATCAGTAATTTTTTGACTAATGCGATATTTTCAATGTGGCAGTGTTGTGGCGGTACAGTGATCTAGAATTCAACTCTTTACAGGCATACAATACAACCATTCATTATGAAACTAACAATAGTAATCTCACATGGCTGGCAACCTCTTACTAAAGATGACAAACATACCTTTTCAAATTGCTATTATATCATGAATAAGCACTAAGAATTGAAACTTGTATGCCTCTGTAAACAAAACAGGAGGCAATTGTGATCAGGCTGAAATGCTGCTTTTTAATTCAGTCTATACACTTCGTCGACGTCATTAGAGGTGGAAATGGAATGGAGGGCTAGGAAGAGGAAGGAATTCAGCAGTAGCTTCTTGAAGGAACCATCCTGGCATTCCCCAGGAGTAATTTGGTGAAACCATGAAAACCCAATGGACTAGTAGAAAAGTTATACAATTCCAGTGTGTTCCTTATAGTAAATTAGGGTCTATTGGAGATCGCGATTCCGCTACAACAAACATTAAATAATATCACTGTAATACTGCTGTAGTCAGTCACAAGACGTATTATTTTCAAGCAGTTATTCCGTTGTAGTACAGTCTGGACCATTAATTTCAGCTAGAAATTAGGTTGTGATGCAGCCTGAACCAGCGTGAAACCTTTAAATGTACTTTGGAGAGAATTTCTAGCGGAGTCTTGCGTTTGACCACTGCAGTATTATGATGTCAACTCCAGGCGGAATCGCGATCTCCAGTAATCCCGTAAATTAGTGCTTAATAGTCAATTTTCAACTACTGTATTAGCTGCCTTATAGAATTACACAGACATTAGCAGTTTCAGCGGCATTGTATTCTCATAATCCTCCACAAATTCTGCTATACGGCTGATACTGTCCAGCGATTTTAAAATTTGGTTCCATATTAAAGTCCGGTAATTAACACTGCCCCAACAAACAATTCAAACATAAATGCAGTTACATGAGGGACACATTGCTTGAGTACATAATTTGATCCAGTCAACAAGGCATCGCTGTACTAAAAATGTTACAACTATCACTAACGTGCACTACACACATTGAGCAAATTTGGTTAACATTCACCACTCTTAGAACTTTATCTTCTTACACTAGTCGAACATAACCTTGAAGGTACGTGAACAAAAACTAATATCAAACATCGCAATGATGACTAACAGCATGGTATGAAAGCAAATGACTGTAAAATTCATTTACTGTGGAACCAGACACAGTAAGCGGATATAAACAATAATTTACTTCAATAAACGAACAGAATCGTCAAGATAGCTATCATTTCAATTCATCAGAATAAAAGTGTGTAACATAATTTTGCCGTAAAGGAATAGTGAGAAAATATCTGGAAATAATGTTTCTTTTACAAGTAAAAATAAAGTTTTTACCTACCAAGTAACATCAATGTAGCACATACTACAAACAACAAATTCCTCATTTTCGACTCGCCCCTTTTCTCCCACAGCATAATAACTTCTCTACTAACACATCACCTACGTTTCTAACAACTCAAAGCTTGTACTCGCTGCTCTAACTTCAAGCAGTAATACACTTCAACCTGCCCAATCAGAATCCTCCAACACACGAGGACTCGGCCTATGAGAAAAGAGGAGTAGAAAGATTTGACCAATCAGACGCTGAAGTGTGTCCCCCATTCGTTCCATGCGTAGCAATATCATTGGCCCTCACTACCGAGATTGTCTCTACGTAGTACGTACCCATTGTCGTCGGTTCGTGTCCGACACAAGGCATGAGTGGTTTTAAGTGTATTGGTCGTTTGTCCATACTTTCAAGATTAATAACACCTTTTACAAAACGATAAATACATGCAAGATAAAAGAATTACAAACGCCATTAAATTTGAAAAATCATTGGCCGAATGTTACTTCGTGGCTGTGGTACACAAAAAGTGATACCTGGCCAGACTTGTATCAGTGCAGTAGTTTTCCATCCTTACGTAAAAATGATTTATCCTGGTAACTTGAGAATCGCTAGATCCGCTCTATCTCATTGTTACGTTTACAATTACTTGGGTAAATGAAATCACAGTGGATATTTCCAAAATACGTTTTTACCACATACTCAACCATTTCATCAAGAGAAAAAATGTATCGACAAACAGATTATATCCATAGGTTGCGTATGATGCTGTATGACATTTACAAGATTCAACAACAATTACATTGTATTCAATTAACAATCTTGTTTCTAAGTAAACACGCTTATATACACATAACTCAGCGGAAAATGCCCGCAGCCTGCCACTGAGACAGGATCTCCAGTCACAACCACTACAGTGTGACGTCGAGGCGCTCCAACCAAGAAACCGCCTCCGGCGTGGCCAAATTTATGTCTTCCAGACTACCAGGAAAGGCACGAAGTGGGCAGTCCTGCACATTGTGCGACGCGGTTTGTAAAACTTCACCGCAGTCCTCAGTACGGAGAATCTGTCCAGCCCCAGGTGTGGAGAGTTGAAGAAGTTCATCCCGTACCACATCTAATCTCATTTAATTTATAGCAAATTGACCGCGGTAAGCTGAATCCTGATAGTTTTGAGCAGGGATTGGTAATTTGCACTATGCCCTGTAGTGTTGACGATGCCCATTCCGCTGTCCAACTATCTGTAGGGCTGAAGGAGTTAGATGTTAGATTGACAGCAGTCTTCCAGGCAGAGCAACGTGCCTTCAGCCGTATTTTGTATTCCCTAAAATCTCCGTGGATGGGAAGAGCCTCATTGTGCAGAATTCTCGTCCATAGTTTTATTAGAACCTTTTGCCTTCTGATGTGAGGTGGTGGGATGTTGCTGAGCACCGTCAGCCACTGAATAGGTGCAGATAGAAACGTGCCAGATACGATGCGAATTGTTTGGCGAAGCTGAACGTCCACCAACTGGGTGTGAGAGCTATTAAGCATACGCTGGAGGATTTTTCAGCTGTGGAGTAAACCAAGGCTAGGGCTGTTGTTCTTAATGTATTTGCATCAGCTCCCTATAAAGTTCCTGCCAGCCGCTGAAATAAGTGGTTCCGACTTTTAAGCTTGGCAGCTGTATTCTGAATGTGCCTTTTGTAGGTTAGGGACCTATTCAATGTCACACCCAGGTATTTTGGGGCACTGTTATACTTCAGCATCTGGTCTCTGAACAATATATTTGGCTGGTAATTTATTTGTTTGTTGCTAAGATGGAAAGTAGCTATTTCTGTTTTCTGTGGGGTTAGGTTGAAGGCGCCACCTTCGAAAGTAGGCATCCATTTCGTGAAGTTCTGAGTCAGGATTTCTTCAGCCTCCACGAAGTTAGTTCTTTGCACTGTAAGATTGATGTCATCAGCATATACAGATTTGCGAGAGACTGTGTCTGATAGGTCGTTAGTATATAAATTGAAAAGTATAGGGGAGAGAACCGAGCCTTGTGGTAGACCATTATTTAGCTTGTGAAATCTGCTCCTGCTGAACTCAGTATGCACCTGGAACAGGCGGTTACTTAACATGTTTTCCAGTAACGAAATTATCTTTATGCATGGAAATGCTTTGATCAGTTTGAGAAGGAGACCCTCTCTCCAAACTGTATCGTATGCTGCTGAAAATCTAGGAATACAAATATGTTCTTCATTTTGTTCTGATAACCTACTTCCAAGTAGGTGGTAAGAGACAGGACCTGATCACTACAGTCCCAACTGGGGCGGAATCCAGCTTGTGCAACAGGGATCAGAGCTTCAATTGCCGGAGGTATTCTGTTCAATATAAGCTTTTCCAGTAATTTGTAAGTGACACTGAGTATGGTTGTCGGACGGTAACTTTGTGGGACAGTTGGATCTTCTCCTGGTTTGAGTAAAGCAATGATTTTTGTTCGCTTGAAGATCTGAGGAAGCCTTCCAGATTGTAGTATGGAACTGAAGAATGAGGCAAGCCAACGAGATGTAGCTGGTCCACCAGTTTCCATTAGTTCTGTACAAATCCCATCTAGTCCTGCTGCTTTTATATTTCGAAGGGTCATTAAACCTTCCTGAACCTCTTATTATGTGAATGGATGGGAGTATATAGAGTATATGGCACATCTCAGAGATTTTATTCAAAAACCGAAAGGTTAATTAGTAGCAAGCAATAACGTGTTAACAGCACACAAATTATTGAAGGACGCAAGAAATCTTTTGTAAGTTATTTGAATGGAGTGATGAGAACTTGTGTTTCATAATGCGACG
The DNA here is from genome assembly GCA_031002005.1 of Vandiemenella viatica. Taxonomy (NCBI): domain Eukaryota; kingdom Metazoa; phylum Arthropoda; class Insecta; order Orthoptera; family Morabidae; genus Vandiemenella; species Vandiemenella viatica. The sequence goes on from CM061921.1 coordinate 81,989,026, forward strand.
CGTTGTATGAATCTCTGTTCTTTACCACATGTCATCTTGAAACAGCGAAGTGTTGTACATTAATAGCAGGCCGCTTTTGAACCCCGGCGACTGGCCATTTTCTCCAAACTGCAAGTATACAATCCCGCTGAGCAATGAACGGGACACCGTTAATTCATAATTAATAGTTTTTCGGGTTATGCCGCGTTGTTTACTGACAGTACTAGTTAGTAGCGTTTGAACAGTCGCCGAGAGCAGTAGCGTATTTTGTTGTTATATTTTATCTGTAGTGGTGTGGGTATTTGATTAGTGTAATGTCTGAGTGTTTACATTTTGTAGACAGTACTAGTTTGTAGCGTTTGAACAGTCGCCGAGAGCAGTAGCGTATTTTGTTGTTATATTTTATATATAGTGGTGTGGGTATTTGATTAGTGTAATCTCTGAGTGTTTACATTTTGTAAACAGTGGTCGTTAGTAGCGTGATTTAGCTTGACATTTTATCTTTAGTGGTGTGTGGATTTAGTTAGTTTTATCTCTGAATGTTTACTTTTGTAGAAAGTAGAGGTTAGTTGCATGGAGGTAGGAATAGAGGGGAGACCAGGAGTCGCTTAAACTGTGAAGCAGCCTGTCTCCGGAGCCGCCATCTTCGTGAGTTCAAACATTGGTCTATTTTTCTTAAATTCTAATGTTTGTAGGTTATATCAATTAGGGTATTTATAAATGTGACTCCATAAAACTTCATTTTTAGTAATGCGATGATTAAAAACGAAGAAATTCTTCCGTTTTGTATACATTTCTTGTGTTTCTTGACCCTACCAATATGGCGACCTCCTACCCCACCGCTCTCCACTCGGCGTGACGTCGTTGTATGGAGATGGTCCCTTACGTGGTCTCCTCTCTTTTCTTTGCTCCATGGTTAGTTGCAGTTGGACGGTCACTCAGTATAGTAGTGTGATTTAGCTTGACATTTTATCTTTAGTGGTGTGTGGATTTAGTTAGTTTATCTCTGAGTGTTTACTTTTGTAGAAAGCAGAGGTTAGTTGCAGTTGGACGGTCACTCAGTATAGTAGTGTGATTTAGCTTGACATTTTATCTTTAGTGGTGTGTGGATTTAGTTAGTTTTATCTCTGAGTGTTTACTTTTGTAGAAAGTAGAGGTTAGTTGCAGTTGGACGGTCACTCAGTATAGTAGTGTGAATTAGCTAGACATTTTATCTTTAGTGGTGTGTGGATCTAGTTAGTTTTATCATTCTGAGTTTACTTTTGTAGAAAGTAGAGGTTAGTTGCAGTTGGACGTTCACTCAGTATAGTAGTGTGATTTAGCTTGACATTTTATCTTTAGTGGTGTGTGGATATAGTTAGTTTTATCTCTGAGTGTTTACTTTTGTAGAAAGCAGAGGTTAGTTGCAGTTGGACGGTCACTCAGTAAAGTAGCGTGATTTAGCTTGACATTTATCTTTAGTGGTGTGTGAATTTGCTTAATCTCTGATTGTTTACTTTTTGTAAGAAGTACATGTTAAGGTCTTTTCCTCAGTAGCTTATCTTTGTGTTACATTTTATCTCTAGTGGGGTGTAGATTTTATTAGTGTTCTCACTGAGTTTTTGCAGTTTATCCAACATACAGATTAGTTCGAGTTTCTGTTCATTTTTCTTTTTTTTTCGATTTTAAAAAAGCAGTATGTCTAGGGACTGTGATTGCTGTGTGCAGACGCGAGCTGAGGTGGCTGATCTGCGCGCTCAGCTTGCTGCTGTGTTAGCGAAAGTTACACAGCTGGAAGCTGCCGTAGAAGGTTGCAGCAGATGCGATATTGGGGAACTCGATGTAGCCACGCCGCTCACTGATTCACCTATGTCGAGCATTGTACCTGCAACGCAGGCTGAAAAGCTGGAGGCTGTGCCTAGGTCACCTGACGGTGACTGGCATATGGCTACCAGACTTCGAAGCCGCCCACGGGGGCAGTCGAACAGGCTTAAAGGCCAAGATGGTAAACTTGTTCGACTGTCCAACCGGTATGACGTATTGTCGGAGGCTGATTCAGTCCCGCAATTGTCATCCTGCGAGCTGACGGCCCCCCAGCCCGCTAGGTCTGGGCGATCGCAGAAGGGTATTCTGGTAGTTGGGAGCTCTAATGTTAGGCGGTTTATAGAGCCCCTTTGGGAAATGGCGGATTACTCGGGGAAGAAATCCAAAGTCCATTCGGTGTGTATTCCGGGTGGTCTGATCCGAGATGTGGAGCAGGCCATCCCGGATGCCATAGAACGGACGGTGTGTAGCCAACTGCAGATTGTGGCTCACGTCGGCACCAACGATGCTTGTCGCCTTGGGTCGAAGGTTATCCTCTGTTCCTTCCGGCGGCTGGCTGAAAGGGTGAACTCTGTGGCAAGTGGCCGCAAGATTTCGGCGAAGCTAACCATCTGTAGCATCGTAGACAGAGTTGATTGTGGACCTCTGGTTCAGAGCCGTATTGAGGGGCTGAACCAGAGATTACGACGTTTCTGTGATGATATTGGCTGCAGATTTCTCGATCTCCGTCATAGGGTTGAGTCGTGTAGGGTTCCCTTGAATAGATCAGGTGTGCACTACACACGTGAATCGGCTACACGGGTGGCAGGGGCCGTGTGGAATGCACCGGGTGGTTTTTTAGGCTGAGGGAGGAAGACCCAAAACATGAAATACAGTTGCGGGCAACCCAATCAGATACAACACCGGAATGTAGGAGGAACGTAAAACAGTCACAACAGTTAAAATTACTCGTAATTAACTGTAGAAGCGTTTGTAACATACAACCAGAACTTGAAAGCATTATTTGTAGCACAGAAGCGGATATCATTATCGGTACAGAAAGTTGGCTAAAACCGGAAATAAGTTCCGCCGAAACTTTTAAAGACAGCATGAACGTTTTTCGTAAAGACAGATTACATTCTCATGGAGGTGGGGTATTTATAGCTGTGAGTAAATTCCTCCCATGTAATGAAATAGAAGTCGATACTATCTGTGAAATTATATGGATTAAACTCAATGTTGCTGGGTCAAAACTCGTCATAGGCGCCTTCTACCGTCCACCCGATTCTGACATAGCTATCGCCGAGGAATTAAGAAGTAATGTTAACGGTATAGCTAGCCGTTTTCAGGATCATGCTATGATTCTGGGAGGCGACTTCAATCTGCCTTATATCGACTGGCGAAATTATGTTCACATTACTGGTAGCACGGATAAGGCAGCTTCTGAAGTAATTCTCGATTTATTCTCCGATAATCATCTCGAGCAGCTAGTTAATGAACCTACGCGGTGTCATAACGGTAGCGAAAACATATTAGATTTGCTAGTTACTACCAGGCCAGAATTATTCACCGACATTTCAACGACCACTGGAATAAGCGATCACAAAGCGGTAATTGCGACTATCAAATTAATGACCAAGCGAAAAAGGGGAAATGGACGGATTGTATACAGATTCAGTAAGGCCTCAAAGGAGTGTTTTAGAACCTACCTGAGGAATAATTACCATAACTTTAAGTTAACAAAGGACACCGTTGAAGAGATGTGGCATCGATTTATATATATAGTCAGGGAAGGTATGGAAGTACATATACCGAAGCGGAAAATAAATGGGGAGAATCATCCACCGTGGTACACATGCGAAGTCAAAAGATTACTCAAAAAACAAAGAAGGATACACGCACGCTACAGAAGGAAGAGGTCTCGCAGCGATTTAGAAACCTTGGCTGAGTTAAGCGGGGTAGGACGTCAAATATTTAAAAATAATCGATTTTTCAAAATTTTGCCTATTTTGTAGCGCACATCTTCCTGAATAATTTGATGTATAAAACATTTATATTTGAGGGATTATAAGGTACGTAATTTGGTCTTAAGTGTATATAGGTGCAGCGCCACGCCCCTCTTCTGTCATACGTAAGCGTATTTGGCTCTGTAGAATTCAAATATTAATATAGTCATACGTGGAACAGAGGACTATCGATATCGACACTTTCTCTGCTGCTATGGACATGCATTTTTTTGATTGCTGATCTTGTTTGTTCTCTGTTTTGAAAGGCTTGCTGTGATGTGATCTTCGAAATACAAACAGAAACTTTAACTGCCATTTTCCGCATAACACATATTTCTGTACTTAGGTACATCTAGCATCCAAAATAAATATCCTATTACTTTCAAACTTGGTATGTTTATTAAATAAAACTCCTTAATGCAAAACTCTAGAATTTTCGAAATCTGTTAAAAAATGAGATAATTAACTATAAAATTTGAATATTTTTCTAAACATAAGTTTAAAATGTAATAGCTCATTCATTTTTTCATAAATTAAATAAATTCTACAGTTTCGTACAAATGTAAGTATGTTTTGTAAGCTGTGCAAAATTCATTGAAGAATCTCTCTTACTTATGAAGAAAAGTGTACCTATAGTAATTAATGCAGCCAATTGTAAGTGAAACACTGGTGAAATTTCACATGTAAAAAAAATTGTTTTGTTATGTTTTTGAACATCCACTGCTATGAGTGTGAATCCTGAATGCTTCTTGGTCATTCTGACAATTTTTTATGAATGTATTTGTAAAAGTATAGACAATGGAAATTAAAATGTCCTGTGGTGCCTCTCCTGTTATAAGTCTGCCCGTTTGACGTCCTACCCCTCTTAAGAGGACGTGTGAAGAATGTGATGCGTGAGGCCTTCAACGATTTTCATTCAAACACTCTCTCTAAGAGTCTCGCAGAAAACCCAAAAAAATTTTGGTCGTATGTTCGAAAATTCAGTTGTACCAACAGCAATATTCCAGCACTAGTTCGCGAAGGGTCCGAGGTTATTGGAAGCCGCGATAAAGCTAATTTACTAAATACTGTATTCAAAAATTCATTTACTGACGAAAATAAGGATAGCATTCCCGTTTTCCCACGTCGTGTCGAGTTGGAGATGGAATCATTACGAATAGATACTGCAGGTATCATTAAGCAATTAGAGCTCCTAAAGTGGGGAAAAGCACCTGGCCCGGATGGTATTCCAGTAAGAGTATTTTCAGAGTATGCGGCGGAAATCGGGCCATTTCTGTATGATATATTCAGCAAATACCTAGAAGAGCGAAAAGTACCTTCAGACTGGAAAATAGCGCAAGTAACTCCGATTTTCTAGAAAGGTGATCGAAGCGATCCTGGAAACTATCGTCCCATTTCTATAACATCTGTTTGTAGTAGAGTTATGGAGCATATTATATGCTCGAACATTATGAATTTCCTAGATGAAAATAATTTGCTTACAACAAATCAACACGGATTTCGGAAGAAAAGATCATGTGAAACACAGCTGGCCCTATTTACACACGACGTAATGAAAGTTATTGATGCAGGTTCACAACTAGATACAATTTTTTTAGATTTTTAGAAAGCCTTTGACTCTGTGCCACACAACCGCCTTTTAGCGAAACTACGAGCGTACGGTATATCGGATCAGCTATGCAAATGGATAAAGGATTTTCTAACTGGTCGATCGCAGTATGACGTTGTTGAAGGAGAAAGTTCTTCTAATCTAGGTGTCACATCGGGTGTACCTCAAGGAAGTGTAATAGGACCACTTCTTTTCTTAATTTTTATAAACGATCTCGGAGACAAAGTGAAAAGCCTTTTTAGATTGTTTGCTGATGATGCGGTTATTTATAGGGAAGTAAGGAATTTGGCTGATTGTTTAGCAATTCAGCGTGATCTGGATGTTATTTTGGCATGGTGCGCTCACACTAAATTGTAAAAAGTGTAAGACAATGAGCATAACTAACAAAAAGAATCCGATTGTTCAGAAATATGAGGTAAACATTTGAGTTATTGACATGGTCGATTCTATGAAATATTTTGGGGTAACAGTACAAAGGAACATGAAATGGGACTTACATATTATTACGTTGGTAGGTAGAGCTAAATCTAGGCTGCGGTTTCTAGGTCGAATTTTGAAAAATTGTAATGAACAAAGAAAGGAGATAGCGTACAAATCTCTTGTGCGTCCACATTTGGACTACTGTTGTGCCATTTGGGATCCGTTTCATAAGGGGCTGATTGAGAGTACAGAGAAAGTACAGAGAAGAGCCGCTCGATTCGTGACCGCTTGCTACTGTCCTTATGAAAGCGTTACAGAACTGATTAGTAAAATAGGCTGGGAGTCTCTGGTAGATAGACGACGCACGTTTCGTATAAACTTATTGGTAAACATGCGTACTCCCACTTTCACTTACGAGTGTAGTGAAATACTTCGTCCACCAACCTATTTGGGTCGGAATGACAGGAAATATAAAATTAGAGAAATAAGGTGCCGCACTGATTCTTATATGAATTCCTTTTTTCCTCGTACCATTAGGGATTGGAATGCACAACAAAGAGATTAGGTTTGGTGCTGAGCACCCTCTGTCACCCACGGTTTTGTGATTTGCAGAGTATATATGTAGATGTAGAAATATCTGAGCTGTTGGGTGGTATCCTACAGCTTTCTTCAGAGATACTGTAGGATACCAGCCGAAAGATTATGTATTTCAATAAACAACGCGGCATAACCCGAAAAGCTATTAATCATGATCAAAGATGGCCGCGGAAGTCTTAGGATACACCGTTAATTGTTATTCCTGACGGCTCCCAGCAGTCTGCAACAGGGGCGGATTCAGGATTTTGGTTTGGGGGGGGGGGCTTGGCTTGAGTGAATTTTGGTTCAGAGGGCTTGCCTTCAGTGGATTTTGGTTTTGGGGTGGCTTGAGTCGGCCATGGGGTAGTCTTTATAGCCTCCTCGGGCCTCGAATCCGTAGAGCTAAAAAAAAAAAAAGAAGGTCTCCGAAATGACAATGTCGGGGGTGGACCCTAGACACTTTTGGGGGCGCTTGAGCCCCCTAGCCCCCCCCCTGGATCCGCCCCTGCACTGCAATGTGTTCGTCTTTTGATAGATGGTGACGTCGCTCTCAGCTGGTGATAGACACCAGAGACTTAACAATCTCTCTCCTCTATGTTGCAGATCGACCGGCGATCTTCAAAACTGCCAATTCCTACACTAATCGAGCTACTCCATAGGCCCACTTTCTTCTTCGATACGTCCTCTTAAAACAGGAAATTAACTTTAGTTACTATGCAAAGAAATTGTGGTTGGATAAAAATATCAGATGCTTCTGGAACGCTCCTTGCGGTTAGGGCGGTCTTCTAACAAACGTGTTCTTAAATGACGTTCTAGGCTCACAGAAACTTAGAAGAAATCACCCCAAACTTTCTTGATTTATGACAAGTCTGTCAACGCACACAGGAAGCCTCTTGCATTCCTTTAACAGCTGTAGACATCGCGTCAGTGGTTTTTAACATGGCGCTCAGCGCCTCACACCATTGAACTACGGAGGTACTTTTTTTCATACAGCCCTACCATTAAGCCTTAGTTCCTAAAAGCCTTCGGCTATAAATAATTTGCTTTGACAAGTGTTTGCCGTGACTGCAGGTATACCTTGCGAAGGATCTGCTACGAATCCGAGTCGGACAAAAACTTGAGTTTGCATCCCCTCCTTTCCAACATTTCTGACTGATTATACCAAGAGAGCCAAAAAATAATAATAATAAAAAATAAAATAAAAAAAATACGGGTAAAAAAAAATGTCGCCATCACATGAATTTGCTACCCCCTGAAGTTTCTGTCCGGGGAAATTGCCCGCGTTTGCCTCTCCCTATATCCATGGACGGTTATATCCATTACTGCACCTTTCTATACGACAGGGGCGCTGACTCTGTGGGTGCTCGAGGGCTCCAGCACCCACGAGAGGTATACAGTGGGTGCTGAGCACCCATGAGCATAGACATCAAAACTAATCAGTAATCGACTTTGAGCGGAACCAATGTTACCTACCTCCAACGCCGCGTGGCAAGGCAAGACGTCTCAAGAGATCGCGCTTGCTTACGATACGACAGCGCGTCCAAGGATAGCGTAAACACTACGTTATGTCATATGTAACACAATCAAATGTGTGATTAGTAAATGTTGGTTGGCTTTTGCGAAGAGTATGCACAGAAGCTCGCCATCCGCGGCATCTCACCCGTCCGCCGCGCCGCCAGCTCTTTCGCAGTCGTGGCTCTGTCTCAAGTGTCTCATTCGGTCAGTCAAGCTGCTAAAAAGCAAGTGTTTTGAGATTTCGCCACGCATATTGTTATCGTATCTATTTCGGGAAATTGTTAGGGATAAATTTGTTGTTCGAAATCGTAAGGTACCAAACCTCAAGTACTTGTAGCTCAGCTTAATGCAGCTCAGCAAATCCAACAAGAAAACGTTATTTTTCTAAATTCATTGGAAGAGAAGAAAAGGCGAAAATGAGTGGCAGATGATAATGGAGATATAGAGGAACTGTTTTCAAATTTGTAAAGAAACCATTTACAATGATGTTTCTGCGCCGAGAAAATCATCAAGAGATGATTAGTCCATCAACGCATTCACTCAAAGTGGTTCTTCATCATGGAACAAAGCTTCAGAAAGGTATGAAAAGTTTGTCGTTCACTGTTTTTGTTGATCGCATAAAGCCAATTTAAAAGGTGGCGTCAAGATATACTGCATGTTATCTAAAAGTAAACTTCAAGATATAAAAACAGCTAGACTCAAACTTTAAAAATGATTTCAACTCTTCGTTTTTTAATGACCGAAGTTCTAGCCATAAGGTGCCACAAAAACGACCATTCAAATGGGATCACAGGATATTCCCGACTTAAATTGCTGGCTTCAGCGCGACGGATATAGGCCGTTGTCACGCGATATCACTAAAGAGCTATATGCAATTTTGAGTGGCGAGGTACTACATAAAAAAAATCAAAAAAAATCAAAGCAGTACAAAATACAGTCTATTACTAAATTATGGCTGATGAAACTAAGGCATTTCCAATAATGAATAAGTCACTTTCTGGTTTCGTTGCGTAGACTCTAAGCTTAATATAGGTAGGCCTACTACATGGATCTTTTTATCGGCCTCTATAAAACGGTATCAACAACATCCAAGAATTTGTTTGAAATTTTCAGTGACGTACTAAAAGATTAGACATATTTTGGAGATGTGTTTGGTTCTGCGTACAGATGGCGCTGCTTCTGTTAGCTGGGCCCATACGGGCCTTGAATTGCATCTTAGCAATCTAAGCAAGGGCAAGTCATGAGCATTGCATCCCTCATTCGTTAAATCTGGTTGCTCGATAGTGAAACAAGTACCTGCGACAAAAGATTTTTCAGTATTAACGCAAGAGCTTTCTGTCTTATGTGGTTCACAGAAATGCCAAGCTTGTTTTGAATCACCACAAGCAGCTAACGATGCTCAAAACCTTAATCTGCGATCGTTTTATACTAGAATGTCTCTTATGTTCTTTGAAAACTATTCTCAACAATTACAGTGCACTGCTATGTTTTTTAAAAGACACATAGAAATCAGAAAGATGATGCCGGCGCGAAAGCAAAACTGTTTTTAAAAAGTCTTCAATGTTTTGAATCTCTTTTTACTATCAAATTCCTGATATAAATTCTGGATCGTTGCTATATGTAACTTTAGAGAAGGTTTCGCGCTTTACTTAAAAATGCTTTGACACATTTGAGTAACATGGAACAATTTCTCAGTGGCAAAATTATACAAGCAGCAGTTATGTGAAAGAGATGACTTTGACGTGGATCGTTTGGTTCTTCATCGTAACTTGCTTTTAGATATAACAAGAGCAACAAATGTCAGACTGAATAATGTGGAAGACATTGTTTCTTTTATAATTTGTCATTGCGAATATATACTAAAGATTTGATACCTGAACCTCAAGCCATAAATTTTTTTTAAAAAAGGTTTTAACCATTTCACTATCGACATCTACCGCCGAACAGGATCATTTTCAGCATTACGGAGAATAAAAACTTGTTTAAAGAGTAGGCTACTATAGTCGGAGATATGGTAAACTTTTTTAAGTAGGTATTTGATGCACCGTGAAAATTTGTTTAGAACTTCTTTTGTAATGCCTCGGAACAAAATCGAAGACCTGACTAATGGGAATGGGGGCATAACCGAATTATTAACTTTTCAAAATTTTCTTTTCTTTCAAAATTGTGTTTCACAAATATCGTAAAATCATATTTGAGGCATGCTGAGGTTTGCACAGAATAATATTTACACCTAGGATTTTTTTTTTAAAGACAGGCTATTTTGGTGTGACATTTTACCTTCCAGGTGATCGGGAATGTTATACCTGAGCGCGAATAAGCGACCGGCCGCCGATATACTTCTCACTCGCTTTCTGGTATAACAATCCCGATCACCTGGCAGGTAAAAAGTCCTACCAAAATGACATGTCTTTTCAAAAATATTTTTTAGGGTAAATACTGTATTATTCTACATACCTCAAATATATTTATTCGATATTTATAAAATACAATTTTGAAAGAAAATAAAATTTTAAAAAGTTAATATTTAGGCTATGCTCCCAATCCCATCAGCCAGGTCTTCGATTTTGTACATAGACATTACAAAAGTTTACTAGCTCTCCTACTATATGGCTCAGCAAAGATTGAATGATCACGCTCATAAACTGAAAAATAACGGATGATTCGCACCTCGAAGAAATAACAGAGCTGTAATTCAAGAAAATAGGTTCGTATTGTGAAAAAATTGATATAATTATATAGATTATTAAATACTCCTTCTTAAAAAGATTGATTAGTGTTGATTAGTTGATCATGCAATTCATAATACAACTGTGTACATTAAGTAGGTATTAATAAATATCTCATGCTAGTAAAAATTATGTAACACACTGTTAATAATAATATAATGATTTAGGTTTTATATTACTATGATAAGTATCAGTTTTTTATTCTTCAATGTAACATGTTTTACTGGTCTTTTCTTCCTTCTCCTCTGCATGTCTACAGGGTGGTCAGAAATTCACTCATCGGCGGGTAAGGGCAGTGTTCGGGACGTTGCACTAACGAAATAAATACAAAAAAAATCTAGTAAAAGTCGTACCGTTTTTGTGTTATTCGCAGCTACAGTTGGCCAATAAGAGCGCTGCGCGGGCGAATTCAAACAGCCTTCCACCGGCGGTGTTGCCAAGCGTACTCGAGGCATGCAACCGACACAGAAAACGAAAAGAAAAATTCTCTTCGGAAGAGGGAATCGATCCCGCAACTTTCAGATTAAGAGTTTGCCGTCTTACCGACTACGCTGCCAAAGTACTAGTATTTCCTTGTTTTTAGAAGCCACTAGGAAGGGAAGTCGGTGGTGGGGCTAAAGGACCATGTCAGAAGAAGTCTCGCAGTCGAACGCAACTTACTGATAAAGACACTGTCATCATGCAACGTCATCAATTTTCGTTTGAAGAGTACGCCGATATGCATTTGGCGTATGGCGCTGCTGGACAAAACAGGGCCGAAGCAGTTAAGATTTACACGACTCGATTTCCTAACTGTGTGATTCCATCGGCCAACACTTTTGTGTTGGTTGACAGAAGGTTGAGGGAGAGGGGAAGTATTGTTGTCCACAGGCCCGACGCCGGACGAAATCGGTTCAGGCGGAGTGTAGAATTTGAAGACAATATCCTGGAAATGATTGCTGATAATCCGAGGACAAGCTCTAGGGTCATTACCAACGCATTGCAGATACGTCCAGTCTAAATGATCCCTCAAATTCTCCGTTTAAATGCAGCCTTTCAATAGGGTCACTTTTGTTGTTTTTTAAGTACCAGGCCTCACATGCCACTGTTTTGGACGTCCTTCACGACGAAGGGTTACATCCCTTTCACTTTCAAAAGGTTCAAGACTTGGAGGAAGACGATTTTCAGCTTCGAGTTCAGTTTTCACAGTGGTACCTGCAGCAATGTAACGATTATCCAAACTTTGAAAGGAAGGTGCTGTGGACGGATGAGGCGTGCTATACCAGGGAGAAGTGTTTTAATAGCCGAAACAGCCATATCTGGGATGTCAAAATCCGCATGCAATTTTTGTCAAGTCATACCAACACAAATTTAGTGTTAACATTTGGGCGGGTATTTTGGGCAAGTTTATACTAGGCCCTTTCTACTTCCGCAACGTTTAAATGGCGCTTCTTATTTAGCATTTCATGAAAACGTCCTTCTGTTGTACTTAGAAGACGTTCCTTTGGCAATTCGTAATGACATGTGGTTTCAACATGACGGCGCGCCGCCGCTTTTTTCAGTACCGGTACGTCAACACTTCGGTGCATTGTATCCTAACAGGTGGATTGGTCGAGGAGGCCCAATTCACTGGCCAGCTCGGTCACCAGACAACAACCCATTGGAGCTGTCAAGGCCATTGATTATGAGACTGAAGTAGAAACAGAAGAAGAACTTTTGGCTAGGATAATTCTAGCTTTTGATGAAATTAGAGAAAGTTACAATTTTGGAAGACTCGCAAATTCAGTAACTCAGCGTTGTCGTGCCGGTATTGCAGTTGAGGGAGGACATTTTGAGCAGTTGGTGTAAAATATAAGGACCCGTATTTTTTTGTTATTGTTGTTTATTGGGATACATTTTTACTACGGTTACTGTTGCGGGTTGACGTTTATTGTAAGTAAATCCCTGTTGGCTTTCAATGTTGCGACTGATAACGTCAAGTTGGAATGAAACTACTGTACAGTAATTTGGTTTTGTATCAGTGACAAAAGGGCTTTCAATTAGTAACAGCTTGTTTACCTTTTGCGGCTTGCCGCGCGTTAGCGAGTTGATACACGTTACCAAAATGTACAACTTGTTTGAATAAGAACAGACTTTTTACAGCAGAGAAAGTTACGTTACAAACGATAGAATGTTCTTTTTTCCAAAAGTTTATTGTTTTTTGTTTTATTGTTGCAAAATAGTAGCAAGGATATTCGCGTTAATCAATAAAAATGTTGTGATCGAAATCTAGTGAAATACGATTACATGGAATAAAAGAAGCTTCTTTGCCACGAATAAATTAAGTTTACAGATTTTTTTTTTTTTTTTTTTTTTTTTTTGTACCAGTAACTAAACGATTTTTGTACAAAAATTAAAGATTAATCTAACAAGTAGATCAACTAATTAAAAAACAATTCCCATAAAAAAGAATCCTCTAGCCCCACCACCGACTTCCTGAAAAATGTAGCGTATTACCGATCAATTCCAATTACGAACAAACAGTCCACCCTAGTGGCTTCTAAAAAGAATGAAATTCTAGTGCATTGGCAGCCTAGTCGGTAAGACGACAAACTCTCAACTTAAAGGTTGCGTGTTCGATCCCCCCTTCCGAAGAGAATTTTTCTTTTCGTTTTCTGTGGCGGTCGCATGCCTCGAGTACGCTTGGCAACACCGCCTGTGGAAGGCTGTTTGAATTCGCCCGCGCAGCGCTCTTATTGGCCAACTTTTGCTGCGAATAACTCAAAAACGGTACGACTGTTACTAGATTTTTTTTTGTATTTATTTCGTTAGTGCAACGTCCCGAACACTGCCCTTACCCGCCGATGAGTGAATTTCTGACCACCCTGTATATTCATTACTAACTGTACCAGAGACTTCAATCACTATGTCGATCCTTGCGGTTTCATATCAAATGCAATAGTAAAATTATGAATTTCAGTAGGAGTATAACAATAACTAATTATCTTTCCTCTATTGTTATAATCTTGAAACTCAGTAAGTTTATTATCCAGACACGTCAAAAACGCTGAATCAATTTTGGTGAGAATAAGTACGTTTTTGATCTGGAATAGAATTTAGAAAATGCAAAATATTTCTGCCCTTCTTTGCTTGTCTGTTCACTTATAACTGGATTTTCACAATTATGTAAGACTAGCTGGTGACCGCGACGCCGTTCATGTTTGTCAAGAATTCTGAAGATTTTTTTTTTTTTGGCCGAGAACTTTAAACATTTTTAGGATAAAAAGCAGTCTATGTTACTGCCAAATAAGTAACCCTCCAATGAAAGTCCCGTCAAAATTAATTCACACACGTCGCTATTTTTTTTTAATGTAATCAAATGAGTATGAGCACCCATGAGGTTTTCTGAAAGCAGGCGCCCCTGCTGTACGATATATGTACAAAACCCTGCGGGCGCTCGCTGTAATTCCTATGTCCCAAAATTCATTTTTGGTTTACTTCCCAAGGTTATTATTAGAAATTTCTCTGGTAAAATCTGACAGGGCTCAAATCTCGCGATTATAGTTGGGAAATTCTACTCACTTTTGTAATGTGTGATACACGCCTCGTCTACGGCTAATTAAAGGCGGGTTGGGACTGGGGTCAAGGAACGGGAAGGAATTTGGCCATGGCCTTTTTGAAGGAAGCACCCCTGCATTCGCCTGGAGTGATTTGGGGAAACCGTGGAAAACCAAAATCTGGTTGCCTGGACGGGGATTCGAAACCGCGTCCTCCCGAGTGCGAGGGCAGAACGTTAATCGTTCACCCACCACGCTCGATGTTAAAATCTCATAAAATTTCGTTATTAGTTCATTAAGTGAACCATTTATGGCAAAATATTTTGTATAGAGTGACTCATGATAAAATGTATCTTAACACCTTGATTCACGTGAAGAACATATCGGGAGGCCTCATGAACACTTAAGCTAATTAAAAACAATAAATCGAGAACACAATTTTTTTATTGTCATTTATTATTTCAATAATATATTTACGATTATTGGAGCTAGATAATTTAACGAAGAATAGCCTAGTTGAATATTAAATTTTTCAAAATTTGAATCACTAAATATTACGTTTTTAGTTGTTAACCAAAGGGTTAACAAAATCTTTTGATAGACTTTGGAGCTTCCCTCTACGCTAGCGCCTGGACCGTAAGCAATATATCATTAATACTGACATCATATGACCGAGCGTGGTGGGTGAGCGGTAACGCTCTGGCCTCGCATTCGGGAGGACGCGGGTTAGAATCCCCGTCCGGACATCCAGATCTGGATTTTCCATGGTTTACCCAAATCACTCCAGGCGAATGCCGGTATACTTCCTTCAAAAGGCCATGGCTGAATTCCTTCCCGTTCCTTATCCTCGATTCTATCCCTCCTCCAACTGACGTCGACTACATGTAAAACCATAAGTAAAAAAGTAGTAAGACATCATATGATGGGCGTGCTAAGCACCACAAAACTGTACATGGAAAGATACAAAAAAGTTGGTTTCAAATTTCACTGATTGTGGCTTTTAGGTGTGTTTCCTTGGTCTCCTCGGCAGATTGTAATATGTAAGGGAACCAAGATAATAAACAGGATTTAATTTTATTTGAGAATTGATACGAAAATTTTGTCATTGAATGAGCGAGTTATAAGTCGCTGCTTGTAGCGAGAGTTATCGCGTATCACGCGATAAGTCACGTGGTGACGCCCAGTGTCAGCATTTCTAGGCTTGGTACATAGCTAGCCTACACGCTCCAGTCCTTCTTCATTCTTTACAGGACAGCACGAAGTAAACATGTAGTCGCTTACAGAAGGTAAGACACGCAGCAGCCTCGGTTTGATCTCCAAGTCAATTAGTTTGTTCTCCAAGTCAATCAAGTTATTCGGTTTGATCTCCAAGTCAATTAGTTTATTCTCCAAGTCAATAAGTTTGGTTTCCGAGTTAGTCAGTTTGTCTCCAAAAGTGTTCAGTCTTTGTTATAATAATTTCTAAACTATTCGGTTGGTTTGAAGTTGGATAATATGTCGTAAAGTAGCTCAAACTGCCCCGGTGTAACGTATTTGGTTGATTAAGCTTCCATTTATATGTGTTGGTAGAAGATGCCGCCAGTTATAAGAATTATTCAGTCGCCGTTGTATTTCAGAGGATATTGTGTATGTGTGTGTGAGTGAGAGCGGCCTATTTGTGTTAATGGTTGTGGAGTAATAAGTGATTGATTGTATGAAGCATTCGTTAAAGTACAGGCAGTAATAATGTGATAACCTTGAGCAGTAAATTCAGTTTAATAATGCAAAGACGTGTCATTTTCTCTTCAGGTCAGTTAGTTGGAATCGGACTAAAATGTATGTTAGGTTTTTTATATTAAATGGTTTAACTCAATCCGCACTGTTTGGTCTCAATAACACTCGTAGACTAAAGTACCCACAGCCCCACATCCAGCCATTATATTGTGTTTCAGAATAATATTGTTAAGTTGATACTATAAAGAAGAGTGAACGGAGTTTTATTTCCATGAGGTAAGAAAGTATAAAATCAATCGCAGTTTGGTGATCTCTGCGTAATCAAAGGTTACCTGGTGTCAGATCCTGATATAAATTGCTAGAATTAACATCTCCTAGCTAATCTCCTCCTCCCCCCCCCCTTTTCGGTTGCAAATTAAACTTCAAGTTAGATGAAAATCGTTAGCAATGTTGGATAGTTAATATAATAGCAACCACTCTTGTCACCCCCCTACAAATATGCCATCTCCACTCTGTCTCAATAATTATATGTTCCGCAAACAGAAAACACTAAGAACTACTAGCAGAGGACTCTTCAAAAGAAGTTACATAACTTTTTTTAATATGTTCTGACGAACCTGGATATGAAATTCTATTATGTAACTGCAGGGCCGGCGCTAGGGATTTCGAGCCCGGGGTAAAATGGGCGATCTTTTTTTTTTTTAGCTCTACAAACTGGCCGGGCGACAATGGGCGAATTCTTGGCTTCGAGGCCTGCGGCCCCCCTGCAGCCAGTGATCGGGGCCCCCCATCAGTCGGCTTCCCCCCCTCCCCCTTAACGCCGGCCCTGTGTAACTGCAGAAAACCTATACAACCACCATTCTAAAATTATAATAACATAAGGCAAAATGTACATACATAGATTTCAGAAGACAAGGAATGTGAATTTTTAAACCACCAATTATATTGTGATGAACAGTGTCACGCCATGTTTCTTTTGTAATAATAATAGACACTTGAAAAGGTGGGTCAAATGATTGCAAATCAGACATGAATGAAACTAACTACACAAACGAAAGTGAGTGATTTCTGCACACACATGGAAGGTAGTGGTCAGCGGTGGTGTAGGGTGGCTGGGTGGATGATGGAGCGTGGTGGGTGAGCGGTAATGCTTTGGCCTTGTGTTCGGAAGGACATGGGTTCGAATAACTGTCCGGTAGTCCAGATTTGGGTTTTCCATGGTTTCCCCAAATCACTCCAGGCAAATACCGGGATGGTTTCTTTTAAAATTCCATGGCCGAATTACTTCCCTTCCTTGCCCCCAGTCCTCTACGTCTAATGATCTCGACGAGGCGTAAAGCCACAGCAAAAAAAAAAAAAAAAGAAAAGAAAAGAAAACCGAAGGGGAAAACACCTGGCTTTAAGGTCTACGGAACAAACATTCACAAGCAAGTGGATAGCAACATGGCCGGACTGAGTTGTGAGGTGTCAGGGAAGGATTTACAAAGGATCTATTTTCACCCGGTGTAGGGAAAGAAAAGTATCAGTCTGGTAGCCAATCCTGGTCATCATGAGTGAACAAAGAATGGGAGTGAGGAGAATATCAAACAAGAAAGGTGTACGAGCATGTTTTCAAATCACGTGCCCGTTTGTTTTTGCATGTTCTGCTCAAATCATCACGGGAGCTGGAGAATTCTCGAAAACGACTGACTCCAATGATGATCGTCGGTGGTGAAATTTGGGAAGACCGTCTTGAAGGATGGGGCCTGAAGGCGAGCTGAACAAGAGAAGATGTCTTTTGCATCGTCTCTGAAGAAGTAAGATGTATGGGAATGGTCTGTCACTATTCGCAACCGAGTGAAGGTAGTTTTTGTATCTTAGTGAGATGCCTACCGCTGCATCACTGAAGCAAAATAATTTCTTGTATAGGATACAGTGTCAGAAAAGTGAATACAGTATAGGGACTGATTTCACCCACCACCAGAAGACTCCATAAAATGGTAATGTGTCCCAATTTCCGATCACTGCAATTGTCTCTGTAATTAATATGCCTGTATATGCAGCTGGATGAAACAACTTGTCGTGTAGGGTGTTCCTACGTCTCTTAAGACTTTTGCCCAATTGAATTAGCCTAGACAGAACAACATAATTTCTTTTTAAAGAATTCAACTTGTTGCATTTAAATTTTGTTCATTTCGGTAGTTTAGCATATTTGTAGTAGTCTCATGCAGTGTTCAATGTTTTGTTGTTGTAAAATAGAAAGTAATTAATATTTCATAGTTCTTCGATAAAAGATTTTAATTGGGATACGATAAAATAAATCTAATAATCATAATCATCCCATTTCCCTGAAAAGATTATTATGTTGCTATCCACTGGCTTGCAACTGTATCATTCCTTAAAATCTGAAGCCAGGTGTTCTCCCTTTTCAGTCATCCTGCATAATTACTAAGCATAAATTACCTCAATGCAAAAAGTTATGATATGCACATAAAACCAAATATTAAATTATAACAATATTTTCCAGTTATTTGGGTACAAGCAGCTGTACCATCATAATATCAGTCATCAGAAGAGGTTTACACAGAACTTGGTGCAAATTAAAGCTTTCAAAAATTTACTGTATTGTTTAAATTAAATTTTGAAGTCAAGTTCCTCAACATACTCTCAATGTTTGTTCAAAGTAGAAACAAGTGGATTATTGAAGGAGTAAGAATTTCATACCACAATTTTAGAATAATCTATATCATGATCAAAAGTATAGAGAAAGTGCAGAGAAGAGCCGCTCGATTCGTGACCGCTTGCTACAGTCCTTACGAAAGCATCACAGAACTGATTAGTAGACTAGGCTGGGAGTCTCTGGTAGATAGACGGTGCACATTTCGTTTAAATTTATTGGTAAACATGTGTACTCCCACTTTCACTCACGAATGTAGTGAAATACTTCGTCCATCAACCTATTTGAGCCGGAATTACAGGAAAGATAAGATTAGAGAAATAAGGTGCCGCAATGATTCTTATATGAATTCTTTTTTCCCTCGTACCATTAGGGATTGGAATGCACAACAAAGACATTAGACTTGGTGCTGAGCACCCTCTGCCACCCACAATTTTGTGAATTGCAGAGTATATATGTAGATGTAGATAAAACATGCACACACCAGTGAATCATTATCAGCTTATAGCAGAAAAGTATTAGCAAGGGCTAAGAAAAATTATTACCACAGAAAACACACACACACACAAATATATATATGTAATAAAAATCTGTGACATTCCAATTAGAAACCGATCAGAAATAGCAAACTATGCAAACAATTGTTTCTATGTCACTGTAACAAAACTTCAAACGAAATGTGGAGACATACAAACTTATTATACAGTAAATCCACTAACAGGGAAAGAGGTGGAAACTCAGGCTAGAAAATAAAAAAAATCAACTGGCTTGAATGAGGTGCCCAGGTTTCTAATAGAGCAGTGTATAGATATCCTCAGGGCACGATTAGCACATATGAGAAATGAGTCTTTCACATCCAGGGCCGGCGTTAGGGGGGTTAAGCGGGTCAAAAGTACCCGGGCCCGATGGCTGTTGGGGGGGGGGGGGGCGATCCCTAACTGTAGGTGCCCTCAGGCCATGAAGCCAAAGATCCGCCCATTGTCGCCCGGCCAATTTGTAGACCAAAAAAAAAAAAAAGAAAAAAAGGTCGCCCATTTTACCCCGGGCCCAAAATTCCTAGCGCCGGCCCTGTTCACATCTGGAGTATTTCCAGACTATCTGAAATTTACAAAGGTCCTCCATGTATTAAAAAGAAGGGAATAGTGAAGATATAGAAAATTACCACCAAAAATATTTAAATCACTTATGAAGGGTAGATTGGTTTCTTGAGAAAATGTTACTCTTTAGCAAATCTCAGGTTGGTTTTCAAGTAGGAAAATCATCAGTGACAGCACAGTTTACAAAAAAAAGTACTTGTATCAATAGACAATGGTGATCATGTAGCAGGTTTTTCCTAGATTTTTCACATCTTGGATGCTTTGTACCATGAAATTCTCACTCAAAAATTGCAAGTGATAAAAAAAAGGTTACTGTAAATCCTGATTCCAGTCACATTTTTTTTTTTTTTTGCTGTCATCAGTCTTTCAACTGATTTGATGCAATCCTCCATCCCTTCCTGTCTTGTGCTAACCTCTTCATCTCTACATATCCCTTAAAACCCATGTCCTCAATTATCTGCTTCATATATTCTAATCTCTGTCTTCTTCAACAGTTCTTACCTTCGACTGTTCCCTCCACCAGCAAGTTAACCAATCCAGCATGTATCAAAATATGACCTACCAGCCTGTCTCTTCTTTCTGTAAGCTTGTTCCACAAACTTCTTTCCTCACCCATCATTTCCAAAACTCGTTCATTTCTTACTTTGTCTGTACACTTAATTTTCAGCATGCTTCTGTAGCACCACATTTCAAATGATTCAATTTTCCTTCTTTCTAGTATTCCTAAAGTCCAAGTTTCACTACCATAAAGTACTGCGCCCCACACATAGAGTTTTAAAAAGTTTTTTTTCTAATTCCTAGATCCTCTTTTTCATGAAGACTCTTTTTGCTAGTGCTATTCTGCTTTTAACATCATTCTTGCTCTGGCCATAGATTGTAATTTTGCTTCCCAAGTAGCAGAATTCACTTACTTCTCCAATTGCATTCGATCCTATTTTTGTATTTAATCTACTAATATTGGTATCATTTCTGCTACATTTCATCACTTTTGTCTTGCTTTGATTTATATTCTTTCCAAAATCTTCCTTCAGTATTTTGTTCATGCCATTCAGTAACTTCTCAATATCCTCAGCCCTCTCTGCTAACAAGACAATGTCATCAGCAAATTGTAGCATACTGATTTTTTCTCCCTGAACTCTTATGCCACATGGAGATTTTTCTTTTACTTTCTTTATTGCTGCCTCTAAATACAAGTTGAATATTAACGGGAATAGTCTACAATCTTGTCTCACGCCCTTTTTAACTGATGCTTGTCTTTCATGATTCTCCATTTTTATTACAGCCACTTGATTATTATATAGTTTATAAAGTATTCTTCTACAGGGTCTGACAGTGAGGTATTACATTTTTCAAAACATTGCTATGCAGATGTTTTTGAACAAATTTAAATTTTATTGTCTCCACAGTTTACATATATGATGCCATTTAAGACATAATTGCACAACAATAACAGATTGCAATTCACGTGTGAAAAATGACGTCATCCAAGTGGCGACCAGTCTTGTACAGGCGTTGTTAGAGGTGGGTGAAAAAATTGTCCACACACCTTTCAAGCATACAGCGTGGAATTGCTTGAATTTCTCAAGTTACGACATCTGAGAGATCTTCTAGAGTCCTTGGTTTTTCAATGTAAACCCAAGATTTCAGGTAGCCCCATAAGAAATAATCACATGGTGAATGATCTGGCGATCGAGGAGGCCACTCCACATTCCCGCACAATGAAATGAGGCGCCCTGGAAAATTGTTTCTAAAAAAAGCCATGGATTGTCTTGAGGTGTGACAAGTTGCTCCATCTTGTTGAAACCAAACCCTATCTACGACAATCCGATGTCTTCTTAATTCGGACATCAGAAATTCTCTCAACATCATAAGGTAACGCTGTGAGTTGACCGTCACAGTCCTTCCGTTTTCTTGAAAAAAGTAGGGGCCTATGATGCCAAATTGAGCCATGCCGCACCACACAGTTAGCCTGTCAGTATGTAGGGGGCTTTGATGGACTTCTCATGGATTATTGTCCGACAATTCTGTTTGTTTACAGCACCTGTCAAATAAAAATGAGCCTCGTCACTGAATATCAGAATACTGTCATTTTCCAAGGTTTCGGGCATCATTTTTGCAAACCTAAACCACCGTATATAGACATTGTTCTTCAGTTCTTGAACCAACATGATTTTGAAAGGGTGAAAGTGGAGGTCTAAGTGCCAAATTCTGCGAACTGACCTATCTGACATGTGAAATGTGCGAGTGTGTCATACCGCTGAACGCCGAGGGCTGGCCTCCACTGCCTGTCATAATCTTTCAATGTTTTCTGGTGTTCTAATGATCTGATCATCTCCACGAGCTGTTCCAGGTCTCACAGTTCCTCTTGTTCTGAAGTTGTTAAACCATTTCAGTATTGTTGAGAGAGATGGAACAGCTCCATGTCGACCAACGTTGAAAAGAGTTCGAAATCTTCGCTGTGTCTGCACTATAGAATGACCGGTTGCAACAAAGGTGTCGTAAACAAAGACGTGTTGTTCAGTCATCCACGGCTCCATGACTACTAAAATTACAAACAATAAGTAATACACATCAACTAATGCGCAACAATCAGTTCCCCTACCACGTATAGAATACCCATCTCAAAAACGTAACACTTCCCTGCCGGACCCTGTATCTCGATACTTTAGACCTGACTTCTTAAAATTTTGAACATCTTGTCCCACCTAACATTATCAAAAGCTTTTTCTAAATAAAAAAATGTTATAAATGTATCTTTGTTTTTCTTGATCCGCCCTTCAAGTATTAATCTTAAAGCCAGAATTGCTTCCCTTGTACCGCGACTTTTCCTAAATCCAAACTGATCTTCACCTACTATGTCTTCTCTATACTTTCCATTCCTCTGTATATTATTCTGGTCAATAATTTTGAAGCATGTGATGTTAGACTAATGGTGCGATAATTCTCACATTTGTCAGCTTATGCTTTCTTCGGAAGTGTGAAGATGATATTTTTATTAAAATCAGTTGAAATTTCTCCCGTTTCATAACTTTTTGATATCAGCTTGTATAATCTTTCGATTCCTTCTTCTCCTATGGATATAAGAAGTTCTTCAGGAATCTCATCAATTCCAACTGCCTTGTTTGCTTACCAGTCATTCAGAGCTCTTTTAAATTCTGTCCTCAAAAGAGGATCTCCTAAGTCATCAATGTTGACAAGGTCTTCCTTTACTATTACGCTACTGTTCAAGTCGTCCCCATCATACAATTTCTCAATGTATTCCTTCTATGAGTTAGCTCTATCATCTGAGCTTAAAAGAGGTTTCCCATCAGCAGCTTTAATGTTCACACCTCTTTTCTTCATTTCTCCAAAATTCTGTTTGATCTTCCTATATGCAACATTTACTTTACCTATGAACAATTCCTTTTCTACTTCTTCACACTTTTCTTATAGCCATATTTTTGTTTTGTTTTTTTGCATTTCCTGTTTATTTGATTTCTAAATAGCCTGTATTGCTCTCTTCCTGCTTTATCCTGAGCATTTTTGTACTTTCTCCTCTGATCTATCTCTTCCAAAATTTCTTGTGTGATCCAAGGTTTTAGGGCATCTTGTTCCCTAAAGCCTAATGTTTCTTTACCAGCTTTCATTATTTCGGTCTTTAATGCATTCCATTCGTCCTCGGTTGAGCTCCTTTCAGAGTTATTTCTTAGACATAAGTCTACCATTTCTGCAAATTTTTCTCTCATACATTGTTTCAGTTTATTCACTTCCAGTCTGTTCTGCTTATGCTGCTTCCTTATTTGCTTGAATTTCAGCCTGCACTTCATTACTATCAAATTATGGTCATAATCTATGTCTGCTTCTCTGTACACTTTACAGTCTAGAACTTTATTCCTGAATCTCTGTTTGACGAAGATATAATCTAGCTGATATCTGCCTGTATCCCCTGGACGTTTCCAGGTGTATATCCTTCTTGCATGGTTCTTAAACAGTGTGTCGAGCAACCACCGCCGTGAGCAGCAGTCGTCGACTTTCTTGTGTATTTAATCTAAAGTGTGCTAGATAGACTTTGTTTTTATCTTTGAATTTTCTGTGTAGGCAGTGAGTCAGCAGTCGAGCAACCGCCGCCGTGAGCAGCAGTCGTCGACTTTCTTGTGTGTTTAATCTAAAGTGTGATAGCTAGACTTTGTTTTTATCTTTGAATTTTCTGTGTAGGCAGTGAGTCAGCAGTCGAGCAACCGCCGCCGTGAGCAGCAGTCGTCGACTTTCTTGTGTGTTTAATCTAAAGTGTGCTAGATAGACTTTGTTTTTATCTTTGAATTTTCTGTGTAGGCAGTGAGTCAACAGTTGAGCAACCGCCGCCGTGAGCAGCAGTCGTCGACTTTCTTGTGTGTTTAATCTGAAGTGTGCTAGATAGACTTTGTTTTTATCTTTGAATTTTCTGTGTAGGCAGTGAGTCAGCAGTCGAGCAACCGCCGCCCTGAGCAGTAGTCATCGACTTTCTTGTGTGTTTAATCAAAAGTGTGCTAGGTAGACATTGTTTTTATCTTTGAAATTTCTGAGAGTCAGCAGTAGTCAGTTGAATCTCAGCGGCCGTAGCCGACTTTCGTGTGTGATTTGTATTTTTCTGGTTTTTGTGTAATCTTTGAATATTTCCTTTTTAGGTAGTGATCCAGTGAGTTGAGCCTCTGCGTCCGTAGTAACAGTAGCTGAATTATTGTGCGATCTGAAATTTCCAGGTTTCGTGATATCTTAAATATTTCCTGTTTAGGTAGTGATCCATTCAGTTGAGCTGTAGCAGCTGTCTGATTTTTCTGATTAATTTGTTCGTGGGACATGGTTTGCGCAATGTGTTACAGTAGGCTTCAGGCTCTCGAAGAGATTCGTACTACGATGGCATCTCTTCAGGCACAGGTGTGGAGCATGTTAGATGACGAGCGGCAGTGTGTCGAAGAATTACCGGAGGCTACTGATGTAGAACCGGCAGGTGAGGATTGTCAGGTATCTGTTGCAGGGAACGACTGGCACCGGGTGGATAGGAGAAAGGCATCAAAATTCCAAAATAACCGACGGGAGAATGAAATCTTGCCCCTAAGTAATGCGTTTTCAGTTTTGCAGGAGGTTGAAGATCTTAGTTCGAATGGCCCAGAAGCACAGCAGGGAAGATTTACTCGCAGACACCGAGTGATGCCAGGGAAAGGATTACTTATCATTGGAAGCTCCAACGTCCGACGTCTAGAGAAACTCCTACGAGACCTAGCTGAGACGAATGGTGCAGACCCTCGTACTAACGTTCATTCTGTGTGTCTTCCAGGAGCAACCGTGCCACGAGTCATGGAGGCTATACCAAAAGCGATTAGAGAATCGAACTGCCGTCAGTTAAGGGTAGCTGCGCACGTCGGAACTAACGACTCGTGTCATGTTTCTGTTTCAGATATAGTGAAATCTATGGACAAGTTGGGCCACAAGGCGTATGAATCAGCGCGTGAGAATTCAGTAAAGTTGCAGTTTTCCATCTGTAGTGTCGTGCCGCGCATCGATTGTGGGGAAGCCGAATGTGGAAGATTTATAATTTAAATTGTAGTCTACAGGAGCTGTGTCGCAGAAACAACTGGGGCTTCGTCGATCTTCGACCGATGATAGCTGCCTGCTGGGACGAATTTGACAGGTCGGGTGTCCACTACACACCGAGAATGGCGATCAAGGAGGCTGCTAAAATATGGAACCGTCTTGATGTGAATTATTTTTTAGGAACACCGTGAGGCCCGAGGATCTCTCAGTTCAACGAAGAAGACGCGTCGTTAATCTAGATCTTGGTTCTGGAAGTGACGGCGTGAATAAATCGAAATTTACAGCTCCAAATACTTCACCCGTTTCCTTTCGGAGTGCAAATAGTAAAAATGCGAATTTAGACTCTACAGATACAGATATTAAACCGCTAAGGATAATGGTCCTTAATTGTCGGAGTATTAGAGGGAATTAGTAGCCGATTTCCACGCTGCAGTTGCGACTAACGATGTTGATATAATACTATGAACCGAGAGCTGGTTGACGCCAGAGGTAGAATCTAGCGAAGTATTTGCTCCTCAATTCAATGTTTTTCGGAAAGACAGAACTAACTCAATGGGCGGAGGTGTGTTCGTGGCCGTTAATAAAACCATCAATTGCTCCGTAGTAAATGAAACAGAAAATTGTTGCGAGTTAATATGGGTGAAGGCAAAAAATGGATTAGATAACGCGGAATATTTTAGACAGTCACTTAATAGTATTTCTCAGAAATTTCAGGGACATACATTGATCATGGGAGGTGATTTTAATATACCCTCTGTTAACTGGGACACATTTACGTTCAGGTCAGGCGGAAGAGATAGGTTAATAACCGAAACGTTTCTGGAATCATTCGCGGAAAATTCTCTTGAACAGATGGTCGAAGAGCCAACGTGGAGCGTCAAAGATTCCTCGCCCATTTTGGATCTTTTTCTTACTAACAATCCGGATATTGTAGATAAAGTTTGTATAGAAGACAGTATAAGTGATCACAAGGCGATTGTGGTAACTTTAAAATCTAGGCTGAATTTGAAGCATGATAAAGACAAACTCGTATATTGTTTCGATAAGGCAAATGATGCGTTTTTGGCGAAAAATTTTGAAACGTACAGGCTTAATACAAATGTTGAGGAACTTTGGTTTAATTTAAAAGAAATAATATGGAGCAGCTTAAATCAATTTGTTCCCAAGAAGTTTATTAAGGTTAGTAAGAACTTCCCGTGGCTCAGTAGGGAAGTGAAATGTTTGCTCAGGAAGCAAATGCGTTTACATGCGACGGTAAAGAAATCGGGGGACTCATCTGATCGCGCTAAATTAGTCCACTTGCGAGCGGACGTGCGTAAGGCAATGCGTGATGCGTTTAAAGAATTCCAAGCCAGAAATTTATCCGAAGATCTGATTACTAATCCAAAAAAGTTCTGGTCATATGTCAAATTAATAAGAGGCTCTCGTAAGATCATGCCGTCGTTGATTAATGAAAATGGGGAATTATCAGAAACTAGCGTCGAGAAAGCAGCTTTCACGTCAGAAAACTCGGAGGAGATTCCGATATTTAACAATCGAACCAACAAAATTATGAATGATCTCGTTCTCGATGTCAAGGGAATAACTAAACTGCTTATGAATGTAAATCCCAATAAGGCTCCCGGACCAGACGGTATTCCTACAAGATTCTACTCTAGGTACGCAAAGGAAATTGCGCCGTATTTGATGAAATTATATACCGCCTCATTGGATCAAGGAAAAATACCAGCCGAATAGAAGACCGCCATCGTAAATCCAGTGTTCAAAAGTGGGAATGTTAATGATCCTCAAAATTATAGGCCGATCTCATTAACCTCAATATTTTGCATAATTTTAGAACACATCATCTATTCAAATTTCATGCGGTTTTTGGATGAAGATGAGCTTTTAAACCCAAATCAACATGGATTTAGAAAAGGCCGATGCTGCGAAACACAGCCTGCCCTCTTAATTCACGACTTGAGCCGTATTATAGATGAGCAGTCCCAGGTTGATTTAGTTTTATTAAAGCTTTCGACACTGTGCCTCACACTAGGTTACTTAGGAAACTTCGTGGTTACGGTATATCTAGACAAATATGTGATTGGGTTGCAGACATTTTGAAGGACAGAACACAGAGTGTAGTTCTCAACGGTGAGCGTTCATCACTTGCCGAAGTGAGGTCAGGGGTTCCCCAAGGAAGCGTGATAGGGCCTCTGTTGTTTCTCATATACATTAATGATTTGTGCGACATAATAAGGGTAATGAAAAGATTATTTTCCGATGATGCTATTATTTATCGTGAAATCACAACCCAGGACGACTGCGCTTTGTTACAAGACGGTATTATGAAAATAATTGCGTGGTGTAAAGACTGGCAGTTGGAGTTAAACGCTAAAAAGTGCCAAGTCATGCGTGTAAGTAAAAAGGTGACACCATTTAGCTTTGAATATACAATTAATGGCACTGTCCTTAGAACGGTAGATTCCGCTAAATACCTAGGGGTAACAATTCGTAATAATTTGTCTTGGAATGAGCATATCGAGAATGTAATTGGGAAAGCAAATCGTATGCTTCGATTTCTAGGTCGTAATTTAAAACAATGCCCTCTGGAAGTTAAATCGATTGCGTACAGGTCACTAGTGAGGCCTCACTTGGAATATTGTTGCTCTGTATGGGGTCCCCATCAAAAGGGATTAATGGAGGCAAAAGAGATGGTCCAAAGAAGAGCTGCCCGACTCGTGACAGGTATATATAGTTGGAGGGAAAGCGTAAGTGCCATGTTGAAGGAGTTAGGTTTGGAAGACCTGGAGCACCGAAGGCGTTGCTCTCAACGGAAACTAATTGAAAAATTCTGGACTGACGTATTTCGGAATGACAGCAAACAAATATTGCTACCAGCAACATTCATATCTTGGAATGACCGCGAAAATAAGATAAGAGAAATCAGGGCCAGAACCGATTCATTTCTCTACTCATTTTTTCCACGAGCGATTAGGGAGTGGAATAGAAAGAATTTACCGGGCGAGTAAACACAAAATCGGACAGGAGTAGCTTCCGATAAAGCACTCCGGCCATCCTGATCTGGGTTTTCCATGGTTTCCCTAGATCAGTGGTTCCCAATTAGTTTTTCTCAAGTACCACTCCAAGAAAGAGCTCACTATCGCGTACCCCCATTATAGCTGAAATGATAAATAATTGCGTTTATCCCAGTCGAATTCTTCGCACAACAGCATTACAGAAACATAATTCTCACACACAGTTTGTCTTAACGTATATTTTTGGCGAGTACTGTTTTCCTAATTCTTTTTTTAACTATCGGAGTGATTACCTTAGCCAAGAGATTACTGCGCCTACCCCTTGAAGCAGCCTGGGGAACGCTGCCCTAGATCGCTCCAGGCGAATGCTGGGATGGTTCGTCACAATAGCCCATGGGCGCCACCTGCCATATCCCGTATATCCCTTCCAAACCATTACCTTTCCTGATAGGTGCAATGCACCCTCCGCCAAACACTTTTAGTGAATCGCGGAGTAATTGTAATAGTAATAGTAGTTTTCCACTACCAGCTGATAGTGTAGGTATCATAAAGCAATTAAAGCTCCTGAAGTGGGGGAAAGCGCCGGGTCCCGATGGTGTACCAGTAAGAGTATTTTCGGAATACGCGGAAGAAATAGAACCATTTCTGTCAGATATATTTCGTAAATCTTTAGAGGAAAGAAAATTACCTTCTGACTGGAAATTTGCGCAGGTGATTCCCGTTTTCAAGAAAGGAGATCGGAGAGATCCTAGGAATTATCGTCCGATATCGCTAACATCTGTTTGCAGTAGAATTCTGGAGCATGTCATATGCTCTAACGTTATGAAGTTTCTAGATGAAAACGAGCTACTTACAGCATACCAACACGGATTTCGGAAGAACCGATCATGTGAAACGCAACTGGCTCTATTTTCGCATGATGTAATGAAAGTTATTGATGCGGGATCACAAGTTGATGCTATTTTCTTGGATTTTCAGAAAGCTTTTGACTCTGTACCACACAACCGACTCTTAGCGAAGATCCGAGCGTACGGTATATCTGATCAGATTTGCGAATGGATACGCGATTTTCTAACTGGTCGGTCACAGTATGTCGTTGTAGACGGGGAAGCCTCTTCTAAACTAGATGTTACTTCGGGCGTTCCTTAAGGAAGTGTAATAGGACCACTTCTTTTCTTAATTTTTATAAACGATCTCGGTGACAACGTTAATTGCAGGATGCGATTTTTTGCTGATGATGCACTTATTTATAGGGAAGTGAGGTGCTCCGACGATTGCTTAGAAATTCAGCGCGATCTGGATGTTATTTCGGAATGGTGCCGTGAATGGCAGCTTACACTTAACTGTAAAAAGTGCAAGGCAATGCACATAAGTAATAAAAAGTCCCCGCTTGCTCTGGAGTACAAAGTTAACAATTCAGTTGTTGACACTGTATATTTCCTGAAGTATTTAGGCGTAACAGTACAAAGCAACATGAAATGGGACTTGCACATAACTTCCGTTGTAGGAAAAGCTAATTCCAAACTACGATTCATATGACGTATTTTGAGAAGTTGTAATGCTCATACAAAGGAAATAGCGTACAAAACACTAGTGCGTCCGCATTTGGAATACTGTTGTGGAATTTGGGATCCGTATCGCAAGGGATTGATTGACACATTGGAGAAAGTACAGAGAAGAGCCGCTCGATTCGTGACTGCTAGTTACAGTCCTTACGTAAGTGTCACAGAGCTAATTCGAGGGTTGGGCTGGGATTGTTTGGCGGACAGACGACGTCGTTTTCGTTTGAATTTGCTGGAGAATATGCGAAAATCTTTAAGTTACGAGTGCAACGAAATACTTCTTCCGCCAACCTATTTAGGTCGCAATGACAGGAGGGATAAGATTAGAGAAATAAGATGCCCTACTGATTCATTTATGTATTCCTTCTTTCCTCGATCTGTTCGGGATTGGAATGCGCAGAATTAGGATTGGTGCTTAGCACCCTCTGCCACCCACAGTATTTGTGATTTGCAGAGTATAGATGTAGATGTAGATATCTTTAACAAAATTCTAACAACCTGCTTCCCTCGCTCAATTCTTTCTCCTAGACCAAAACCTCCTACAGTATTCCCCTCTTTTTCCTTCTCCCACTATCACATTCCAATCACCCATGATAATGAGATTTTCCTCTCCCTTTGCATATTGGATTAATTTCAATGTATATTTTCTCTATTTCTTCATCATTTTCCTGTGACGTGGGCATATACACTTGTACTAATGTGGTTGGGGAGGGCTTAGTTGTTAACCCTCCTGTCACTAAACTGCTCATAATAACTCATCCGTTTCCCTACTCTCCTATTCATTACAAATCCTATACCAGTGACTCAATTGACAGCTTGCGTGATAATTATCCTGTGTTCCCCAGACCAGAAATCCTGTGTGTCCCTCCATTTAATCTCACTAATCCCGACAACATCTAACTTATGTTGTTCCATCTCCATTTTTAAGTTTTCTAACCTACCTGCCCTATTCAGACTTCTAACATTCCACGCTCCGACTCGTTAAATGTTTCTATCCATTCTGTTGACTGCTCCCTGAACAGATCCGATTGGGGGACTATTTTACCTCCAGAATATTTTACCCAGGAAGAAGCCATCATGATATATGTAATTTGAGAGGATTACATGTCCTCGGGATACCCTATGGGTCTTTAATGCAGTGGTTTCCCGTTGCCTTCTGCATCTCCATGCCGTTGATCATTTCTGATTCATCAGCCGTTAGTGGCCGTTTCCAACCCCAAGGGCAAGAGGGTGCCCTGGACCACTCCTCGCTCTTCCGTCCTCCTTTCGGAGGTCGTTGGCAAGCAGTGGGTGAATCCTTATACCGGGAATCTTTCAATCGCCAGAGCCTCGTCCGTGCTAACAGAGTTCACCACGTGAAAAGGCTAGTATAGTCTCTCCCAAACCCTAAGTCCAGTCATATAAGACAAATAGAATACAAAAAGTGGAGATCACTGGAATCACAATAAACTCAAACATTCTATGTAAGTTTTTGTCAGAAACAAGACATAGTAATATAGGTACGAGGGTGGTTTGAAAAATTCTCGGAATCACCGCTAGATGTCAAAGCTAGAACAACGAGGTTACCGCGCAATAATCACACATCCTTTGTGAGTGAACACGTGGTGCGTCAATGCTCTAGCTGCAGGAGTGTTGTAGTGACGACTCTTTGTTGTTGTTGCCGCGTAGTGATTTGTGACAATGGAAAAAACTGAGATTCGAACAGTGATTAAATACTTTGTAAAAAAGGTATGAAAGCAAAGGAAATTCATGACGACTTTCAGAACACACTAGGGGACTCTGCTCCTTCATTTTAAACTGTTGCCAAGTGGACCAGTGAGCTTAAACTTGGTCGGGAGAGCTTGGATGATGATCCACGTAGTGGACTGCCAAAAAGTGCTATGACCCAAGAATTTATCGCAAAAGTGCATAAATGGTCATGGAGGATTGTCGACTGAAAGTGCGGGAGATTGCTGAAGCTGTAGGGATGTCTTCTGAACGGGTGTATTATATTTTAACCGAAGAATTGGGTATGAAAAAATTTTTCGCAAGATGGGTGCCGCGGCTCTTGACACTGGAGGATAAACGCACCAGATTGGAAATGTCCGAACAAAGTCTGGCCCGTTTTCAGAGCAACCAACAAGATTTTTTGGGCCAGTTTGTGACTATGAGTCCACTACTATACCCCAGAGACAAAACAGCAGTCAAAGCAGTGGAAACATGCTGATTCACCACCATCAAAGAAAGCAAAGGCAGTGTGTTTGGCCGGAAAGGACATGGCCTCAGTTTTCTGGGATGCAAAAGGCATTCTGCTGATAGATTATCTTCCTACTGGCCAAAAAATCACGGGGCAATACTATGCAAACCTCCTAGACCAATTACAAGAAAAGATACGCGAAACAAGGCCTGGTTTGTCAAGGAAATATGTCATCTTTCATCAGGAGAACGCTCCATCACACAAAAGTGTTATTGCCATTGCAACACTTCATGAAGTGAGGTACGAATTGTTACCACATCCACCTTATTCACCTGATTTGGCACCATCAAACTTTCATCTATTCCCCAAGCTGAAAAATTTCCTCGGTGGACGGAGATTTTCTACAGGGGAAGAACTGACCGCCGAATTGGAGAGGTATTTTGCAGGCCTGGAGGAATCTAATTTTCGAGATGGGATCAAGACATTGGAACATCGCTGGACCAAATGCATTAGTCTACAGGGCGACTATGTTGAAAAATAAAAGCAGTTCCACCGAGGTAAGATACTTAATTCTAATACATTCAGAGAACTTTTCAAACCACCCTCGTATTCATCAGGTAAACAATTTAGGACCCATACTGCTAGTCATTTATATAAATTATCTTACATGAAGAATAAATCATGAAACAATTTTATTAACAATTGAAAGTAATATTTTTTCAAGTGGTCACTCAATCAATGGCCTGCAGGCTAAAGGAAATCCAGCTTGTGTATGTATATATAGGCCTATATATTAAATAAATATAAAAAAAGGCTTTCAGTACAAATAAAACAAATTCAATTCTGCTATCAGATGTCATCAAATAGCTTTAAAACCAACTTATGAAATGACTGAGTGTGTTACTAGTGCAAAGTTCTTAGGAATAGCTGTTGACCATGAGTTTTTTTTTTTATTCATTTCACATTGGAAACATATTGTTACACAATTAAAAACATCAGATTGTGCTAGACTTAAACTTGGCCACTTCCAGTGCATTTTCTGAGGCCTCATATAGGTCAGCTTCCGAGCAGGATGCTGGACACAGTTGATACTGGAGCATGTGCTGAACAGTCTGGTCTTCTCCCAGTTGAACTTGATGTCATTGATCTTCGCATAGCCCCATCATGAATTAAAGTGTTATGAAGACCTACAGCTTTTGGGAAAGAAAGTATCTATTGCTCCATCATGTATACAAGCAGTAAACGTAAAAGAATTTCCCACAAACTGTTCTTGCCCACAAAATCAAAAAATGATCTACACATAGATATGAGATTAAAAAGTAAAAGTCTAAATAGTTTATTCCACTAGGGAGTGAATTTATACAACAAACTCCCACATAAAATTAAGGGATAAGCAAACCTGTAACTATCTGAAAAAATGCTAAAGCCGCATCAAGCAGAAAATGTTTGCTATGCTGTAGAGCAGGGGTGGCCAACCCATATTATCTTGTGGGCCACTTTGGAAATGCATCATAAATCCGCAGGCCGCATATAAATTTATATATCCCCATACTAGATTTAGACCCAGTATAGAACTTTTCTTGGAGTAAAGAATTAAAACATAATGACTTATTATTATTGATTTTACTATTAATCCTACTTGTAAAAATAGATAATATATTAATAATGACACTAAAAGCACATTTTAAAGAAGTAATATAACACTAAAAATGATATATAAATACAAATGAATTTTTTTGTTGTTGGAAATATGGATGTGCAAATAATGTATTTTTTAATACATTAGTTTTCAATACTTTTGGTATTATAAAATAAATATATTTTGTAAAAGTGTGACTGCGAGGCCACCCCTGCTGTAGAGGATTATTTAAATTCAGTCAAAAAATATTAAAAAATCCTTGTGATCAATTTTCATTTGCAGATAATATCTGTAATTTTAATATACACATTTACAGATTTATTTATATTGTGTATGATTGTATGACAAAACCAATAAAAATGTAAATACGTTATATAGGGAATAAAGTAAATAAATAAATGTACTAGGGGTTTGGGAAATTACAGCTTAACACAATCAGTAATCAAGTTGATAAAGGTGGAAATTAAAAGTGCAGCTCCCAGACAGAGTTGTGATAAATGAATGAAATTTGGCCCCATGTATCCCCATATGAAGAGTATTAAATAATTAAAAATATAAAATTTTAAATGTAATAGTATGAGAATTATGGGGCTATTTATCATGCATAATTGCTATGTTTTTTTTTATCATATAAGTGGTGAACAGAGTCCACAAGTTCTTGTTGACCAAGTATGTCGAGGCAGAGAGTGATGATCCTCTGCACCGAAATCTTTAAATGTAAGAGAGGTCGGAGAATTGGTGTGTTTGAAAAGGGGGCATCATATCGTGAAATCTGCTGAAGGATTGGCCATAGGGCAATGTCAGTATACAGACTTGTTACACACTGGGAAAAAAGGCTCTAGTGCTCCTAGCACAGGAACAAGTCCATACAAATGGACAACAGCACGTGAAGACCACCAAGCTGTGTGGGTGACTGTTGTTGGCAGACGGGTGACTGCAGGCCAGATCCAAGCAGTGGTTATAGAGAGTTACCCCCCAGACGATTGTAAACCAATTGCTTGAAGCTGTGTTACACTCTCTGACCCCTGTGCAATGTGTTCCATTAACCTGGTATCCTTGGCAGCAATGACTAACCTGGTGTAATGCAAAACGCAAAAGATGGCATACATTTGTGTTTAGAGATGAGTCTCAAATCTTTCTGGGGCAAAGTGATAAGCAATGACATGTATGCAGATGCAGTGGAGAAATATCCCTACTTTGATTTCAGAATGTCGGACAGGTCCAGCCACTAATGTCATGGTTTGGGGGGAATCAGTTTTGACAGCAGGACTGAGTTGGTTGTTGTTGAAGGCACAATGACAGCCAACCACTATGTGGATGGGGTGCTGAACCTTATTGTGATACCCTTCACCATCCAAATCACATCTTGCAACAGGAGAATGCCCGTCCTCATACTATGGCCAACACAAGCTTTGTAACGGGTTATGATCACAATTTGGAGAACATAATCCCCAGATTTGTCTCCAATGGAGCATGTCTGGGATGAAAGGAGTAGAAACACTAGATCAAATGATCGCCCAGCACAAGCTGTGCAACAACTGAGTGCACAAGACATGCAGGCATAGAGACACCCCAAGAAGACATCCGAATACTTACTGATTCAAAGCAGGCAAGGATACACAAATGTATAGGTGCTCAATGTGGGTGCACTTTTTACTGACAACTGAATCTGAAGGTAATAAACTTTGCCTGACCCATTTCAGTTTGTTATCATTTCTTCTGGGTATGACTCTGGATATATCTACAAAGTTTCCTAAAATTCCACCATTCCTGTCTGGGTGTTGCACTTTTAATTTCTGACAGTGTAGTTTGGAAGGAAATGGAAGACAGTAAGCAGGTGAAAAGAGTACTTGGTGTTTACAAGACATATGCTGAAGATTTGGGCTGGATGAATATCAGTAGACGAATTAGGAGTGGTACATGGAAGGGAAGAGATGACTGCCATCAGAAGCTAGCTCTTAATTTTGTGCGTAAGGGAATTTGAAAAATTTCCGTTTGTGGGTAAGGGAATCAGGGATTGGAAACATTACTGAGGGAAATTTACAACAATTTACCTGAGAATATATTATCACTTCTCATTTGATAAAAGACATTCTTACTTGTTTACATCAAATTATAAGGTACGCAATTCTGAGACAATTAACAAAACACATCAACATTACAAAGAGGTGGTATTTATTCTGAGAAACATCTCTTCAATCAAAATTCTTAAGAGTGAAAATAGACTGTAGATAAGAAAGATGTATTTAATGGAAAACTGAAAGATAATCTTACTGGCAACTTCTAATCCATCAAACAAAAACTTGAAAATAAGTAAAAGCATCTGTACTTTAACCCAATGCAGTTGTAAAAATTAAATTCATTTGTTTGTACCACTATATTTTTCACTGTAGTTCTTATTATCATGTTTGGGTAAATATTGATATGTTTCATATAACAAAGATCTCACAACAGATATATAAATCAAGATTTTTTTAGTTGGATGAAGTGTACAGAATGGTAAGTTCTAATGACAGAAGATGAGAAGGGAAATATTTTTGAAACTATCAGAAATAGGTAGAAAAACCTTGTTAGGGTGATTGATGAATCATAAAAGTATTATTACGGATGTTTTAGGAAAATACTGGAAAAATATGAGAGGGAATTGAAAAGGCCTATAACTGCTATATTAGGATGAAGAGAATGGTGTAAAATGGTAGAGTGGTGAAGATGTAGAGAATAACACACCATGTATATATATACATACATTTGAATCTGACTTTACCATACAATACTTGTAGAAAACAAGGGAATTATTGATGACTTCAATGCTAAAATATTATTCAAGAAGAACTATATGAATTTATCCCTTAAACTGTATACAAGGAAAAAAATATGAATCTTTTGGTGAAGTATTTACTGCACTTAGGGTCCTGACCTTTTTCTAATGGACCATTTATCAGAACCAATTTCTATTCAGTATTCATTTTTTATTCTAGTTATTTCTATTAGTGCTGATCTACTCTGATGCATTTTTTCATCAAAAATAAATATTACCTGATTATTTTTGGTAATACTGAAGTCTCTTCTGCTATTGAAGTATGTAATGTAACAGAAAAACAATCTACTAACTTTAATTACACTTTAAACAGTTCTGTTTTTCTGGTTATTCTTAATTGTTTTTATAGAGTTCTCTGACAACTTTCCCACATTGAAAACTTTGCATATGACCTATATGACACGATGAACCTAGGCGATAAAAATGGCAATTCTTATATTTATTATCTGTCATAAAAAAAAAACTTCCACAATCCAAAGGTTGGCTGGATCCACCTAAAGGAGGTATACTAAGCCATTGTGTAAGAGGTAGGACAGCCAGTTCATTTGCTCTGGGACCTACAGTTTAATGTGGAATCTGTATTTGTCATAATATTTTCTAAAGGCGTTTTTCAACTCACTGGGGTTTTCTACAGTAATACACTCTGTGGTACCTTGTACAGATGGGAGAAAGACGTATTTCCATGGAAAATTAGTATCATGGGTTTGGTAGTTCTTAAAACCATTCTATGTCCGATTCATGGTAAATGTTGATCTAGAATAGTCTTGTGAGATTCTCCATTTCTTCCATCAGACTTGCCAAGTCACATATTATCTTTGCTCTAAAGCTCAACATCAGTACGCCCCTCTTTGTTGTCAGATGATGGAGCAACGTGGCATGCTAATACCTTTTAGTGTGGGTGACCTTGTGGTACACAGCATGACCCAAGTGTCCATCATTGCGCTTATTTACCAGGGCATCGAGTAACAGTAGTAGTCCATTTTTTTTAACTTCCATAGTGAATTGGATACTGGGGTGGGTGTTATATAGATGATGTAAGAACTGCAGATTATTCATACTGTAAGATCAGGTTACAAAGGCATCATCAACATACCGGACTCACCGTGCAATTTTTAGGCACTTGTCGTCAAGCACCTCCTCAAATGCTTCACTGAAATGGTTCGAGGCTATAGGTGAAATTGATTAGCTCATGGCAGCACCTTCAGCTAGAGCTTCAGTTGACCACCATACTGGAAAACAATTGAATTGAGGCAGAATTTTCTGAAGACAGCCCATTCAGTGGAAAGTCCAGTTGCAAAGTTTGGCACGTATTACTGCTTCGCCTATCAGCACGTTTAGTAAATATTGATACTACATCAAAAATCACCATAAAAAATCATCAATAATTTGTTTGAAGTGAGATGAGTTCTTTACAACTGATCCGATATCTTCTGTAAGATATTTCAGTTTATTGGCAACATACATATCAGATGATGGTAAGAGAACCTCTCTTTTATGCACCGTGGGAAAACCATAGAATCTAGGCATGGTGCAATTGCCTTGTTTCAGGTTTTTCTTGGCCTTCTGCTCAATCACTTTGGAGGTGTTAACTCGACCGGCCACCTTGTATTCTGCAGTGGGTTCCTGCAGAACAGGGCACAAGTAACATCTGCCAACATGTTCATAATTGTAGTGTGATAGTTGCTGAACTTTCATCACTACATTCCACTCCCTTTGACAGCAGCTAGAACTATAGTATCATCACATTGACCTAACACCGGCAAAACTGATCTTTCTTCCCTCCATAGATTGCTGCGTGGAAGTATTGCATAGGTTAGAATGTGAACAGTATCTTGTCAAATGGTATTTAACAGATCGGTTTCTAACCCCACAACGGCTTCCTCAACGCCTGGTGCGTTATCTGAAGTAGTTTGATGTGCGTTTACCGTGACAAAATTAAGATCTTTCGATAGCAAAAATGTTGTTACTTTGTTACTTTATCTAGTTCCTCATCTGTGAGCTTCACTACAGTGTTTGCTAGTTGAGGAATGTGAGGGTGTTGATGTAATAGTTTTATTTTTTGCTTGTGACTTTACACCTCGTCGAGGTCATTAGAGGCGGGAAAGGACTGAGGGCAAGGAAAGGGAAGGAATTCGGCTGTGGCCTTTTGAAGAAACCATCCCGGCATTCGCCTGGCGTGATTTGGGGAAACCATGGAAAACCCAAATCTGGATGGCCGGACGGGGATTCGAACCCACGTCCTCCCGAATGCGAGACCAGAACGTTAACCGTTTACCCACCACGCTCGATTTGATGTTTTTCTACATTTAACTTTTGAAATTTGCAAATCTGAGCCAGTCTAGTATTATTCAGCAATCACACCTGTAATCCGATGATGCTGCATCCAAGCTATTCCAGTCAAGTGCTGACTGTAGATGTATTTTATATTACTTGCCGTCTAAATGAGCCAGCTCCTTTCACGTCTGCGTTATATTTTCCTACAGAAGTATAAATCATCCGTAGGATTGTATTGTATTGTATTTGATCCATGAAGTCATATTTCATGTCATAGGACAAGTCTTCAGTGATTACAATAAGCATTATAATATGTTTTTCACATAACTATCATAATTAAAACCGCACAGTCAGTACAAGCATCATATGAAATACTCTGTTCAACTAAAGTAAAATTAATACTTTGATATTTTACAAGTTGGAAAACAAAATAATTCAGTCTTGTTTGTTCATTTTTTGATGGTTCATATATTCATTGAGACTATAGAAGCTATTGACTAATAAAAAAAATTTCAGCTTATATTTAAAATTATGTAAATTTGATATTTGTTTTATGTCTTCAGGAAGAGAGTTGTACAGAATTTTAGGTTGGTAGACTACACTATTTTGGTATAGAGCTTTCTTGTGCCACTCTATACGAAAATCGTCCCTATTGGTTCATATTTATGCATTTCCCTATTCAGCATTAGCTAGGCACACACACACACACACACATTTGTGCGCCAGCAATTCCGTGGCGATCCATATAGACGATAAAATGTGTGTGTTAATTGTCTAACGACGAGCCGCATCACAAGCCAAATAACAATCGTTACATATTTGAACGTGGCGAACATACGCGACGGTAACCATACACACAGATATCTCACTTAACAATTTACTCGCGGCAGATAAGACTTGGTTAGTGTCTAATAAGTAAG
Source organism: Vandiemenella viatica (assembly GCA_031002005.1). NCBI lineage: Eukaryota > Metazoa > Arthropoda > Insecta > Orthoptera > Morabidae > Vandiemenella > Vandiemenella viatica. The sequence goes on from CM061921.1 coordinate 82,028,579, forward strand.
ATGAGCAGAGAATTTGTAGCTCATTTAATTGTGACATACCAGCAACATACCGGTACTCCATTGTGAAAGGTGAAACCAAAAGAGTATGCGAACAGAAGTTTAAAAAAATTAGGATATAGTGCATTGATAGAGGTTTGTGAGAAATATAATATACAAGTTGATAGCACATTAATAAAAAAAAAGAAAATCCACTCTTTGCGGAGTACTTTTCGCAAGAAATATACAAAAAAATGAAAATTCCACAAGAAATGGAATAGGCGAAGACAAAATCTACAAAACTAATTTACGATATTACTACGACTTACCACTGTTTATAAGAAATCAACACGAACCATTGGACAGTATCAGCAATATAGGAAACCCAAATTATGAAGGGGAAGATGTATCTGTGCATTTATGGAATACTGAAGAAATCGAAGAAAATGCTTTTCAAATAGTACAAGTAGCAGTATATGATCGTGTTTATAATCTTCCTGCAACCACTTTTTTTTATCATACTGTCCGTTTCTTTTTCATTTTTACAGCTCTAATATAAGCTGCTGTACGAATAAATACTTTTTTTTGTGTAGAACTTAAAAACATGATTCTTTTAAAATATTGTCACGTCGCTCGTAACATAACCTCACTCGCGATGTTTTCGAATTCCCAGTGAGCCGCAAGTCAGGAAATCATGACGGATAAATCCGTAGACCACTACCATAAACACAACAATTTGAGAGCGGCGAGCCAGCTGAACGACAAATGTGTGGAACTGATGTTCCTGTGTATGGGCTCTGACAAGTATAGGCTCGTCGCGAGAATATCCGCGCGTAAATGTTTTGCGAGCTTACTTGCGCGCAAATGTGTATGTGTATGGGCAGCTATAATTGCTTATTCCTGATGTGATTTCAGGAAGCAGATACACTCAAATAAATATATAGATGATAGAGTCAATATTTTCAACTATTTAAACATTTTCCTGCAGGATTCTGTAGCTTGTTTCGTTCCAATATTAAAATTATGATGAGACATATTCATACCTGCATCGCAATAAAAACGCAAGTTGACTAAGTTTCCGTGCTCTTTTTTATTGCAGTTGCGAGAAATTTCTACGTGTGTAGAATATATTATCTCTGTAGAGACTCTTCAAACGATTTCTTAGACTTCCGCGACAATATTTGCTAATCATAATTTAGAAATGCAAATAAATAACGCGACATTTTTGGAATTTATGTTTTGCTTTGTGATATCTCCCACCGAGTCTGGTGGTTGAGTCGTTAATGTTTGGGTCTCGTTCATGGAGGACATGCGTTCTATCCTTGGCCAGACAATTTCGATTTCGGTTTTCCATCTTTTCCCGTAATCCCTCCGGGTGAATGCCATGATAGTTCCTACAAAAGGCCATAGTCAATTTTCTTACCAATCCTCATGTCTAATCCTCACCCAGTTCTAATGACCATGATGTCAATTAGCTTTTAAGCTTGCTCTAAAGGAAAAAGATGTTTACAGATTGTATTTTTTTACCCATTTGTTTTAAACTGTACAAGTCTCCCTGTAGGTTACTATTGACTGGTTATCCGCAATATAATATAGACAGTCATTAATCACAGGAGAGTATGATCTGGAAAGCCGGTACAAAAAAATTATAAAATAATAATTTGGATCTATTTAATATATACATATTTATGATAAAACAAGTAATAGGTTCATCATCGGTGTCTGACAAGAGGCTATGGCTAGGGGGACAGCTGGTGTCGATGATATGTTGGTAAGCTGGTTTCCATCTATGGAATACAGAAAAGTCTATGCCACCCATCTCAAAGCCCCTGTCCCGCCTATGGATGGGTGGTCTGTGGTTAACCTTTTCTATACAAGAGACTCTAATTCTCGTTGACTTCAGATTTTGACTATACTGCTTTTATCTGTAACTAATTAGCATTCTGCCTTAGTTTCCGCTGGTAGTATCATTTTGCTACCATAGCGGAGAGTAACATCCGTTTTGATGAGATTGAGCCATTCCTACAGTAGTAAAAACTTCCATCCCAACTGAACCGACCTCCCCTTTCCCAAAGCTATCCCCTCCTTCTATTACTGGCGTTCTGCAAGTCTGCCCTGTCGTCACACTCTTTTCTTGACTTCATTCCCAACACCAAAAACTTTAGAGCAATGGAAACCCGTCTCATGACTAAAATATAATCTGACAAGAACTCAACCAAAATGAACATAAACGACGCTGACTACGAGGCTGAGGGTTTGGGATAACTCTCCGACACCAGCACCTATCTTCCACACTCCAAGGACTCCACCATTCCTCAGGAAATAAGCACTTTCTTTGGCCTCCATTAACCCTTACAAGGCCTCTCATCGCAATCCATTTCTCTCTTCACTCCTCAGAATCCCCGTCCAGCCACCCTGCAACGGCCAGTGAACGTATTTCAGCCCTGGTGGATCAAAGGCTCCAATCTTCCGTCCAGAACCTTTTTTGCTATATCAAAGACTTTTCAAATTTAATTAAGCATCTATAGAAACTCCTCAGTCCCCTACTTCAAACTCCTTTCTTGCTTCCAAAAAAGCCCCCTTCTTGTAAATGAACAACTCCCACTGTCAGGGCCTCAGTTCCCTGGAACACTTCCTAGAATTGCTCCGCTCACCCTTTCCACACCCACACAGCCTTTTCAGCATATCCTTTCTCACTTCCTTGGTTCACCAACTCTCTTACAGTTATATACTCATATATGTGGTACTGCAATGGGTTCCCACATCAACACGTAACAACACTTTTCTGTTTCTAGACTGTGTGGAAGAATAATTCCTGGATAAAATACCACTCAAACTCCATGTGATATTCAGATACATAGATGATATATTTATGAAGTGGACGCACATTGAGAACCCTCTTCTACACTTCCTCTTTTCCCTTATCAATAGCCAATCCATCAGTTTCATCTAGACTTACTTCCACACACATGTCACCTTTCTCGATGCGGTCATTTTTCTGTGGCAAGAAGCCCTTCACAACTTTGTTTATTTGAAGCTCACAAATATACTGTAATCTCTATACTTCGACAGTTGTCATCCCTTGCACACCAAACATTCGCTTACTAATAGCTTTGCGATACGTGGCAAGCGAATCAGTTCCGATAAAGAACTATTTTTTCCAGATACTCCCAAAATATAACACATACATTTATTTCACGCTGCTATCCCCCTGATCTTATATAACAAGAAACACTCACGTACAACTCATCATTCATACCACTCTAAAAACTGAATGTGTTAAGCACCAAGTTCTCTCCTGGTCTCGAATTCATTGACCAAATACTTGCCCGTGGGCATGACTTGCTATATTACATCCCTAAAATTAACATATTTTTTCCAAAATCCTTTCCAAAGTCCCCCATACGTGCTTCAGCAGACCATCGAATCTCAAAAATATCTTGGGCCGTCTTCTTTGAAAACACCAGATTGATATTTCCCATGCGAAAGACATTGCTGCAATACCGCTTCCTACACGAATCCTAGCCCAAGGGAAACATTTCCTATTAATGAAAATGCCCTTTGCATGACTACATATCTCAGTTACCAACTTTTCTTCCTTCACTGCACAAGTTCCTATATAGTCCTCGCCACTATCCAACTGTACATCAGAATGAATGGTCACAGAAAACAGTTTACGTTAGCAATCTAGGCCATCCAGTGATAGCCCATTCCAGTTCCCACAATTCTAACCTCCTCCACAACTGTTTTATAGTGATTGCTGTCAGATACTACTATTCTAATACTATAAATTCTTCTGAATTAGTTCCATATCCTTGAAACCTGGCATCTTCCTAGCCTTACCCTCCATTAAGATTCCACCAAGAAATCTACTGCATAAGTTATTGTAAACTTATGCAGTATACTTATATATCGATTACCTCGTAGTTCCAGCCGGCCCGTTTATTTACTTCCAGGCAGTGGTGTAAGCACGAGAGAGTTGGTCCATTTTGTTTATATTAGAAAAGATGGGTGGCAGGTGCGGTGGCAGTAGCTAATGGCGTCAGAGGTGGTGTGATAACAACACGGACAAGCGAGTTAGTAATTTGTTCAAACGTTATATAGAGACACAAAGGTGACAAAGGCTATTTCTGACCTACCTAAACCAGTCACAGAATATATAGGCACATTCGGTCATTTATCTAACGAGAAACAAAACGCAGAGGACGACACGCAGCAAAATAAAAACAAATATAATAAATTGAAGGGTATGCAGACACTTAGCGACAATTTTTGCGATGCCATAATAATGTAATAATAATTAAAATACGCCTTGACCCATACATCTACAATTTAAACTGGGTACTGATAAACCAATCTAGTATCACTTTTTGCCACTGTAGGCTTAAGTGCAAAGATATTTTCTTGTTCTGGTCAACTGTTCGATAACCCGAGGTGCCCCTTAGAATTCAGCAGGTAACATACAAATTTGTAAATCAACTCACAGCAATTTGGAAAAATTATACATCATCGTTGCCAGGGACTGGTAAATTCTACTCATTATCCGTTTTTGCAATCAAACACTCCCTAAACCATTTGACGTCATTGAAAAATGGTGTCCATAATCTTAACCAAATTAGATGTCAGGGGTCACTAATTCACACCAAGAATTAAAATTACTCTGATTGCACCCGTTCCTCGGCACTCTGATTTCACAGGTTCTGTACCTGATGATGGTCATTTAAAGAATTTTCATCGCGTCCACACAATGCTGTATCATTCGATGATATCACGTAATCATGTCACGGGTTTGATATCATTTGCACGCATAAGCTGGACTTAGAAGCGATATATTATTTCCAAAGTTGTGTTCATAATTACGTTCCAGCCCGCCATGGTACGAGGTTGCAGTCACAGATTTCAGCATGATTTTGAATGGTATTCTCTCTTCTTCCCATACAGAATCAAATGGTTAGAAGAAGATATTCACAGAAAAATCGGACCGTGCGAGAGCACTAGCAAACGCGTACAGATTGTCCTGACTGCGGTTTTAGGCGGTTTTCTGCAACCATCAAGGCCTGGACGCTTCCCAGTCTCCGCCTCATAAACACCACATTTCACAAACAAAAAATATACTTATGGGGCGTCCATTAATTACGTAAACTCATAAAGAAGGGGAAGGGGCGCGGCAAAATCTAACCAAATCTCATTTAAAGGTAGGGGGGTCGATAAAAATATCAAGTGAACTTTCTATTTCGGATTGCCGCCCTTCAAGGAGCAGTAGAGCTAAAAAAAAAGTATTCAAAATTATGAGATCACTCTCACGTTAGGGGGAGGCGGGTATCACTAGATCTCACCAAGAGGGAGGGAGGGTCAAAAACTATGAAAAAATATTTCACATAATTAATGGACGCCCCATTATTACACGCTGAACATAATAACACTATTCACAGACAGATGACAACACTTCACTTCCCCCATTAACGGTTAGTACGACCTGGCACAAGGTATAAAATGCTTGGCGTTAACAAGGGCATGCGTCCTTAAAACCATAGCTCCAAATCTGACAGTACCAACGTTGAGTAAAACACATCGAAGGTATCCAGTTACAAAATGTTGGAAAAAGGTGATGAGAAAAAGAAGAACTGTTGTATATAACTTCGTGATTTTTTTAAATTAAGTTCCCACTGTTTAATTACGAAATAGTTGTTCCGACTTTTAAAAATAAGCCCTTAGCCATAGTTAGTTTGCAAATACACATTTTTTTAAAAAAATGCATTGCCCTAAAAAAAATTTCTCTATGTGAGACCGTAAAAGTATTTTTTTAATGAATGTTGTGCCCAGAAAAGTGTCAACGGTCTGACGTCACCTTCGACGTCATAGAATACCCCCTCAACTCCATACGATCTATAATCCAGTAGATTCTCGTTGCCCGACATACACTCCGAGTTCTGCAGCTGACATAATGGCGACCTCGGCAGCGTAGGGGATAGCGTACTAGCATCGCGTTGCAGGGGTCGCCGGTTCGAGTCCGGCCCAGGGCATGGGTGGTTTTAATTAAGTGTTGTGTTTGTCTTGTGTCGTCTATACCAGTTAGAATCAATAATACATTGAGTGATACAATACATACTTGCAAACTACAAGATTACATAGTGCTGGCTGTATGGCCTCGCAGCCAAATGACATTAAAAAAAAAGCTGCCATAATGTTAAATTCTTCAGTTTTCATCATCATACAAGCTAAATTAAAGTGATACCAAACGGATCACCGTTGGAATATTTTATAAATAATACTTTCAATCAGTAATTGTTTTGTGTAAACGAAGGCTTTCCCGGCATGTCGATGCAATATATTCTTCGCGGGTTCGCTGCCGGATTGTGTAGGTAAAGAACGACGAGCTTTCGGCGACGATCTCTGTCGCCATCCTCAGGCCTGGTGTTGACGCTGCGATGACCAGGATGGCGACAGAGCTCGTCTCCGAAAGCTCGTCGTCCTTTAAACTACACAATCCGGTAGCGAACCCACGAAGAATATATTGCAGTAATTGTTTTACCAAAGTTACATCGAACTAAAATATTCTAATGTATGAAAATGAGAAAAATCAGTATGGTAATGCGGCTTCAGAGTCAAAGTTATTTAGAAAGGCCACTGAACAAACTGCCGTTTCACTCGAACATATATAAATGACAAAGAGTTGCAAGAAATCAATGTTGATTTAGTGAATAAACTTTTTCAAGCAAAACCCAATTGATGAGCACGCTCGCTGCAGCGTGCAGAATGTCTTGTAGCATATTTCAATAATTTCGTAGTTAATATTCTAGTGAGTGTAAGCCAGTCTCGGTGAGCTACAAGCCTGGGCGGACGTGGAACATGAGAGCGCGTTTGCAGAATCTGAACCCTTCCTGCAAGGCCACAGAGGCAAGCAGTTTTGACTGTGAGAAACAAGGTTCGAAATGTTCTGGTACCTTCTAGAAAGACGCCTCCAACTGGCCAATTAAACTTTGCATCCACAGCGCGTGATGTGAACTAGCCAATGGGAGACAGTCACCCCACCCTGAAGCGACAGTAGAGAGACGCGTTCTGTACCCGTCCTCTGCGCAGTTTCATTTTGAAGATCACGCCGTAAACTTGCCAATTTTTTATGAAGGCAATGACTTAGGCAGTGTTAGAAATTACACCACCAGCTCCACCCTTCGTATGCTCACAAGGCGAGGCTTGTACCAACCCTCCCACTATTTTATTCAGCCATTCGGCTATAGTAAGGAAACACATTTCACTTCTATGCATATTAAGATGTATCATTCATCTGTATCAATTCACTTATATCTCCGAAGAGTTCAAGAATAAATGCCTGTTCATAACATCTCGGAAGTTATTTACAACAATACCTCACGTCAGTAGTTAGAGTGATTATTTTAGTGCTTTCCAGCCCGTACTTGCAGACGCCAACGGGAAGAACCAGAAGTTGACGGCGAGCAGGCTGGACAAACTTACGTGCACGCAGGGGTAAGTCGAAGGTAATTCTTCGCTCGGCCATTACCACGCGACAGTCTAACAATAAGCTAGCTTCCCTAGGACCCCACATTTGCCGGCGGGGCCGTTCCAGATACAAAGAGCGGGCCGTGGTAAATGTCTCGACTCTGCTGGTAGTAATGGCACGCCTCTATCCGTCTGTAGTAAACGAGCGGCAATTCACCACAGCCAAGTTTGGATTCGTCTCTGATCAACCACTCCCCGGTCAGCTTCCGAAGATATGTGGCCCTAGGATCATAGCAATTACGTTCTGCCCACATTTATTGCTAGTAATGAGCAGGAATCAGCGATACAAATGAAACATGTAGTTGAAAGAATAGAGTGACTTTAATAGCTTCAATAAAATTGGGCACATAGCAATACACTTGAAATAACTGAAAAATACTGCATAGAATAGCTCTCATAAAAGGAATCTCTTACTAATAAAATCCTGTCACTCGGAATATTCTTTCTAAGCCAGAACAAGGGTATAAATGCATTAGCCTTTACCTAATAAAATTTTCATGCCGTCTGGCAACGTGATCCATCTTGAGACTCGGCGAACGGACTGCCCCGGAGGCTGTTGTAGACTGCCCTCTCCAGAGTAGAAGTGGGTGGGGGAAATCATGTGACATTAGTTCTATTCGTTTAAAACCCCTTGCTAAGGGCTTTCTGGGCTACCGTGTTAGGGGGACTGCTTCCCACGGGAAGTGACTTTGCCCAACCTTGAGCTCTGCTTTGTTGGGTGGAATTAAATTACATAGCTGCAGCTTGAGAAAAATTATCCCGAGTAAAAATTGCAATATACTATAACTAAAATCCCTCAATATACTACACGTCGCTCTGTCGGTAAAGATGAAACGCCCGGGTAGCTGAAACGACACTAGGCAAGGTGGTGGAGAAGCGGCAAGGGCTAGACCGTGGCGCGTGCTGATCCCTACACTTCGGCTGATGTGACGCCGCCTGCAAATCCACGCGCCGTGGGAACCCACCTTTAGCCACAGGCATCACACGTGATTTGTTAGAGTCCAGCAGCTGTAACACTTTAACGTCCTTGGACGGCGCTTCGCACCGCTGGGGTAAGCACGCATGAACTATACAGTAAGTTCAGTATGAGAACGTAATAAGAGGTTACTACCGATTTGCTTCACTTCCTCCCAATTTTCGGTATTCAAATCTAAATTCGCACAAGCAGTTGTGTAGCTGATAACAGTTTTCGTCATCGGTTGTGTGCAGTTCTGAGTTGTACAGTTGTCAAAGGAATTTATTGCAGTCTTGTAACTAATCGGAACTTTCTCTAACTTTCTTATCATTTATAAACACATGACCTACCCGTATCAGATCGAACACTCAGATCGCAAGAACTCATTTCAGGCCACCAAAGTGTTAAAACGTGTCAAAATTACTATCAACAAAACTGTTGTCGCAAGTTTTTAAAGCCTTAATAACATCAATAGTCCTTACACAAGCTCAGTCAATCAACAGCGGACTTCTATACTTAAAAAATATTTACTCTCACAAACAGAACCCGCTACAAGAGTAGTGTCATTAGCAGGACATAAACCGCACGCCATTACTAGTGTAGTTTTCAGAATTGAGATATTCGATAGGGTAGGAATTACCAAGTGTTGGCAATTGGTAGTGGCGAATAGAGTGGCAAAATCGCGCACCAGGGCCGGAATCAATGGGTCGACGGTTCACGACCAAAGAACCAGGTGGGAGGTCGTCGGGAACAGCTATTGGAGAAGAGGTAAAACGTGGATGTTGGCCGGCAATCAGCGACAGGAATAGTGCTGCAGCGAGGATGCTAGTACAACCCAGCAGCAGCTTAGAGATTTTGGCGAATAGAAGAGTGGAACTCACCACGTGTTTAACTACGAGAACATGGAAGACCCTTTGCAAGAGCAATAAAAATTTTAAGTAAAAAATTGACGGAATTAAATCCACGTAGTTATATTAAATCTGATTATACCTATAAGAAATGAATGTCTGTCATCATAATAATTTCTGTAAGAGTAGGAACATTTTGAGAGACTGCTTGTTGATTCCCTAATTGATATGTGGATAACAGAAGGTAGAAACATCTAACATTCAAATAGTGAAAAGGAAGAGATGTCGGATTGGTCAGGAGGACGCTGTGGTTAAGGAAGGAAAAGACAGAACGATTTTTGGCACTGCGGGAGAAGCAGATCTCGGGGAATGTGGTTTGAAATCACAGAGGGGACGGACGTTCAAACACCAGCTGATGGTGATCAGAATTTTAGACGTTTGTTTAGCCACAAATGTGACCGAGCTAAGTGTGACATCTTCGGGAGAGCAGGGGCTAGGTGTCTGATGAAGCTAGTCATCGTATATCTGAACACTGACTGCACTAAAATCGTATTTACTCTAAAAGCCCAATGACGACCATGGAAAAGCAATTTTCATGATAGGTGTAGTTCATGGTGTAGCGGGTGCTTGGTTGGGTGGGAGGAAAGGTTGAAAACTTTCTACTCTTTAATATGAAATGAAAACCCTATGCTGCTAATTTATTTGGTGCTCGTACTGGCGTATAGGCTGAGGCTTATTTATTTTTGACGTTAACACATGGAATCTCAAATCTATGGTCATGCAGAGCCCTGTCTTACAAATGGTAACATAAATCATCAAACAGCAACATTTAAGCACTACTACATTAATAATTGATCATGAAACAAATTCCCAATATTAATAAGCAAATCAGAAAGCTCCACACTTGGATTTAATGGAAAGTTCCCTTCATAACAATCAGGAACCATAAATCAAACATAATGCTAGCATGAAGCTACATTAGATTTTAAATGCCGGGCGCCAGGATAATTTAAACTCTCCACCAAGTGTTGTTATAGGAAAGTCTGTCCCAACTAGCTTAATATTTTCCAGAGCGAGAACTGCTAATCATTCAAAGGTCATAACTGGGTTGTATCCAATGACTGAATGTAAGTACCACACTGCACTGTTCGTAGGATTGTTACCGTGATAGCGATGGGCGTCCGTCGACGGCGAAGATGTTATAGCACATTAGCTATAGGGGCAGGGCACCACGTCCTTCAAGCAACGTACTCAATGGTTGCCACAGTACGTTTCTTTCGAACCCTCGGGTTCGATGCTAAGGCAGAACAATCTTCCAACCTTTGGAAAATGCACTGCTTCCTCTCTCAAGGCTGCACGACGAGTTCTTCTCCCGAGTCGGCAGTAAAAACTCCTCTCCGTCGCTCGTGGTTAATATAGAGAGAAATTCACAGGAATTACAAAATGCGGAGGATAATTCGCCGTTGATTGGTTCCGCTATATGGCTCCTCCTACCAGCTATGACGATTGGACAACATTGTCTTTTAGAGATTGGTACGAACTTGGCCAGAGTCGGACATATTCACCAAATATGACCTCCGGAGCGTCCGCTTGGGGACAGGAGGTCGCCGAACGTGTGTTCACCTCACTGGGGCACTTTCCCGAAGCTAAGGGATTATATGCTTGACCAACTCCTCAGGTAGGGGAGCTGGCATTGTTCCCTCGCCGCCTGGCCGTCGCGCCTCCGTGGTGACTAGCTGACTTTGGGTGGTCCCATGGATGCTGGCTGGCGAAACTTTCACAAAGTTATTCTTGTGATTATTCTTTTTATATGTTAAAAATAAAAATCTACTTAATGACCCATTTTCGACTAATTTTGGGAAAGTAGTGTGTTTACTACGACCAAAAAATATATTGTTTCCCGAAAAAACAAACGGAAAAAATAAAAAATTCTGCATTTTTATGCACTGATTTGAATTTGTTGGCAAAACGTTCGCAGTTCTCATATTTTCTCTTGTGACATCGCATCACTGGTCTTGCGGCTGTATGCAAAGCGGCGGCTTGCTTATTTTGTCGATAAAATGCGTTCTACAAATTACAATTGGTGTTTAATGCCTCTGTGTGTAAACACATTATGTAGAAAAAAAAAAAAAATGGTTAAGATATGCGGAAAAATTTGTTAAAATTTGCATGATGTGAGCCAGCATATTTGTCTACAAAGCCTTCAATATATATTTTTAAGATTACTTTGACGAAAGTTTTTACTTAATACTTTATAAGCTACATACCTAATTTTTTTCTGTTTTGAACTTTAATTTTAATATAAAAATTAATTACCCAATTCGAAGTTGAGCATCGTGTACTCCCATAAACACAACGTTTTTATAACCTGTTGAAATTAGTCAGACATCATCTGCTAGAATATGATTTGAAACATGATTTCAATGAATACAAGATCATAACGCATCTAGCAAATTAGTAGTTCTTTTCACAATATGTCAGTAATAGTCATAGCGTCGCTACTGTTAAGAATGAGCGCTGATCATCATTAACAATGTTTGTGATTTATTTTTTTATTTTCTAATAGCTTATTCCTATTAAAAATACAGTTACATTATGATAGGTTTAGCTATACTTTATCATCACAGTTAATATAAATTATCTCCTAATATTGTCGCGAAGAATGCTAGCTGTTAGTTCATTATCTACTTATGTGCACAGTATTTAATCTATATTTTTAACTTAGCTACTGCCTCTGAAACAATTAGCTTATAACGCAATTCTTTTTAAGGTATATAATCTTCTGAACTCTATCTTTTTAACTGAGTCTAAGACTTAACATTCAAATACAACGTCGAGACAGATTTAATTTTAATGTAACCTTTCTTAATTATACGACTATATATATATATATATATTGTTTCAGTGTAAAAATAAGCTTCCAATATTTGAGAATGTATTATTTGAGGTAAATTTGACATTCCGGAATTATACTGCCCAAAAACCACTATTTGAGGCTAAAAACATTTCCAGCATCGCCACATCAATTTTGGACAAATTAGACCTGTTTGGTTTGGTAAATCCAGCTTTCATTGCAAAAATTATTTATTTTATGGATTGGTAACCAGAACTACTTAATAGTTTAACTTAAAGCCTTAAAAATACGACGCACGGATTACCAACAGATGCTTAATACACGAAGCAAAACCGGTGTTTGCTGCTATATGACATCACGTGCTCTGATTACCGTTTCTCCTCGTGATTTGATTGCATTTTTATTTTGTCAAAAAATAATAAGTTTTTTACCCTTTTCTAGGAAATAATGTTGTTTTTCAGTATCCTTTCAACTTACTCTATCTTTTTAAGTTAATTTTTTTTGGTGTCAAATACCCTATTGTTGTTTCTTAATTTCACAATTTGCCTGTTATGTTTTTGGAGAATTAAAACATGTAAATACTTTGGGATACTAGCCGAAATGATCATTTGGTTTTGTTTTGTATTAGTAGATTTGCACTTATGTTGATCATTTGTGTATGAAATGGGCTCTATATGAGTTTGCATTTGGTTCTAAAGTTTAAGTAAACCACACTTGCCTCTCTTTTGTCCGTTTCTTAAATTAATGGTCAGGTGATGAAGTTTAAATTTTTGTGCTGTTACACATTTTAAGGAATTGTATTCATTTAACAATTTTATTAATTGTAACAACTATCCTACTTAAAGATATTAATAACTACTTCCTGTCGTATTTATAACAATCGAACTTATTTATTTATATATTTTTTGTAGCCAGGGGACCCAAGTCCCGTTCAATTCATTTCAAACTTGAATCTCCAAATTAAGGAACTTAGTCTTTCATATTTGGAAAAATTCAAACTGTAATATTGTTCCTTTTCTTATTTATTCAAATTAAATTGAAGAAATAAGGTTTACGAAGATTATAAGGTCCGATTTTAACAATAACTGATCGAATAGCGTCAACCCATACACACACTGGATTTATTAATCGCTCTCTCTGCCTGTTACTTTTTTGTCCCCATGACAACCAACTCTTATCTCAGAGTAACTGACAGTCTGTTTTATTCCTCTTTGGAATCTGTTATGCTACATTCCGTGTATTAATTAGGGAGCTAAAACCCTTATTAATGTAATATTTGTTTGCGTCGGTTGTGTCCAAAGTAATTAAAAAAATAATAATGCTGGCCAACAGACTCTTAATAGCTACGATTTTATGCTTAGCATAAACAAGAGAGATGTTTATCTTTAAATTTAAATTTAAATTTAAAGCTCTGATCTTTGTAGGAACTATTAGAACTAGGGCACAAAGCACCCTTTTCTTTTACAGAAGAGACACAGGGAAATTCATTAAATGATCTGCACGTAATGGAGATTATCACGAAATATATCAACAAGTATCACAAAATACATACTTAAGCATCACAAAATATTTCGGTAAGTATGATTTAGTAAGTATGATTTAGTTGATGATAATAGTAGGAAAAAATAAAATTCGAATACAATTAATTGTTTTTCGTTTTTGAAATTACTCTTTACTTAAAAAAAAAAAAAAAAACTTTTCTGGAACAAAAAGAAAATTCCGTCATGTTTCAAGTTTTTGTCCAGTTAATATTTAAATTAAATTCTTGCAAGATCTGAGTTCTTACAGGCGTAAGCCACGTCGGTTTCTATCGTAAATAGTATTTTTATTAGTATGAAAAGATCATAAATTTAAAACAAACTTTATATTTTGATAAATAATATAACTGTTTTGTAGATGTCAATTGTGTAGATTGATTTATACAGATAGTATTGATAATATATGATATTATTAGATTTATAATAATTTTGTTTTATTATTAATTTTATTTTAGTGAGAGTAGCTTTTATTTAACGTTATCAGAATGTATGGTATTGGGTTGTATTTAGATTCGTAAAGGACCTGATAATGTTAGATTTATTGATATTCCTCAACCTTTTAGAGATTCTATTAAATTATGTAATAAGGAACAACCAATTCCTCATAAAAATTATTTGATTTACTACTTTTCTCCTACTTTTAGTTTAATAATTTCATTACTTATATAGTTAGCTTTATCTTATTTAAATTATGTAGTTCTTTTATTTATATATTCTTTTCTGTATTGTGCTAGAGTTCGTATTAATACTAGTATAACTGCTGGATGAGCATACAATTATGCTTTGTTAGGTTCTTCACGTTTAGTTTCTAAATCACATAATTTGAACTTATATTGATATTTCCCGTCAATTAAATTGAAAAATATTATATACCTTATTTTTCCATTTAGCATATACATAGGTCATTTTATTTCTTTATATTTCCATTAATTTCGTCAAGTTTTGGTTCACGTTTGTCTAAAACTGATCGTAACCCTTTTGATTTTTTAAAAGTTAAAACAGAATTAGTATCTGATTTTAATATTGAATATGACGCTGAGTTTTTGCTTTAATTTTTCTTTCTGAATAGACTAAAATTCTTTTCATAAAATATTATTGTCATTAATCATTTTGGTTTGTAAAAATATAAATTAATATCTTATATTGGTAATTATTTCTTTTTTTATTAATTTTAGAACGTGGAACATTAACACATTTTTAAGATAATAAATTAATATATTGGCTAGAGAGACTTTCTTCCTTTGTGTTTAAATCATATATATTTATTATTAGGTTAAAGGTATTAATCTTTTCTTTTTATAGTAAAAAAAATCAGTATGTATACCTACAAAATGCCAGTCTTGGTCATGATGTATCGTTTTCTGTCAAGTTCTGACGTCACGCTTCCCGCCTTCGCTGCCCAACCAACAACAACCAGAGTTGTCGTTCGAAGTTATGCGTGTTATTTAATAACAGTTCTATTTAACCAAGTATCCGTGGCTAAATGAGAAGCCAGCACACTAAAAGAAAAATATGTTTTTCGAAAAAATCATCTTATGAATTATTAGTTACTTTTTCTTAATTCAAATTTGTTCGATTTAGATTTTTTCTTATACTCTCTGTACAGCTATACGGTTGTTACAGCAACCTAAGAAATATCTACATTACATCATTATCAACATTATAAGCGTCATTTGCGGAAAATTGTATTTAGTTAGCGGAGAAAGGAATTGCTAAAATACTCCGTTCAACACTTCATTCTTGACGGGCTTACAAGATATTTATATTCAAAGTAGATATTTTATGTCACTATTATTATATACTCGAAGAAATGAAATAAAAGTATTTACTGCTTTTAAATTGATATATTAATTATTAGTTGCTTTTATTACTGATGTCAGTATATCTGACACATGTAAATATCTACAGTGGGTCAAATTTAGATCGCCATACAGTGAATATATATGTACACAGGTAAGAGAAGCTATGAATTTTGAACAGCAGTATTAGTGTAAGTTGTGGTTAGGTCAAATGCAGACAGGATTAGAATGCCAACTGACACAATTTTTTATAGAGTAAATCACAATGAATTTAGTTTTATGGACAATATCAGCTCTTTTCATAATTGACTAGTTACTGTCATACCGATTGAATTTGTTCCCTATTTATCACTCTGAATGAGACCTGGACTGGCACTAAAACCAATACCACGCGATATAGCATAAGGTTTTGGCATTCATAATTTATTTTTAATTTATTTGGTTTCCTAATTCTAACATCATTAATTGTGTAAATTTTCCAAGTGTATCGCTGTGTAAAATATGAATGAAGTTTGTATAACATTTCAAAATATGGTTATGAGCAATACATAACAAAAATTCTATTTACTTAGGCAACCGCAAAGAAATGAATTGCCAGAACATTGTTTTCATCCGTCATTTCCCATCGGCTTAGAGGCTAGCAAGTTAATAAAAGATTTAAATTTGTAGTATATGTGTTCAGGACATGTTCTTGCTGGGTTTAAGCTAATTATCTAATTAATCATTTTGTCTCATGTATTTGCTACATGAATGTTCATAATTAAATATGAGAAGTTTATTACAGTTAATAGTAGTCGTGTGAAGATGTGTGTTTATTATGCAGGCCGTTTACCAATTCACGTCAATAGTATTCCTGTTATTCACAGTATGATCTGATTAACTGGATTGAATTCGATTCCTCGAAAATTTGTTTTGTTATAGAACTATATTATTAGTTAAATACTAGCAGATATAACTAATGCAATAAATCCATATAATTTAATGGGGATTGATCGTAAAATTGTAGATCGTAGTCAAGTAGAAAATATCATTCGACCTGAAATTAACTTTGCATTATTAATGAATTAGCAGGAATAAATTAACAGGAAATTAAAACCATAAAATGGAATTTCATCAATATTTCTGTTTAATCACTAACTGATTTCATGATCCTGTTATCTGCAGGAAGAATAGATGGACAATTGTATAAAATACTCTCGGGTAACTAGCCGAGTTAATGAAGTATTACCACACGTATTTCGGCGCGCACATTCACTGGTGAAGAGGGCGACAGCGTTTGTGATCGCCCAAATATCGTGTGATAACACTTCGTTAACTCGGCTAGTTACACAAGAGTATTTTATAAATTCTCAACGCCGAGAAAAATTCGTTCTGATGTAGACGAATAATTGTTATGAAAGCAATAATACATGGTACTACAAAATGAAAAATAGAGGATCGATTTAGTATAGCGTTATTTACAGCAAACTCCCCTCAGATTCATTGAACTAGATATCTTCCAAAATAAGGATTGAACGATTGTGATTATTATATATATATTATTATTATTAATAATCATTATTGCCCTTGAGGACAGTGTTTAAACTTAAATTATTAATGATTATTCAGTTTTTGTTTGTATTTGTCTTCTTCCTCTTCTCTTCCTAAAACCTCTTCATTACGCTCACTGTGTTTCTGTTTCCTTTGTTCAGTCCATTTTGTTCCTGTTTTCTTCTGTATTTTAAATTTTGTGTTCATAATTTTGTTCTTGAATTGTCCCCTTTCCCGTGTCATTTCCATTGCTGATCCCTGCGTGATTCAAGTCCTCTTCTATTTCCTGG